>JAZARR010000197.1:9017500-9590000 GCA_037389465.1 Baylisascaris procyonis
TGGGTACCCTGAACGCAATGGTGCTGTTGTCGAGAAGTGGAACTATCAAGATTTGGGATTGCCGTTGATCTAAGATCCTGGCAATGCTGCCGGTGGCGTTCAGAGGCCTCCTCATCAGTCCTATGGCCATTTGTAGTTTTGACAAACATTACCATACTAGCTTCGTCGCTTGAATATGTCTAAGTTCCTAGCCAAACTAAAATTACCATATTTTCTCTAAATGAAACTCGATCTCGTTCAGAAAAAAACTCTGTGGCTCCTTTCCAGGTTTTAAGGAATTCGCAACCCTCGGGCTTTTACTTGAGAGGTAATGCAGTAGTTAATCACATTCGAGTTTTTGGCCTGATGTTAAACTGTTGCTGTATTTAACAAACTGTTGGCTTTTCTTCAGCCCTTTTTGGGTGCCATATTTCGCATTTTTAATTGAAAAGAATGACGAGTGATTTTCATATGCATAATTAATGTTTTTATATTAAAACTGCTTTAGTCTAACTCAATCTTTGATCATATTCACTCATTGGTAACCGATTGTTCATGCAACTACCAACCTCGTGATAATTAACTCTCAGGCATAATATTTCACTATTGAGTGCTGTTATTTTTAAATATTATTCATGTGGGTTGTGTTGAATTATATGACACTTTTTGGCATGTCATTAATATGCATGTGAAGCGAGACTCATTTTTAGATGTAGGAACTAGGTGAGGCACTCCAGTGAGATATCGAAAAGTGTCCTGACCTGACATCACGCCCACCTTTTGAAACACCTGTAGCTATAGCTGCTCTATTGCTTTTCGCATAATGCAACAGATCCGGTGAGCGCATAACGTCTACAATTAAATCACAGATGATAGCTTGGGAGGATATATATATATATATATATATATATATATATATATATATATATGTGCTTTGAATAAATGCCTTCTTTTCTGCAAATTCCATTGAGTATGCCACAAAATGTGGGAAAGTAGGTGATTATATTATTCATCCTAGTCTTCATAGCTTTCAGTACGCATAGTTTGCATTTTTGATCGTTTTTATTTTGCTGTGAAATTTCTAATTATATGTGGAATAAAGGCTAAGCTTATAATTAAACCAAGCAATTCTAAACGAATGTCTTTTGCCGTAGAGCAATTTCAGCGTTAAACAATTGGAATGTTGAACGAAAATAAATTATAGATCTTTATATGTTATATAAGGTATAATTCATCAGAGCTTTCTTCTCTTCCTTTTTTCTTTCAGGATCTTTTTTCATTCTATTCAGGTTATTTTTTTCCAGGGTATTCTTTTTGTTACTACGAACTAATTTTATTTATTTTTCAGGATCCATTGCATCCAGGTGAATCAGTGATCGTCGTTCGTTCATTAGTGCCTGGAGGTATGGCACAAGCGGATGGAAGAATCGTTCCCGGTGATAGGTTAATGTTTGTCAACGATGAAGACCTTTCGAATAGCACACTCGATAGAGCGGTTGCTGTACTAAAAGCTGCTCCTCAAGGCATCGTTCGTTTGGGTATTGCGAAACCTGTACCCATTGATCAGGTTTTTTTTGAATCATTTATTGCTTCATTGATTCATGATTCACTTTGATTGCTTTCAAGTCGTTATATGTCCACAGTATTGTTAAGTGAAATTCAACGAGGATTTAAGGTTTTAAAACAACTATTTTTGCGGATATTGCGATGGGGAGATGTGAGCTATTTTCGAAAATATATGACTGTTTTCTTTAAGGTATATTGGTTAAACCAATTTATAAACGTAGTGAGTTTGATAAAATAAGATGTTTGATCTTTTGGCAATTTCCTTTTTGAAAGTTAATTTCGGCACCTTTTTTTACGCATCAGAAGAGTATAAAATTGATTTTGCAATATTGGTGGATGGGGAAGACGGTTGTCAGCATTTATGCGTTTATCTTTGTTATAATGTAACGGCTTGCTCCCCTTGGCTAGTCTAATTATCCAGGCCTCCTTGAGGGTCTGCATGCTGTGCCGAGGTGTGGTCGAGTGATTGCAAGATTACATAGGTACAAGGGGCCAACAGTTTATTACACGTTTACAATAAGGTGATAAACACGAAGGGACACTAGGATAGCTTGGATCGCCGGTACCATCCAGCAGTCAACTCTCGATGCCGCCGACCACCGCGCACTCCCACAGCTACCCGTAGGCGCACTCCGTTTTTAGACCAGTCTAGAAGCTGGAATGAATACATAGCATGCCAATCCCTTTTTACTCTTTCGATTCTGCGTTAGGCTAGCCCCATGACACATCCTGGATAGTCGTTTGATCTGCCTATGTGCTCTTGACTTTTGACTTGCGTTGGATGGCACATTATTCTCGCTAGATCTATAGCCGACTGACTAGTCTACCTTGCAATGTCAACTCTTGAAGGTTACTGTGATTGCGAAAGGAAAAATTGCAATAGATACTGCAGTCGATGAAATTGCAATAGAGAGATGCGTTCCATCTAGTAATAACGATCGCCTATTACATCTGCGAAATTCCAGTTTTTCAAGAAATACGATAGAATTGAACGCCAAACAAAAACCAAAGGAAATTCAAAATTTTTTTTTTGGAGAAAATTTACCAAAAAGTTTGAATTGCCAATTTTTTTCTATCTTTGAAGATATAATTTATGACTGGCAAATTTTTACCCGAGGAATGAATGATGAAATTTTGCCCATAAAAAAGGGAAAGTATTTACCCACAAAAATAGGAAAGGATACATTATCGGTATAAAAATCGTATTTAAGTATGACAAGTGGTCATTGATCTTTTGTTTTGGCAAATGAATGTATTGATTGTTGAATAGCGATAAAAGGCGTATAATGGATTCTTACTTATAAAAAATAGTTGTCACAAAATGTCATCGTTGTAGAGAGATTACTGCTAACCTATGTGGGAGGTTTATGTTCATCTAATTTCTTCCCTAGGGAATGATATCCTTCCCTACCTTTTGAAAATTTTTTCCCACATCCTTCCTCTTCTCCTTCATTTTCTCTCTCTTTTCTTCCTCTCTCTTTCCTCCTATTCCTGTCCTTTCTCTCTTCTTTTCCCCAGTTCTGCAATTCTCATGTTCCATTTGGTCACCCTTCATCCGCAGTTTTAGTAGATTAAGTATGGAAAAATTCTATTTCATCATGTTTTCTCTGCAATAAAAATTCTAATTTTCACTGTGATGCGTTTTTTTTTTTTTGTTGTTGTTGTTAGAAATAAGTGAACATTAGATAAGATGGATATATTTCTCAAAAAAAAAGAAACAAAATATCGGAAATGCGTCATCGATAATGCTCTCAAAATTTTGTAATATTCACAAAAAACAAACAGAAATAAAATTTGTAATATTCGTTTATTGATTCCTATAAAATTCAGTTTTTTCGCCAGTGATTGGAAAAATTTTCAATTATGGAAAATATTTTCGACGTCGTTCAACCAGCTTAGACATTGTAACGATATGTTTATTGCGAAGGCAGTCGAATGATTCTGTTCGAGTGTTATTGCGCTAAGTCCTTCAGAATAGCCTTATATGGGATTCCGGCTAAGAGAGGAGAGGAATGAGCGGGAATGATATGGGTTTGCAATAAGAGCGAAAAGGTCTTCCTTATTTCATATTTCCCTCCCCCTTGCCACTACCCCCCTCCCCTTCCCTCGCCTAACCTGAACTTATATTCCGAAATTCGTTCGCATTCAATTTGTAGTGTATTTTCTCCCATACGTGTATTTCAGTCTCAATTCAACGGTATATTTTATTAGCATTCTGCATTAAGAAACAATGATTTTAACTATGTGATTCCCAAAATTATTTATGATATTTTTGCATAAAAAAAGAGGAATTTTCTGCTCTTATGCTCTTTTATTATTCCTAATTGCCTCCTTTCCTCTCTCTTCCCCTGCACTCCCCCTCTAGGCGCACAAATTCATTACTTCTCCCTCACTTGATCTGAGTTTATCAAAAGTTTGCTTAGATGTGTTTTGTCACTATCTTAGAATTGTTATGTTCTATCATGGTATAAATTCAAATATACTGAAAAGCAAGAAAGATGTCTGCGTGGTCGTGGAACAAAGTTATTTGTCCTTTAATGAAAGCGGCGATTTAGACTTTTATATTAACTCTATTTTCCAGTTTGTAGGTAATAACGCAATGCGGGTAGTAATGGGTATCTTCCCGGGAAGAAAGGAGGAATAGATATGTTTCTTATACAAGTTACCATGATTTATGTTTGGGGTATTATGTATTTATTTCTATTCTTTCAGCTTAGTTGCACGAAAATAACCAAATTTTTCTGCTCATTTGAATTCTCCTTTCTTCCCCCTTCATCCACCTCCATCCTTCTCAACCTTCGCTTCTATTCGACGCAAATCCTATTCCTCGGTTGACTTATCTTCGACAAAATAATTGCCAGATGGCTGTAGATAAGGATCATTTGGGCAACCTTTGACTTGAGATATATTTGCCAGATGGCTATAAATGCATTAGCAAACTAGCATTGTTTTAATAATCGCTCTAATCGCTAGAAAGTTAGAGAAAATAGATTCATTTATTTATTTTCATTCACTTAATTTCATATGATTTCGCTGCAAAAATTTTCAGAAATCATTTAATCGGTTTTTAAGAGTGATTTTCCGATTTATTATTGTCAAAATTTCAGTTTTTTCACTAATCGCCTCTACGAAATTGAGTTTCCGTTTACATAATTCACAAATTTTTCTTTTAGAAGAGAGAATAAGAAGTGAAATTAAGGTATTTCTGAGCACTAACACGTCCTATAGTATCGAATATGAAGGGATAATGGGAAAGAAGATAATTTATTCTGTAGAGTGGCAATGTATATCATTTTTTTGGTTTATAATGTGTAATTTAAATGAAAAATATTAGAAATACTATAAAAGTTTAAAATTATTTTTGCATTACTTCGTACAAATACCTTTGAAGAATACGCTAAAATTTAAGCACTTTTTTACTCATTCAGATCTAAAGGTTTCTTCCATCTCCTTCCTTTCCTTCTCCCTTTCTCCCCTCATTTACACCCCTCTTGGCTTTTTTTTTTTGATATTTCTGTGATAAATAAATGGAGTTGACATATAAATTTTAGAATTGACATATGAATTTAAATTTTTTTTTTTGTAAACGATCAAATGGGTCGATAGTGGGAAATTTTCGTTTATCACGAATAACTAAACGACGAAAATGTCAATTTCAATATCTCATCGTTCCTCTTCAAGTCTTCAATCTCTTGTTGTATTGCGGCTTCATTAATTTTGTTGGCGCTAAAATTGGACGATGCGCTTTTCGTACGCCTTTTTCCAATCTTATTGCAATTTCATTCCCTATTGACAGCCGTTTGTCCGAATAGGAAATTTTCTCGTCTAGAAACTGGAAGCGTCTACCAATATACAAATGCAAAAGGTAGGATTTTTTTGGGATAAGAGAGGGAAGAGATGGAAGAGGAGGAGAGATTGATTGATCGTATTCTTTCGGATATATTAGCCCAGGGTCTAAGGAAGGATATGACTTGTAGAGTAGTTGCATAGTTGAGCAAAAAGGTTAGTTAATGGATATGTCGTTCATGGAATAGATATTATATAAAGGGTAATTTATAGAATTCACAGTTGCATTATTGGGCTTCTATTCGAAGGGGTACGGTAATTTATTTGAGCTATCAAATGTGGGGAAATAGGTCGTGAAAAGTGACAAGAATAAGTTAATGTTGAATTCAGAAGCAATAGACATTTTTGCGATCGTTGAAATTTATATGACTGAGACGATTGCTTTATTAAAGGAAGTTGATGAGGAATGAATAAAAAAATTTATGTCAATTGAATGAAGCAAAAATTTCTTGTAATTTTTGGTTTTTAAAAAAGTTTATTGAGTAAAATAAATATCGTTTGCTTTTTTATTCTTTTTTTTTTTTTCATTATCACATGAGATATTCTAGGATAAAGCCAATTTTGTTATCTATCAAATTTTTTAAAATCCATTCATCCATCAATTTTTAGAAAAGAAAACTCATTTATTATATGATAGTCGATTACATTTACTGCTATTGTATAATCGTCAGTTGTTGTTGTCGATTTTTCTCTCTTTTTTTTTAGTTTAATAAAATTATTCAAAATTTTTGCCTTTTTTCTAAATATGGACATAATTTTTTTGTATTATTTATTTCATTTTTTTTCCCACTTTAGAAGTGTATCGTTCTTTGAAATTTTTGAAATTAAACTATGAATGTGAAATCGATGCAAAGCGATACGATTGATATACTTTATGGGACATTGTATCGTTAATTTTTTAGAGAAATTAACGCTGAATGCTAATAGCCTCAGGTATGATTGCTCCAGGTATTAGTACCTGGCTCAGGTCACAATTCCCTTGGGTATGATCGCCCCAGGTTATAGAACCTGGCTCAGGTCATAATTCCCTTGGGTATGATTGCCCCAGGTATTGACTACCTGGATCAGATGATGATTCCCTCAGGTATTGACAGGTGATATCCTGGGTAATGATTGTTTTAGAGGCTAAAAACCTTAGGTATTTTTAAGTAGTGATTGCCTTGACTTATGAGGAACATCGAAAAGCTTCTACATACTCATAACTGCTAATGTTTGTTATATTTTCGGTCACAAGCTTTACTTATCACTTCAATTGAGACTTTTATTTTTTTACGCACACTCATTTATAAGATCACCTCCATCTTTTTATGTGGAATTATTCTATCATCTAATGTGGTTAATTTCATGAAGTGTTCATATTGCAGAAGAGGTGCCTAGTGGGCTCCGTCGGAGCTATTCTACTTTTAGGACTGATTAATAACGAAAATTTTCAACTTTGGCGGAATTTTTCTCATAAAATTTTTTGCTTTTCTTAAAGGAAAATAATTTTTTCCTTGGCTAAAAGTGAAATTTTTATCAATAAATTCAAAAGGAATTCAGAAATCTTTTGCAATCGGATTATCGAAGTAACTTCCCATTGTATCAATCGGTTTTATATCTAAAATTCTATAATTGATTGTTAATTATAAAATAATTGATTGTTAATTATAAAGCGTTTAGGGATCATTTAGGCATGAAAGGAATGCAATCTGTTTATTTGTTTGTTTATCTTTCTTAATTTACCAATGTGATTGTCGTTTCTTTCAATATTGATTCACTGCATATGGTGTTGGGATCAGAGATCCACAAAATCGAGGGCTTATTGAGTCGACACTCTCTACCTTTTTTCCCTTTTCGAAGAGATTTGCTGTCTCCGGAAGTGCATAAAAGATTTTCGAATTTAGTGAACCTGAAATGAATTTTTTTCACGCAAACATTGAACGCAATCCTTTTTTATATGATAGTATTATAGTTGTCAGTGCTGATGTTAGTGTTAATCTTTAAAATATCTATACATCCGGTAAAAATTATTCAGAAACAATGAAATATTTTCGAGGAGAAAGTGAAGCTCTGCCATCTTGGCAGAAGGTAGGAAAATAGAAAGAGGAAGGAATAAATGGGGGATAGGACGAATGCTGTGTCCGTTTCGCCGGGCACTCATTTCCTAGACGAATTGAGTTCGAAAGGAATGCTATTCAAAGAGAAGTGAAATTATTACTAATAATGATATCACATAAAAATACTTGACTTGATCTTATTCATGACAAGCAGGGTGTCCTGTTATAATAATTTCTTAATACAAATTGTAAAATTTGATGCCTAAAATACATTAGTCATTAATTGACCGTAGCTATTCTTCAACAGTCATTTTTAATAGTTTCTAAAATTTGCATATAAGTTTGCTACGATCCGATAGATCCATAATATATGTTTATTTTAAGGGGGTGCTAAAGGATGTGGGTATGGGAGAAATTATATATCGATTGGAGGCGAAAAGAAATTTGAAAAAAAAAGTTCCATCTACTCTCTTCATTGATCATTATTTGCAAAAGGAATTGTTTTGTTGGAATTTTATGTTTCGTTTCGATTCGAATTTTTTTTTTTCTGAAGTGTTATATTCGATGATGCGGATGCATCGTTGTGGATAGAGGCATGTGTCCATCAAATGGAATTAAATAAGATTGATGTAGGCCATAGTGTGCAAATTTTTCTTAAGTGGATTAGCCATTAGCGTATCCCAATGTCACTATCTATATTGCTATAAAGGAGTCATTCAATTCTGAGGGAGATAACAAGAGCGTGTTGCTTATGGAGATTGTATATTTGCATACCATGTTAATTTGAATAGAACCCCAAAGCTTCTAATCTTAACCTTTCTCGGGCGGAAGCTTTGATTCATGAGGGGGCCTACATTCTTATATTGCTTTTCAACAGAGTAGTTTCTTTGGAGGAGGGCCTCTTATTCGGCATTTATTCAAGCAAATTCGATGTGTGCATTCGCGTGTATATATATATATATATATATATATATATATATATATATATATATATATATATATATATACATATATATATATACATATATATATATATATATATATATATATATATATATATATATATATATATATATATATATATATATATATATATATATATATATATATATATATATATATATAAAGGTGGAGTGGATTGAGGATATGAAAGCGATAATTCCTAGTGCACCTCCGCAAATTTACTTTGCAAAAGAGCAATTTGGTATGGGCCGTGCGTGCTTTTTCGTTGAGTAGCTGGTTTTGTTTGTCTGTCTGTGCAATAGTTTCTATATGTGTCTGTCGTTGTGTTTGATACTTTGAAATCACGAACGACTAAACATCTCCAAATTTTGAATCTTTTTAAATCTTTTTTTAAGTATTATTTTTAAGTATTACAATGTATCCTACTCATTCGCTCCCCCCATCCCCTAATCGGGGTGGGGGACGCCGTTCAAAATGAACTAGGATTAACTGTTAGGCATCCCGATTTCTTAAGATTTTCTTATATGTTAATAACGAGAAAATGATTAATCTGCAGATATTTTCTTCAACATTTAATGAATCACTTTATAAGTTGTAATAGAAACTCTCAAATTCGAATTTGAAATATTCGGATGCGAAAACTTTTTTGACTTTTTGACTTTTTGACAGATGTGCAAATTTTTATTCGCTTTTCTTGCAGTGTTTTGCGAGCCAAAAATAAGCCACAAATTATTTGTATGAATGCGCTCTTCTTATCACATGATAACATCAAATAATGCTAGTTGAGAATGCTCAACGTTACCACATTCCGATATGCAAATTTCCTCTTGCTTTTCAGTTTCTTTTTTCTCTAACATCTCTTGTTTTTTCTCGATTCCTTTCCTTTTTTTTGAGTTACTGTGTTGTCTTTCTATCTAGATTTTAACTAGTCTGTTTAGAAATTTGTAAAAACTTTGACCAATTTGTTTAGGGGGAGAGGGAAGGAGCAAAAGGAGAGGTAGAATCTCTCATCGGAAGGGGAGGATTTCATCGGTGGCCGGTGCGGAGAGGCATTGGAAAAAAAAAATTGCTCAAATGGGATCCTGCGTCGAGCTACATCCAGAGATTTATTTCTTGCGTTTATCGACCATTCGTGATGGAATTTCTTCACTGCACTCAATTCATATTTCTTTGGTTAGGTTTGCTCCAGAATATGATCGATATTTCTGATCATATATACGATATTTTCTAGTAATTTAGTGATGATGTAAGCAGTATCACCCTCTCCTCTTTGTTGGGGTACTGTAACAGTTGTCAAGAAAACTGTAAATCAGACTCGCTCCCGAAATGGCCAGAGGCGGATTATTTTTGATGAAATTTGGTCGGCACAAAGAATTTAGGTTTTGGCGAAAAAGAGGAAAAAATTTCAAGCGGATATGAGCGTGATTTTCTAGTTCATGAACTTTTCATCCTCATCAAAAATTTCGACCAAAGAACTTCAAGTAGAAAAGCTGAGAAACTTTCAGTTTTTATCGGATATGCTCCTACGCAAAGGATTTGCGCTTGCAAATATATGCTTAATGATTGCACGTCCCAGCACGGAAACTTCTCCCAGATTATGCCCTCAGGCATTTCCCTTTCTCATGGCTGCAATCATTCTTTTGAGTGTATACTTTCGGGCCA
This sequence comes from Baylisascaris procyonis, assembly GCA_037389465.1. Lineage (NCBI taxonomy): Eukaryota > Metazoa > Nematoda > Chromadorea > Rhabditida > Ascarididae > Baylisascaris > Baylisascaris procyonis. The sequence continues at coordinate 9,027,553 of JAZARR010000197.1, forward strand.
TTTGTGATGAGTAAAATCAGTGAGTGCAAAAATTTGCATATGTTATTTTGTCCGATATTGAGAGGAGAGGTGTTGGCCGATTTAAGCATTGTGGTGATTATAGCCAAGAATGCTATATATTACAGCAAATATAAATATGCATATATGTGTACATACGTCTGTATGCATATATGCGAGCATACATGAATTGGTCGGGCGTGATATGTGGATATCTGTTAAGACGATCAGCTTAAGGCTTTAATCTTTTTGGGACATATAGAGTGATGACCCTTTTAATTGTTTAGGTAGCTGGCTAGAGGATTTCCTTTGGGATAACGGGTCATATCTAGAATAGGTAGAGAGAGATGATTAACGTAATTGAAGGGATTAATTAAAGGTAACGCTGAGAGAGAAAGAGAGAGTTGCGATAGATTTGTTTGCTGAGTTAGATGATAGAGAAAGCAATATTGGAAAAATGCTAGGATATTACAGGTATAATTAGAGATAAGATGTGATCAACTGACAGCAAGATGCAATTTGATCTCTTTGTACTTTATAAATCTGCAACTTTATCTTCGAAGAATTGTGCATACGAAGATTTTACTATAGGTGATTCGATGCTCAATTTAAACATTTAGAGGATTTATTATTTGCTTAAAGCAATTAGATAATTGAATGAATAGGAGATGATTGGAATTACTAAATGAATAAAATATAATTAAAATAATTTTTGAATAGAACTTAAATTATATATAATGATCGACTTTATTATAGTGTTTATATTGATGTTCAATCATTTGAATGATGAAATGAAGCGAATATAGAATAAATAAAGTAGGAAATAACACTAAAGCATTAAATACTATCAATGAATTATCAGCGTCAAGCAGTTCGTTTCTGAGAATTTTTTTTTTTTTTTTTGAACGAATCGATATTTTGTTCAAAACGTTACATCAATTAGAGAGAATGCATTATGTAATTTCTGATGAGAAAACATCGAATGTAATATTAGAGAAATCAAATACAAAAAATCAGTAATGTGGGGGGATTTTGATGAATTTAGGTTGCTGCAGGCGGGGATTTTCTTTTAATTTCCATTGAAATGAGAAGTACAACATGAATAGAAAGGAAAGTTGCTTTATACCTTGCATTTAAATACAGCAGAGAATGGAATAACATTTTTATCTCATAACATTCCAGATTTTTCATTGCAAATTTTATGAGTATTCATTGGTCATCTGTTTATGTTGGTCACTTGCATATGTATTGGTCAGTTAAACTGTTTTCTATTGGTCACTTAGTTGCTGAAAAGATTCATGCGATTAATTCATATAGTATTGTCTCGTTTTATTTGTGAGTAATTGGTTCGAGATTTTGATGCTATTTGTTGCTTCTGAATAGTTCAAGAACTTCCCGATGGAATGTTCGATAATACTGAAATCGTTCGTTTCATGCTGATTTATGAGGCATTTCGATGGTAGTGATTTGTGTGCCGTGCTTTTACGGCTAAAAGAGAACTGCGCAATCGTTTGCACCGATTTGTCTTCGAACATTGAATGCCACTTATATATTGGTCCTATTCAAATACCTTTATTCAAAGGAACGGCCGAGCAATTTTCGTGCTTCAAACATTGCTTTAATGATAAGAAATCAATAATTTTGATAGTTTCTTCTTAAATATGCAAATGCATTGAGTCTTGCCTGAGAGATATCAATAGAAAAGATTTCTTTATCACTTCTAATCACCACAACTCCTCATAATCTTATCAAAAATATACTGATAAGGGGAGGGGAAAGATAGTCGGATTAGCTATTAGAGTGACATAAGGTGCTATAGCGAAGCACTGTGTGACACATAATGTCAATGCGAGTGGACAGCATCAATAAGCTTGACGGCTGTGAGGTAGTCAAGAGCGCCACTACACTACAGCTTTCATCTAATCAATTCTCGTATTTCAGTGTGGCACTAGCGGCCATTCACCAATTATATCGCGAAGTGAGCGTGTGCTCGCTAAAGGAAGCTCACCAAGATCACGCCGCAGGCGAAAACAGGTCAGCATTTACATTTTCAGTTTTTTTTTTTTTTTTTTGAATGCGATCCATCCTTATCTTTGCATATCCCTTTCCCTACTCTTTTATCTTGCAATTTTCCCGTATCTCTTTCCTCCTCTTTTACCTTTCACTACTGCAGATAACTTGCCTCATCGATGCGCTTCTTTGAGAACCGCCCTTTTTCTTCATTTTTTTTTATTTATTTCTAAATTGCTTTGAAAGTAAAATTTGCTTCAGTACAATGGCTATCTTATATGTATTTTTTTCTGTTGAATCCTCATTCGACTATTGAAGCGCTAAATGAAACAATACCACTGTCAATTTTTCTTGAAATGGTGTTTGAGATATGGTTAAGCGGAGACAATCAGTGCGCTATAGCAGGGTATTATAATATTGCGCAACACGAATATCCTTGATAGATGAATCCTCGGGGAACCTTCTTCGTCGAATTTTTTTTTTTTTTTTTTCAGTAAATAGGTTGAACCATAAAGAGACGAGATCCGCTACTTTTAATAAAACTACATTAGATTACGAAAATTTTGCAAACAAATAGCCCGATTTTTTTTTCACTTGATTTTGCACTGCATCGATTTTCGAAAGACAAATGGATTTTATCTCGAAATGATTTTGAATTTTGCAACTTATGGGGTTTTATTCTTGATTATATGGTGCATTTTTTTTCTTGAAATTACCTTATATACTTCGCTTTGATTGAATTTTATTTTCTTTTTTTATGTTGTTTGAATTGCTCATTCTTTTCATTTTTCTTTTCATGCAACAATTATCTTTTCAATGACAAAAATTGATCTTTTTTTATCAGATATTTATCAATTGATTGATTGTATTTCCGGAATTTTTGACATTATTGATGGACATAATAGCTAATCGGTTATTGCATTCTTTAATGGCAACAATTTGTGTCGCAATTGGAAAAAAATCAATTGCAACGCTTACTTTTGTCGTTTGCGACTTAGAGATTTTTCTCGATGCTTGAGAGAAGACGGGATTCTTACTGCTATGATGGACTAATCCAAAGTATTGTTGCACCTTTATCGTTCTAACCTGTCTTTCCTATGCTCTGAAAAATTCCCTACTCCCTCCATTCTTCTCCCCTTCCCTCTCCTCCCATCTCTTCCCTTCTCTTCCCTCTTCCCCCCCCCCCCTCGTCTTTGAAAGTGTTATAGATGCAAATATCGAATGTGATTATTGAAAGGGATTTCTTCGTCTTGCATTCAGCCATTGCAAGCAATATTATTTGACTTTCTTGCATGCTTATCCACTCTTTGTTAGGTATTGCATTGTCCATCACTATAGCGATGCGTTTTGTTTTAGTATTTGGTTCGTTATTAATATTCTCGTCTATATATCTCCTCCATTCATTATTGAAGCAAACATGACTTCCTGGTTTTTTCCCTCTCTCGTCCATTTAAATGAAAATAGCCAGCGGCATATTTTTACTTAAGACTGTCCTCTTCAACAAATCGCCTTATTGCATGCAACATTTTGACGTCATTCATATCTATATGTACAGGTATATTTTCTTGCAAGTCTATGAATAATAAATTTATTCAATTGGAGATTCATTTGCCTGATATAATGAGCTAAAAAGAATTCTATAGTATTATCCTACCTATCCTATCATATCTATTCTATCTAATACTTTCATTAGGGATTTATGAAAGCTAATATAATTAAATTTGATGAATACAATCTATGCAATGATCACTACAAGCTGATCTTGGATTTACCTTCGTCCATCATCTTTTCGAATTATTAATTCCCTGAAAATACTATAGAATTGTAGATTAATTTTTATTCAATAACCATTCGATTGCTTCCTAGTAATAAATTTATTCACTAAGTTGCTAAAGCGTATATCGTGTCACGCTGTGTGGCCATGTGCGTATCCGCTTTTTTCTTTAAACGATCGGTGAATGATTTTCTTTTCTTTTTTTAGAAGTATTAAGCGAATTGTTTGATTTAATGGTAATATGAAAATGTATCGCACTATTCACTTTCTATAAGCCTCATTAGTGATTGAGAGTGATATAAATACGTTAATGACGCATTTGAACATTTTTCTCGATTTTGTAGCTTTTTTTCGAAAATTACACAATGCTAATATTTGTGATTTGTTAGTGCGCTTATTTTTCTATTATCGGCGAATTGAAATTTGTTACGTAGGTGGAGATCGGAAATTTATAAGGTTATAAGGTTATTGGTCAACTCTTTTGTATCCCCAACCTTCTTCTTACTTTCATGGATTTAGTTAGTGTATAAATTTTGCAATTCTATTTTGAAAAATTTGGAAAATTTACCTGAAAAATTTGGAAAATTTGCCTATCTTTTTCCATTTATCAGCTTCTTTCTTCTTTTTTTTTTTTCTGGAATATATGACAATCCCTATCCCATATAACTGTGATCTTCTTATTGTGCTAATAATTATTTTTTATTTAGTCACCCTCATAGATCTATACGAATATGAAACTATCTTTGAGAGTTGGAGATTGAACAGTTTGTGTTGCCGTTGAATAGATTCTAGTTCCAAAACAGCTGGTTACATCCTTCAGAGAGCGAAATTTGCATATCAGTTTCTTTTTGAGAAAAAACTTTTAAATGCAATTTTGTGAGCTTTCATTTTATCTTTTTTTTTTTGCTGAAAACCACCATTTTTCATTTTATTTTCCACCATTCAATTGTGGCAAGTTAATTACCACTCTTCAAAACTTTTTTAGTTGTTTTTTCTCTGTGGAGGTAGAGAGGAAAGAGGGGGGGGGGGGAATTTTCTATACATTATTCAAAAATCGATTATTTCAGTTATGAATCTGTTGAAATTCTCCTTGATATTTTTTTTTCTATTTTGTAATGAAAAAGATTCTCGCACATTTAGATTTATTTACCTCTGTTTGTTCATTCCGATCCCTTTACTATCAAGCGGATTATTCTAAGAATCAATGCTGAATAAATGACATAGCATATTGAAATATGTCATCCAAATATTGTAAAAGGTTTGAACTTAAGTTTTAACATCGAAAATCATATCTAATCATTTAGTGAACATAATCGCTAAACGTTTTATGCTGGTTTAAATATGTCAACTTAAGGAGATAAATTTCAACATTAATGTGTGATATTATTTTAAATTCACATATGAATTTCCGTAATTTAAAGTATGGAATGTTGTTGGAAATGTTGTGACATTTGATTTCGATATTGGCAAGCACATTAAGTGCATCATGCCATTATGGGAATGTTGGCAAGCATATTCTCTCTAATTTTGCATCGTGCATTTTTTTCTGCACTTTTTTTTTGCAAGTTTTATCAGTTGCACTTTGTTGTAAACGAATGAAGCAATAATGAATTCTATTCGATTTTTGGGACGGGATTTTTGAGGATTTTGTTTGCGAAGGTGAGGAATGATTGTTGAGGAAATTACTTGCATAGTGAATTAATAGATGAAATATTTTTCGTTGTTTTAATGAGGAGGGGGTCTGTTGAGAAAGTTGTAGAGAGAGAGAGAGAGAAAGAAAGGAAGAAAAAGAGATAATTATTGAGAGAGAGTTTTAAAGAAAACAGAAAATGAAAAAAATTTCTGTGCAAAAATTAACGAAAAATTTCTTTTCAGATGAAGTAAAAGCTTATTCACGTGATGGTCGTTTACTTACTTGACAATTTTTTTCTTGAAGTTTTTTTTTTTTAATGTCTGCATCCTTTCAATTTGCATATATGTAAATTTTTCTCGATTATTTCGATTATTCCTTTCTTTGCCACCTCCCCCTTTTGGTGTGTTTTTTTGCGAATATTTTTTACTTCTCCTTCTATTTTATAAAGTTATAACAATAATAAGTCTCGATAAGTACATAGTATTGATTGTGCAAATAAATATTTAATAAATATGCATTTTGAAGCTTTTTAGGTAATGTGCCATGCAAGTAAATCCCTAGTGCTTACAATTCGCTAATGGACTGACTGAGTTGTTTACCATTAACGATTTGATTTCGCTTTAAAAGGATATTGATGTAGTCATGTTGGAAATTCAGCTAGAGACAACGGGAGAGAGAAAGAGGCAGAGAAAGAAGTCGCATATTTTTTCAGTGCCAATGGATAATTTTCTGGATTATCGAAGGAAAAATGAAGAAAGTATGAAAGGATATTTCTAAAGGCGAATCTTTTTTAATGGCTGAAGCGTGTTCTGCTCTCTTTGAATATGACATTGCTTATTATTTATCAATTTAAAAGGAAGATCTTCATTAGAGAACTTTCAAATATCTCATCATTAATAATTTGCACTCGATGAGGACTAATATTTGAATTCTTATAGCATTTGAAAATAATATCACTTTTCGAGTAATATAATCTTACAAATATTATAAAGTTTGAAATTTCCTAGCAACGATGTTTTTTTTTTCTGAAATTTTATACCCAGCCGGCTGGTTTGAATTCTCTGAAAATGAATTATTCTTTAGTGGGTTTTTTTCAAGAATTATCCAACATTTTTTTTTTTTTTGGTTTTAAAATCATTTCTCAATATAAAAGTGCTGAATTTTCGAAGTTTCTTTTTGCAACATGATAGAAAAATTTTGAATTTTTCGATTTTTTTTCTCATGAATCGATAGAATTCATAACGTCTTTATATATTTTTACATGCTTACCAAGATTCCACATAATCACATAGTTTTTTTTTATCATCAAGAATAGCTGGTTTGCAATAATTCGCAAAATTTTTAACTTCTTTATTAATTTTTTTACAAATTCATCGATAACTTGAAGGTCGAGATAAGCAGTGCATTTTTTTAAATGTTGCCCTGAAGTGTTTCAAGCATTCCAGTTGACGAATTGAATCTGGCAGACTTGCATCTGGTAAACGACATTATACAAATGGTGCAGATGTCTGCTCCTTACCTCTTGTTAATTTAATGACCTCTAGGCGTATACGAGTTTCGTATCTTTCTAGTTGAGATTTTTCCTTATTAGCATTCTCACAATAAAAGAAAACTTCATTAGACGGATAAAATGCGATGAACAGCGCTTATCGATGCACTTAAAAATATCGATAAATCACATCATTGTAATGTCTTTTTTTCGATTATAAAAAATATTTTTTAATAAGAATCAAAAAATAATGCATAGAATGTAGTAAATTCTGTTTGTGACAAAGAACGACAAATTTATCGCCGATGTAATGCGTTATCGTCGTGTTGAAGAAGTAAATATTGAATAAATTTAATTGCACTTCTTTGTAAAATGACAATGGTCTCGATTCGTCTTTCTTGTTCTGACGCTTTCTGCTCATCTATATATCAATCGCTTCGTCTGATTGTCATCTATCATGTTATTATCACTCTCGAGCAATCTAATTTCACGAATTCGTAATCAACTAGTTCATTTCTATGCTCATATTTTAATGCTATTCTTTTTTTTTTTTGCCTGCTATCTTTTTCTTTATAATATTTTTATTCAGATTTTTTTCTATATCTTTTCATATATACTTGATGCTAGTTGCTTTTTCCAATTTTTCTTAGTCATTTTCTCTCTCAAATCACATCCTAAATCACTCCTTTTCTTCATTCCTTCTCCCTATTCTTTTCTCATAGCCATTTCTTCATCCATATTCCGCCATCATAATCCACAATCAGCGTCCTTTTTTATTTCTTTCTCGCATTATTCCTTCATCGTTACCCTCCCTTGTTTGGTGTGTATCGTTTCTGCTATTTAATCTTCATTGATTCCTTCGAATTGTTAAATTTCAATTCACATCCCCTTCTTCTTCTACTCGAAATATCCCAAATGAGAGTCAAAAGTGCATGTCTATCAACGTTACTTATGAATTTCCGTTCAATTCTCTATTCATATTGCGCATATGTTTTATTTATGACGATTAAAAGATGGAAAGAAGCATTTCGATATTTCGCCTCATTTCACTTCATTTCATTTTTTTATTTTTTTGCACTTAAAATTTTCAAATTGTCGCTTATCCATTATATTAATCACTTTTTATTTTTATATTTTTTGTTCGCATGTTTTATTTTGTTGAATATATTTGTAATTTTTGATGAGGGACATTGCTATAAATTTATAAATTATCTAGAAGTTTCGATTGAAATGCTAACGGTGATTGTAATTGAAAATGATGGTAATGACATTAATAGAAATAGTAATAGTAATAATAATAGTAATAGCAGTAATAATAATAAATAAACAAATAAATAAATAAATAGGTAATAAATAAATATAAATAACAATAGCAACAAAACTAATAGTAATGGCAGTATAGTAAAAGTGATAATACTATTAACGGCAGTGATAATACCGATAGCATTATGACAGTAGTAAAGTAATAGCAACGTTAATAATAGCGATAGTACTGAAGAAGCCATAATGTTACATATTTATTTCTGAGAAAGCAAGCGAATAATTTCACCCATTTCTGGTAATTTACTATTGTTTCTGCAGCGCATTGTTAGATTATTTCTTTGAATTTGAATTGGAGAGGTGCTGTTTAAATTTAAATTTTACTAATCGAATATTTGCATAAATGATTTATTAATAAATTTTAATATTTTTTGCCATCGAATATCTACTGCTATACGATGAAAAGTTGCAAATGAAATTGAATAATCTTCTCTGCTTAGTGCTTATAAAGCTTTATTTTATATCCTAATTACCTAAAATATTGTAATTCCTTGTGTTCCCTCTCACCCTTTTCCCAACCTCTCATATGGCCTTCAGTTATATAACGATGCTGGATTATTATGAGAGTTTTTACTCATTGATGCTGCATTCACTATTTTATTGCAATAATCGTTAATTAGTATTTTAATTTAATTGAATTCCCGTATATCCCGAATAATAGCACGAAATGTGTTACATAGATGCGAAGTGATCATAGAAGGATAATGGAAACTAAACGAGGAGTGACTTATTTGCATGGGAAAATGTCTTACTAATCGGCAATTCATTGGTAATAAAGCGGATGCATTAAGCTTTTCATCGATGTTGCTTTCCATTTAATGGTACTTAATGGAGGTGGAGTGCATACGATTTCGAATATAAAATATCACGCAGTTATTGAGACATATGACTATTTTATTTATGTATTTATTTAATATGATTATGGAGGAGGCAGGTCTGGCTTATTATATAGTTCAGTACAATATCAGAGGACTTTCTAAATCGTGTTTATATATATATATATATATATATATATATATATATATATATATATATATATATATATATATATATATATATATATAGCAACAATATAGTGGAAAATTGTCAAATGATCACAGCAATTTGGAGAAATTCATAGACGAGCTGTATTGCTCTAAAGTACAGAAGGAAAATTTTTTTATGCCCAGAAACGATTCCAAATCACAAATTTCATAATTCGTCGTTGTGAGAAATTTAAAAAAAAATGCAAAGATGCAGCGTTAAATTATAATTACTAACTAATAACTGTAATACTTACTATATTATTTTAGTAATTTTACAGCCTCTTTCTTTCGCTATTGCAATAGCTCAAGTTTCATAGTGTTATGTTTTATGATGATCCATTACAATTTAGTAATAAATAAATGAACTTTGTACCATGTATTCAATAGGTATATCTAGTGCTTGAGTATGTATGTGAGTGTCTTCTTTTGAATGGTCTTCATTATCATAGCCTGAATTGTTATACTTGTTAATAATCATAATTACATTCGCATTGCCTCTTCATTTTTAACATTTTTTACTAACGGAGCCTAGAACACTATGGGGCTTTGCATCGTATAGCACAGTATTGATGCAGTTACTGATGGATAGGCACTTCATCAGATAATCAGGCGATGTAGTTTGACGATATTGGTATGATTTAGTCTTACGGTATTGATAAAATACAATACGGTAGTGTGAATATGTTTTTCTTTTTGTAATTTTTTCAGTGCTGTTTTCTTTTCTTCAACTCATTTCATTACAATAATACAGCATATAACGTGTAAAATGCATAAAAGATGTGTTGATGATGCGCTTATGTTTCGATGGAATCTTCGATCAACGATAGACTATGAGCGGTTAAGTTTTTGAAGTTTTTTTTAAAGACCCGAAAATTATATGAGAGATTTCCGGTTGCCCAAATTGGGAGATAGACCAGTAGGCCGTTATTTGAAGATCAGGAATACGTATATATTCACGGCTAAATTTATGTATATACATGCATGCTTGAGTTTTGATGAACAATCTCTTTGTAGATTCCTTCATCTTATACGTCAAGTCAGGAAGAAGTGTGGATAGGTGCTGAAGAATATCGCCGCCAACATCCTCAAGTGAGGCTTATTTATTTTTGCATATTGCGTACAATTCGATATCAATTTAAAAAGCCTAAGAGCCGTTCAATTTGTTTAGTATAATATCATAAGGGATCCTTACGCAAAGTTTTGATTACCTTCGAAGGTGTTATTAACGTTCTAATGTATCGAAAACATTACATGCATTTTGCAAGCACTTGGTTTGGAGGCAGTAATTTTCTATAGAAGAGTCGAACGAGCGGTTGGTCATTTAAAGCGTGAATGCATTTATTGCATGTTTCATTGTTTATTTTGGATTTATGGGATATTTTTGTATTATGAGATGGGCTGCTTAAAGCGAATATTCTAATTTTAGTTTTATTTATTTATTTATTTATTTACTTATTTTAATGCCTTGAGGCGAGAAAACATAGAAAGTTTATAAACCTGAACAGAACGAAAGAGGCAAAAAAACGTTTATAAAGCTACAATTTAGGTGAATAGACATTTTATACGTAAGAGCAGCAATATTGCGTAGATCGAAAGTGCTTAGCCAGAGCTTAAAAGCTAAGGGAATGGATGCATTAAAGGTATCGGTGGGAAGCAAATTTCAGATTCATGCAACGCGAATCTGAAAATTATGAAACTATGCGTATCGTGCCAGCTTTTCTGGCGTGCTTTCCTAAATATTTTTATCGTTGACATTTATATTATTATTTGTATAAACATGGTATTGTTTGTGTATAATAATTTATAAAATAAAATTCATTTAAGATCTGTAATAATATTTAAGAAGTGATCTAAAATAATATTTTTTTTGGCATAATTGAAAGGCGATAAGGGATGAAATTAATTTTGGTGTTATACGAATCGAAGGATGGAATGGTTTAGTTGTTTGCGCGATTGCATGGCTTCAATTGTAATGGTGGTTGTGAAATTTCAGGGTTATTACCCATCCTCTGGTTCTATCACCCCGTCAACACCCCGCACTACGCACGCATCACTCAACGGCGTATGCTTACTTTCTTCTATTCTATTTCGTTCTCTTTCCCTTTTTTCTTGCATTTTTAAATCATCAATCAATAATTCAAATTGGATTGTTGATTTATTACGATTAAATTTTTTAATTTCAATTTTATATTTGGGTCATATTCTAAATATAGTATGAAGTGAATCTAGAATTATGCGTAATTTTTTCAATTTTACTTTTTTGTATTATTCAATTTCAGGCCAAAATTTTTCAATTTTAGATTTTTGTATTATTCAATTTCAGGTCAAATCATTCAATTTTGCTTAGAAGAAATTTGTTGATTCATATTTTATAGTTTATTTATTCCTTTTTATGAACTCATTCAAATGATTCACTCATTTTAAAAGGTGCTATATATTAGTCAAATTACTTTATTGTTTATTCTTGTAGTATATGAATCGAAAAGTTTAACAAACAATTCATTTCCGGTTGTCCAATTTAGTGTTATTTACTGAGTTGAATGATTACGATGACATTAATTTTTTAAAATTTTTTGCGAATGTTTTAAAATGTTCCTTTCGGGGCATAAGCGGAGTCATTCGTAGGAGTTAATTACAACGTGGAAATAAGCATTTTGCATATATGAACCGAAATGCAACGGAATTTTTTTATTTTATTTATTCATCTTTTTTTTTTGAGATGCCACCCCGTTCTCATTATTGTCTATCGAATTCCAAAAAGACCATTTGATCTGAATACAATAAATCATAGGATCGAAATTAATAGTGTTTCAGTTCAATAATAATGAGCGCAACATTACTAGTAATGAAAGCCGCATAATTTTGCTTTCCTATATCACAGTTTTTTCTGATTTTTTTTTTTTGCATATTATCCTTTGAAATTTTATCATAGTATCGCTGATGAAACGAACTCTGTAGTGGAGAGTGTAGATCAGAGTGTAGATCATCGAGAGAAATTAAGCCTACAGCATTGATCTTTCTTGTTCGTTCCTTTTTTTCAATTCCATTCACGGCATGTGATATAATACTGTCTCTATTTTCGATTGTTGTGAGTTCTTTTGTGGGATCGTTTCTTAAAAATGTGAACATCAATTAAAGCCTGAGATTGGCAGGAAATAAATCCCCTTCGATGAATCTTAATTAGGGATTTTATCGTCTTCTAATACCTTTCCTTCATATCATCAGTGGTGAGTGGCACCGGAGTCGGAGTCTTCTAAAAATTCGTTTGCATATTTAATGAGTACTTAATCGGGAGAGATACCACAATATTTGGTGAATAGTGAGCAGCCTTATTTTATTTGAATGTGCGAATAAATTCCAATGGTGATCTGACCGTAGAATAGCCTTTTTCACCGCTTTTCATTTGCAATGGAGGAGTTTGCACTTTTCATAGTAATTCGAGAGTAATTTCACAAAGAGTCAGTACGGATAATTGACTGACAAATAAAAACTTCATCGCTAGTCATGTTGCTTCGGTATTGAACAATAGTAATTTCATAAACCATTACAGGTTTGCTAAGATATATTTAGGTATAGAAACCTACCCGGTTTCTCATGTCATCTCATGTACTAAAAAGAAGTTTAATTAATAAAGATATAAAAGCGTGATGAAAAATAATTAAGTTTCCAGAGAATGGGGGTATGGAGGTGGGGAGGGGGAGGGGGGAGGTTGACTGAAAGCAGAAGGTTCATTTTTCACTCTTTTTAAATGTTCCATTACTTTAGAGTCATCTATCAATGATTAGTTGGTCACCGTGTTCGACACGTTCAATATCACCTTGCGGTTCACCGCTTCATCTACGTGGATCTTGGGCCTATGATGTCGTTTATTTACCTGCCAATTTGGAGCGTTCAATTAAAATCATGAAAGGACCATTACCACTTGGTAAGAATTATAAAAGTAGTTGATTTTATTATGTTGTTTAGATGCATTAGTGATATTCCAAAATGATATTATAGAAGCATTCATTTATGCAGTGTATGGGAATTTTATATATAACACAAAAATCAGGGAAATGATCTTTATCGTTGCGAGATGAATTTCTCATCTTAACAGCGCAAAATTTTTCCCGCAAAAATTAAATATTTTTTTCCAACTTCATAATTGTATTTTTGTTTTTTATATGTTCTATGATGCATTATGAAAATAATTCTTGATCTCTTAGTTTTTTCTTATATCAATTCAAGGAGAGCAAAATATTTTTTTTTTTTATATATAAAAAGAATATTATTCAAGCTTATATCGCTAAGAGTTGACTGAGATTGGCTTTGCAGATTAAATGCGTATACTATACTAAGGTTGTGATTATGTAAATTTATGACAAATGCAGCCTAATATTTGTAACGCCATGAATATATCATTTATCAGTTGAATAATTGGTAGTGCTTGTGGGAAATCAGTCAGGTTACCATCGTCCTTTGCCTCAACTTTCAATAATTTTTTATGGTTCTTTAGAAAGAGGGGAGGGAGGGTAAGGGAGCCGTTTTTGCATGTTGGCACTAACTAGAGATGAAGAAAGTCAGTAAAAAATGGTGTGCATGATTGTCTGTATTTATAAGTGAGGACTACAGATTATTCCTGATTCAGGTTTGGTATTGGATGCTGGAGTTGATAAAGGCGTGAATGGTTGTATGGTAAAGAGTATCTGCAGTAAAAAAGCGATTGCCAAAGATGGTAGAGTACAGGTACATATTAATGTTTTTTTATGCCTTGTTATATAGCAATGCAAAATTTATTGAATTACAATCGGTTTTTCGTTTCTATCGCTTCTGCAGTCTATTTAGGGGAAATACTTTGAAAAAAAGTTTTGAATATTTGATTAGTCAAATAATCTGAAAAAAGTTTTGAATATTTAAATGTGATCTGTTTCTTTAATTATTCAAAAAATTTTATAGTTTTCACTTGTGAATTCATGAATTCAGTGCTTTTTGATTTTCGAAAGCTTATCACTATGTCGTATTCCACAACGAAGTTGGATTTGGTCGAAAGCTCGATCGAAATTTAGAGGAGGAAGTCTCACTGACGTCATAAGTCCATAAAAAAGGTCATAGGCGGTTTTCTTTTTCCTTCTCAGCATTGATTGTGATAGTCCACCGTAGTATTCTTACTTCGAAAAACAAATTTGAATAAAATTGAATAATGGTATATAAAAAATGGTTTTTTTTTTGTGTAAAGGTTGGCGATTATGTGGTGAAAATCAATACAGAAGGATTGCGGAATGTGACCAATTCACAGGCTCGTGCCATTCTTAAAAGAGCTAATCTTGTTGGCACTCAATGCAAGTGAGTTGTTTCATGCATTCTCTTTGTTGTTTTTTGTTTGTTTTATTCCCTTGTCCTTCCATTCGTCTCCTCTTTCAACTCTCTGCCTTTCGTCTCTATCTCTTTCTCTCCTTTCCCTTTTTCCCTCCCTCTCTTCTCCATTTCCCTTACTGTTTATTTTCTAGCATCTTAAACAAATCCAGTTCATTTCATTGTTTTGAGTGCTATGTAACTTTCAGCAATCGAAGTCTTACGACAGGAAAAATTAAGGGAATCCATATCCGTTTAATTGCACATCAAGAAAAAGGGATCAATATTATACGGTGGTCGCATTTAGGAGTATGTCCTAAAATTTCAAATTTCAAATATCTACTTTGCATTCTATAGAAACATTAAATCTAAAATATAGGAAAGCAAGAACTAACAACTACGCAGTTACCATAATCGTTTAATTGAAGTGGTTCTTGTAACGATTTATCAGAGATTACTGTATTATTGATGTTTCTTTTTAAGCGTCACATATATAACGGCATCGGATGCAAAATTATGGAAAGAACGTTTCCATCAAGATACCGAATATCAGTCACCTGTTATCAATAGGCTATCACCCAAGTGAGTTGCCTTTCGTTCTTGTTTCTAGCCTTATGGTTATGGGAGACGAGTCTAAGCCCTGACCTTCATGCAAATGATCTGCATGAAGTAGAGGCCGACCTAAAGACCACAGGAACCAACTGGACCAGAGGGGCATTGAGTTAGTGCAGCTGGAGGCAATATGAAGAGACATTTATTCGTAACGAATGCTGTATTGATTGAAATAAACAAATAAATAAATAATCTTTGATTGTGATTTCACTTATTATTAGTGAGAATAATATGTTCGCTTTAAATAGTATAAGTCTTATGGTAAGGTTTCTTTGATTGGCTATTCCGACGGTCCCATAGTAAATTAGAGATTATCAGAAGAGGATTAAGCCGGATAGAGTTATATTCGTCGTGGAATTATTTATGAGTTATTTTTGTATTTTCAATTTTGCTGACACGTTTTATCTATTGCTATAGGGAAATTAGGCTTTGATGACATAACAGCGATCATTAAAGAATTATTTAAGTGGATCTAATTTTCGATTCCTTTCATAAAGGATAAGCGGATTTGCCCTTTCCTTCTCACTCACCCCTTCTTATCCCTGGTCACTTATCTGTCATGATATTTGTGGAATGACTGGAATATAATTGTATCGCCACCTCATTCGTCATGACGATAGCATAATTCAATAAGTGAAATTTTTATTGCAGAGTATTTCCAAAATTCTATCGCAGTCCTTATCTGGATCGTAAACAACGAGGATCGATCGATCAAGAAGATTCGTTCGACGAGGGGCTTCCATGCTCAACCCAACCGAGTGACGAATCACACCCACAACCACCACCTCAACAACAACCGTTGAATGCCATTATCGATGGGGACAATCTTGATCAATTTGCTTGCGATCTCATCGAGGTACACATCTTTCAAAGTCTTTTCGAAGCTAATCCGAGCTCAATTAAATACTTTCGACAACTCGGCAATCCTATATCCATCCATCTCTTACTCTCATTTCATCTCCGCTTCTTTCTCTCTCTCCTTCTCTCCATCTTTTTCTCTTTATCTCTCCATGGTGTCGTTGAAAGATTAGTTATCTTAACAGTGAAAATGATAAGGGTTGGATAGTTGTATTGCGGTGAGATTTTTTGATAGCTATTTTGTAAGCGTAATCCATAATGTGCATATTCTCGTTGATTCTGCTATGAAGTTTACCGGGACATGGTTCTTTGTCGTTTCGCATCATCCAGTGGTATAACATTGGAGCCACCTTCAATGAAGCGAACGTGCTATGAACATATATCATATATCTATTCATAATAACAAAAAATTTCATTGATTATTAACTTAAAAATTTTTATACTCATTAAAATTGCCTTAACGAAAACTTTAAATATTTTAAAGTTGATTGCTTTAAAAAGAAATTTTGAAATTCCTACGATTTCACTATTTTTTCCCAATTTCACTGCTTTTTTTTTGGCGCGATTGCTGTTTCTAATTTATTGTTTCAATGAGAATATTGCTTAATGTTTATCATTTCTAAAGTATTGTTTTTTTTTAAACCTACTCATAATAACAAAAAATTTATTGTCATAAATCGTCTAATCTTAAGTTGATATTTACTTATTTTTCCGAATTTTTAATTCCATTATCACATAATGAAATTCGATTGCGGCAAAGTTGTTAAGAAATTTGCAGAAGCGTAATGTACATAGTTATATGAAAGGCCCTTTTATGCTTGTAGAATTTTTTGTGATCTCTCGGAATGCCGTTTGCAAATTTTTGTTCTACTCGCGAAATCGGGGAGGGGAAGGGGATAACGGGGGGGGGGGGGGGAGGTGAGAGGATCTCATCCCTTTTTGTCCCTTTAAATTTTAATTTTAGGCTGATCTTTTTGCAAAAATTGAGTCTGTGATGCCAAAGCAATTTGTGTTTGTATTGGAATTAAAGGATGCGATAAAAGATGCAAAATATGTCGTCACCGGCATAACTCCGTGACGTCATTTTATGCAAATTTCTACGGATTTACTGTTATTACAATTTGTAGGCGAACTGAATTCATATCACTATTTCTTTATATATGATTTACTTAACTTTTTGTTAAGTTAAACTTTTTGAAAACTTGATCGCCGATTAGCGGATTGTTATGACGATAGTTAAACATCCCCGCCACTTAGAACTACCCTTGCAATTGCTTTCTAGCATCTCTCTTGAATATGCGAGTTGTCTTGTTATATTATTCGATATTTGCGTCTTCATTTGACTCCTTCTTCAATAACAGTTTTATATGGTGACGAATGTCAAAGATATCCGGTAGTGGAACTTAAACGCTGGACTTGTTGTTTCCTGGGCAGATGTTTTAGCAGTTGAGCTATTACAGACATTTTTGATTGTCATTTGCCAGAAATATTTCTACTGTTATGAGTGGAATAGAATAATTATACTCAGTCATAATTAGTAATTTTGATTTTATACACTCAAGTATCAACTCAGAATGAAGAGCTCTTATAAAGGCAATTAGGCAGATGAAAATTTTCATTGAAAATATTTTATGAATGACTACAAATTATATGAGAATTTAAGCTGAATATTTATTAAGTTTTATTGTGATGGAGTTTTTTTTTTTTATTCAGAACATAACGGGGATTTGGTGCAAAGTTTTCATGTCCATTTTGATGTGGATATATGGATAATTCCGCGCGATAAAGCAACGAGCAATTGCATTCACTAGCGATATTCAGTGAGACCGATAAATGTTTTGCTAACGAAACGTTGCTCAGATGGAAGGGGATTCGAAATCCACATCGTTAACAACAATGTCTACATGGATACTTCTATCATTATTGATTACCTGATGGCAGGGATGTGTCGTGACGTGTATAGCATTTTAGATTCTCTGCTTTCCAAAGTTGCCACCCTTTAGGTGTCCGTGTATCCATATGTCTGTGTATATATGTATAAATGCGTATGTGTACTTATGTGAGTGCATTAAGAACGCATTTTAACAGGCTCTAAAAGCAGCTAACGGTAGTGATTTTGCTCTCTAACGATGCATTAGTTGACTTAATGCGTTATTGCCTAATCGAGATATGTGTGCAACACGCATACGTCGATTCAGTGTGGTTTTTTAGGCCATTTGACGGCTCTTACCGAAACTAACATCTTATTGACGCTCTCATATGGTCCAGAAATTTACTTATAGTTGATTGGATTCCGATTTATTGATGTTCGAATTTAGAGGGACGCTGATAAATGCTAATCGTGGAGTAGTATGATAGGTCGAGCTAATAATGTTGCCATCTGTTATAAGGTCAAGTTGAGTATAAATGAAGAGTCGAGAGAGTGTATGAGGGATGTTTTTATTTATTTATTTTTTTATTTTTTTTGAGAGAGAGAAAGCTGGGGAGAGGGGTGGGAGAGATGCTGTTCTTTAGAACGTTGATGGTCATCAAATTGTAACCAAAAGCTTTCCTCCTTCCCAATTTTCTATTGAAGATGAAGGTGAAATTTAGATTTTATGGGTCGAATTTTGCCCGCATTTTTTCCGTTCGCTTACAATTGGATTATGATGGAGATCTGTCTTTAAAAAAGCATAAGTTTTCTTGGAGACCATGAAACGAAATGTCGCTTCGAAATTAATTTTATTCTATTCGTTTTTTTTCTCTCAATCAGTACCACAAATATGGGGAACGATTGAACAAATATCATTATTTATAACGTCGTCATTGACTTGAATGGAATGAAATTAAAATACTTAAAAAATGAAAATGATATAATGAGTTATCAAGTTATTCGACTAATATTTATCAACTATTCAACAAGCGCTTACTCTGAATTTCTTTGAAAAATATCATATTTGTGCTCAAGTTATCGTATAACCCTCTAAAATAAACCCCCTAACTAAAGTTTGAGAAATGATTTCTCTTCCACTGATAACTCATCTTTATATCATCATAAAATTCAGCAATATCCATTTTCCTATATCTATAATTTATTTCGTGTAAAATATTTTACTTGTTGGCATATTTAATTTAATTTGATGTATATATAATTTAAATTTGACGATAGCATATTTAATTGATGTTTATCAATGAGAATGTATTCAATTCACTCGCACTGCACTTTCCGGCATATGAGAGTTGATGCAATTCGCGTAAAATTTCTGTGCTTCTATCAAATATTTTATTTTTTTAAAGTACAGATTCGATCTTAAGTTCTGTTCATTTTGGGATAAGTCCACACTTCTAGAGATGGCGATTCGTACGGATCGCAGTCCTTCCCATCTTCTCCTCCCTTCCCCCCACTGCAATCGGACTTAGTTCCTATGTGATGTTCATGTGTTGATAGATAGGGGTGTGCATTCGAAAGGAAGCAAAATTGAAAGGCGTGTACTCAAGGAAGGTTAATGATAAGGGAATGAGGTTGGAGGGAGGAGAGGGGGTGCTTACAGCTAACGTCTTTTCATATCGCATATATTTGACAGCAGTTTTCTGGACTCGATATGTCAATAAGCTGGACGCTGATTCGATATCTAGCAACTCGAGTTTGAGACTTCCCTCCGATATAGGTTTATAGCGTTTGCAGCTTTTCAAAGTGGACTTATGTTTTTTAGGGAACTCATATTTGAGGAAGTGCAGCTTAATATTTTATATGGTTGATTAATTTACCAATTCAAATTTCGATTCATTCAAAACCTTATAAGAAGTTTTTGCCTTTTAACGATCGTCAACTCTAACGAGAGCTATGAATCGTTCAAATAAAAGCGCATGTGACTTTCACGTGAAAAATTTAGAAAATTATATAAAATATGTGCGATGAAAATGCAAGTTTTAATTTACAAGACTTGAATATTTCGCGCATTGCGGATAGTTGCAAGAGAGAGAGAGGTAAGAGGGAGAGGAAGAGGGAGAGAGAGGGGGAAGAGGGAGAAAGAGGGAGGAGGGAGAGAGAGGGAAAGGGAGAAGAGAAAGAAAGAATCATGATTAATGCTTTTATTGGAGCTAAGAAAAATCAATTAATGCACTAAGTTTGTTTAATCTGAGAAAAATGCTCAAATGCGTCGATATTTCGTTCAATAACTGAGAATGCCATTGCTATTTTATTCACCATCGCAAACGTATAGCTCCAGGGCTTATAAAAGAAAATGTTTTATTATTTGCTTGTCGCGTTGAATCTCGTTGTAAAAATTCGTATCGAATTTCTAGTCGTTAGTTTAATTGTTGTGCGAGTCCTTTGAAAAATTTAGAAAAAAACCACTTCATTACACGCTTTCTACCGTCTTCTCTCCTCCACTTATTTGCTCTTTATCCTGTTTATATTGATTTTTTTTTTTGCGTTCTTCGATAAACTCCCTTTAACATCGTTCAATTCTTCTAAGTTCGAAACCTTGCAATTCTTCTTTCGCTGTTTATCAAACTTCAGAAAGGAGTACAATGATTACTTACTTATGAACGGATATTCTTTTATATGGATTTTTTTTGGAATCTACGATGGATGTCTCTATAAATGAAAGTTGAAATGGAAGCTATACTTAATGAAAGGGGTTTAATTGGTAACTTGGGTTTCGTATTGCTCAGAAGGGAGGGGGGACATGCTGGTTAAATGAAGGAGGGGGTGTCTTTAATAATGTTGCGTCGAGTCGTTTGGCTATCGGAGAGTAAGCACTTAGAAATTTTCTATTCAAGAGCAATGAAGCGAATTTTGCATTCATTCGAAATGCAACATAACGCATCGAGAAAAAAACTTATATTTTCGATACAATTACTATTGATGCATTATCGTTATTGTTAGCGCTTGAAAGATTTTTTTTTTGTCGATTATCAAAGCGTTGCATACCAAATGGCAATAGCAATTGTTTTATGATTATTGCCATTCTTATAGCTTATATCACGAGGGAGGGGTCCAGACTCTTGAATTGAGAGTACCAAAATTTTTTTAATCTAATTTTTTAATTTAATTTAATTTAGTTTAATCTTATAGCTTATTCTGTATTAAAATTTTTCGATGAAATTTTAATCTAATTTTTTGAGAAATAACTTCATTAAGATTATTAATTAGATGGCGGTGAGGTTTGAATATTCATGGTTGGCTTCTCAATTCAATAATAGGCGCATATACAATCAATTAGAAAGATAGCTCATCAGAAAGACCGAAATTAACCTGGAAAAGACTTGCGCAAATTTTAGAATAAATTATTATTTTATTTGAGTGCAACATTGCTTACGTTTCTTTTTTGTTGGCAATTTATGGGACCGGTCGGTCTGCCAAATGAGATCACAAAATTTCCATATGATGTCAACCCGTCTAGCACAATTGTGCACAATTGCCATTTTATGCAGATTTTTGATCAGTTAGCCAACAGAAAGAGGCAATCGAGTTTCCTCTCTTCAATTAATTGCTTTTAAAGTTGAAAAAAGATATTCCCATCGAAAAACTTTAAAGCGCATTAAATTGCAAAGAAAAGGAAGATAAATGTGTGAAGAAACAAATGCGACATCGACAATTCGTTTTGGCAATTTTTTTCGTTTATTTCATCTTATCCTTCTATCTCTTTCTACTAGAGGGGATTGATTTGTGCGGGTAGAATGCTTTAAGGAGAGGAAGGAATATCTGTTAAGATTGTATCGATAGTGCGTATGTAGAAGTCTTGATGATCGATGCTGTTTAGTCGATATGCAATAATAGCAAAATATATTCATCAATGATAGCGTAGTCAGGCTTCGAAAAATATGGTCGGAATAAGGGACAAGTGCGGCAAGGCATTTATGCCGCCACGCTAAGGATATATGTTATCTTGCATATGTTTTTCGCATCGTAATGCATATTCTCTAAATCACTTGTCTTGATGAAGAATGTGCGTTAATAAAACATGCAATCAGTAAAACAGCTTATTTCCGATGTATACGCCTCCGGCAATTATTCATCGCTTGCGATTATTGAAGGATTCCATTAGGATAGGAGTTTGAAGCATTTGATTTCGATCTATTTCAGATTTTGACATCCGTTTATTTTAAACTTTTGAATGACGTCTATTTACGTCATCATTTCTTTTGCATATCGTTGTTGTGTGCAGTACATTGTAGTTGTCTGACTTAATTGGCACGAATTTGCGGGAAATTTCCGAATTGTGATTGAGCTGATGTATCAGGAGGTATAAGAGCGATAGTTTTTGGTTCGCTGTAACTGTGACCGATTTTTTAAATCACTAAATGAAGTAGAATTTGAGTTGGGCATGAATATGAGAGAGGAATGTGGTGGATCTAGATTATATTCGAATAAATGAAATTTTAGGGTGGAGAATTACCAATATGCAAATCATAGAAAGTTGCAAAATAGGGATATGCTGAGATGTGATTTTAAGAATTTCCCCACAACTATGTAACATTGCTTATAACACCTTGCTTATAACACCTTTTTAATGATTTGAATTAATGTTTCAATAAATAGCATTTAATATTAATTTAGATGGATATCATATTCGTCGAAAAAAAGTTAATCATTTTAGGACGTTTATGACATAGAGACACTGCATATATACTAAAGTTTTATTTTATCAATTCTATGAAGCGTTAATGATATTATTTAAAACTTTTTCTTGGAAGAAACTTCTCCTCAACGATCCTTTCTATTATATAAATTGTTTATTCCTTTTTTCAGGTCTATTTAATCCTTCATTTTATGTATTTATTTTTTATTATCGTATGCTTCAAGAAGTTATATAAAAACTCCTTAAGGGAATAGGGTGTTTTTTTGGTTATGCGCTTATGGTCACACTTCTTTTTCCGCTGTTTTTTTTTTCTCCTGCTTCTATGTTTTTCTTCTTTTTTATTAATTATTAAATATTGCCTGCCCAGTCAATATTAAAAGAATAAATATTATATCTTGACACTACAAGTAATTATATACTTATACAAGCAGGAATTTATAAATTGTTGAAATATTTAGGCGGTACTAAAAGACGCGTTCTTGGAATTGTTGATTGCGGGTACGACACCCGACTGGATCGGAAGGCCACCAATACCCGATAAATTGGAATCGCCCCTTATCGAACGTATCGAAGGCACTGCACCATGCAGCTCACCATCTGCTCAGGTAGCATTTATTTGTGCAGAAAAGTGGAAATTTACGCAATTTTCCTGAAAAATTTCCCGATAATTCAATTTTTTTAACCAGAGTTTTCTATTTTCGGTTTTTTCTGAAAAAAATTCCAGTTCTTTACAATGTAAATTTGGCGTATAATTGCGGCCATTTTTTAAACTTTCTGCTTCAGTGCTCAATAGCTGTTTGGAGTTGAAATGAGTTTCCTATATATGATTGCAGCCTTTCAAACTCTTTCTCCTTCTTAGCTCCATTATAACAATTGCAGGAGAGTGCAGAATCGTCGCCGGAGAAGTTTGTAGAGGAATCGCAAGTTGCCGAAGGTGGTGAGAGTGAGGCGGACGACGAACGGTCCGGATCGCCATGTCGATTGTCATCCCAACCACCCCGTCAATCGCCACTCATCGCTCGCTTAACACAGAGGGTTCTTTCCTCTGAAGAAAGCGCTAAAAGTGTTGCTTCAACGTAAGTTTCATAACTATTACTACGAAGGATTTTTATGAGCAGCCGAGGTAATTAAAATATCATTGCATTACTGAATGTGGTATAGCTTTGCATAGTTTGTTATTCTTGGCAATAAATGATATAAGCTGATTTGATTACTTTCATTGCACATGCGGTGCCAGTCCCCTTGGCGCGTTTTCCCATTTATCTTAAAATTCAGATGCGTTGAAGAAGACATTTGCAAAGAAATGATAGAAAATTTGTTGAAAAGTGCTATTGACATTTGCAAATTTGCTTCATTTACTCAAGTGACTGCGGTAGTTTTTTTCTGCCATTTCC
Organism: Baylisascaris procyonis; assembly: GCA_037389465.1. Taxonomy (NCBI): domain Eukaryota; kingdom Metazoa; phylum Nematoda; class Chromadorea; order Rhabditida; family Ascarididae; genus Baylisascaris; species Baylisascaris procyonis. Next base: position 9,051,562 of record JAZARR010000197.1, read on the forward strand.
GTTAATGCTTTCCATTTGTGCCAATAAAGAATAAAATGCCAACCGCATTCAGCAGATTAAAAAACAACTTAGCTTCACCTATCATATTGACGCAGATTTAGTAGACTGGTGGGATGCTGACAATAGCAATTAATGGGAGGGCAGAAAAGAAAGGGAATTTGGTTGATTTGGGAAGGAAAAGGTTGAAAGGAATTTTTGTTTGATTTGGAAGAAAGGGAGGGGAAGGTTGAAGGGAATTTTGTCGATTTAGGAGAGGAGAGGGTTGAAAGCAGAACACGCATTTAATTTTCTTTCATCAATTATGCGTTCTAAGTTATTGAATGCTTAGGTAAGAAAAGGTATGTTTTTGATAGTGACCATTACTCTAAGAATTGTTATGATTATATAAAGAAATTGTAACGGTTTTTAAAGGTCACGGCAAGAAATTATTAGCAATTTTAATTTTATTTTCTCTAGTTTTTAGATTAACAAAAATTGAGTTCATATCTGATAGTATAAAAACAGTAACCATGAAGTTCTTGCTGTTCACGCTCGCGTACTTTTGTGTGTTTTCCCACCTTGAGATGTTAAGATAAATAAATAAATAAATAAAAGTATAAAGAGCTGGTCGTGGAGGAGGGGGAATGGCTGAGGGGATGGGAATAAAATGATAAGTATCCATGAATTAGCTGAAAGGAATGCTCTATAAGTCCTTTTTTTCATTCCAACTCGAAAAGTATGTAAGGTGCACGATATTTCGTCCTTTTAAACTTATTTGATTTTTTCCTTGCAAAAAAAGGCATTCGAATACGCAACGTTTTATTCATCGATTTCTTATTTTGTTCTATTTTTGCTTTGATTTCTAACTTTTTACTCATATATTAGTGTTTACTTTATTCTACGTTTCTAATCTTCCATCGTTTCTTCGTAATTTCATTCAGTAGGTGCACAGTTTTTAATTGATATGGAGAGTTTATCCTAAGATGCTGTTGAAAATAGTGCTGCCAAAGTTCGGGAACTCTTTCACGAGCTGTTGTTTTCAAAACAAGTTTACTGTTTGCAGTTCGGGTGCTGATTCGACATCGGCGGTAGATTTGGAAAACGAAAGTGGCATCGCGCCATATTCTTCAAAAGAGAGTTCGACTAGCGCTGAAGGGGCGGCAATAGGTGAGGATGTCAGGGAGGCTTTAATGAAGAAAGCCGACGGTGAGGAAAAGAAGCCCAGCGACGAGACTTCTGCGCAGCCTATGGCTACTGCAACCGCTGAATCATCTTCTGAATCACAGGCTCAGGTATATCTTTTCGATGGTTCCTTATATTTTTACATCCTTTTTCTTCCACTATGAATGTTTATTTTTCTTTGTTTAATTCTTTTCCCCACTATGTCTTCATCGTGTTTTTTTTGGCCACTTTACATATTTTTGATGGAATTCAGTTATTTCTTGCTTGTTTCATTTATTCAAAATTTTTCCCTGGGAGAGAAAGGGAAAGGGAAAGGAAAGTTGATGCGAGGGATATTAGTACGTATAGGTATGCTGTGAATGTATCTCAGTACATACGCAATGAAGGTGACTATGATGTGAGAAACGGTTCATTGCCCTTATCCATCTAAGAGCTTCATTAGTAATTGTCAAATTTATGCATATTTTCTTTTCAACTAATGTGACTTTCTATCAGCGAATTTAATTTCAATAAAACATTCTTATATGAGTTCGAAGCAATAGTGGATGAAATGCATTCTGCAATTGAAAATTTGGCTGAAATAGGTTGATTCCACTCTCTCTGAAGCAATCCGGGAGACCTTAGTAATATAGATCTCTCTCAGATATGTTCGATACTAAGCATATGTATATTGCGCAGTGAAAAGAAATTTTTTTCTCAATTTCTGGGTATTTTACAAAACTTTTTTCAAACTAGATTCGATTTATATGTATGTTTATCTAAGTGGGTGGTTTTTCGGGGCAGGTATGCTTATCTGAATAGGTTTGCTAATCTCGGTTGGCTTATTGTCTGAGTGGATGTCGTTATCTGTGTAGGTGTATCGATATCAGCTGGACAGTTCTATCTATAACGTCCAGACAGGGCGGACGTATAGAGTTTGACAAAGTTGATTTAAATTCTCACTTATGGATTACACTTTGATTTATTATCATCTTTGAATGATACTTTGCTCATAGAAATTTAAACTGTTGTATGGCTATTTCATAATGTCTAGAATGTTTCTCAACAATCAATGATTGCGATTGAATGCTTTTTTTTGCATTGAATATTTACATAGTGTTGTACATTTTTTGCAGATTTGCGTAATAGAAGTATGTTATAGAAATGTAAAATGTGCCTTCATATTTGCATATATTAGCATTGGCATCGTACTTGAGTATATAATTGTGCAATGCCCATTTATTAGTGTTTTATTGAAACTATTACATTGTGTATATTATTACTACATTCAGCTTATTTTGGTTCATTGGATAATATTATTGTTTTTGCAGCCAAGGCCAAATCGGTCTAAATTTTGGGGTGAGGCAAGAACGGTGATTCTTCATCGCGAACCCAATCAATCGTTTGGTTAGTCATCTTGTTGCTTTTCTCCGAGTTTTATTAATTATTTACTAGTTTATTCTTCATGGATTTTATTGATATTGCCTAAATCTTTCCGTTTTGAACAACAAAGTATCATACAAATTGTATAAGTTCACCTGTATAAGTCGATATGCGCTTGAAATTAAAATATACCTTTATAATAAATCACTCTTTTTAGGGATTAGTATTGTTGGTGGACGGGTCGAAGTGAGCCAAAAGGGTGGCCTTCCGGGTACCGGAAATACTGTTTCCGGAATATTTATCAAATCTGTTCTTCCGAATTCACCGGCTGGAAAGTCGGGAATGATGAATATGGGCGATCGTGTGATAAGTGTAAGTAATATCATAGTTTATTTTATATAATATTTTTATTGTTGCATATTTATATAGATTTTATTTGGATGGTTTTGTGTTAGAAAATTGATAACAGTGATATTTCAATGAATTTTCAATGAATATTTTCCGATTTAAGGGCACAATTACTCTTCGTTGGTTGTCTGTTATTGTCTTTTTTAACGCCTAATCAATACTATTAACAGCGAGCATTGTTCATTTTTTTCTCTTTAATTTCATTGATGATTCAAAAGATTGTGAAAATTTTTGATGATGGATTCATTGTGGAAATATCAAAAAAATTTTTAATGTTTTATCGAAATATCTTATCGACGATTGTTGTAAAGTTTCTGTTGAAATGAGAGTTTTTTTGATTAACCTCATAAGAAATTCAATAAAGGCATGATTTCCTTTTTATACTTAATTACTTAATCGTATTTAAATTTAGTTTTTTTTCCTGAAATTAATAGAAATTAAAAACTCGTTAATAATGATTATTGTTGGAATTAATATAGATATGGTTTATGTTTATTTTTTTATTGATGAAATTAATATGTTTTATAGGTGAACGATTATGATTTAAGAGACGCAACACATGAGCAAGCAGTACATCATATAAAGAATGCGACAAATCCAGTGAAATTTGTTGTGCAAAGTTTACATTGCTTTTCACCACAACATGTAAGATTTGAGCTAATTTTTTTTTACTTTTTATCTTTTTGTTTACTTTTTTTAATATTAATTGCAGTTATTATTCACGTTGAGATGCGATTTTGTTGTGATTTAATTTCTTATACATGCGGATTTCTTTTTTCTAATTTTTAGCTGTTCAAGTTGTAATTTTCAATTTTTAAAGAGCATCATTTTTGGAATGTCTATGAGTGCGAATGGTTGATGAACTTTTAAATTAGATAGACAGGCTAGGCACATTTGTTCATTGCTACAAATTAAAACTGCTGAAGTTCTTTAAGTTTTTTTGCCGAGTTAATATTGCCTTCAGTAGAGCATTAAGAAATTGATTCATATGACTGACAAATGAGTGAAATCGGGCTGAAAGCGAAGTTAAAATGAAGCAGCTGTTATCCTTGATTATCGATACGTTCAAAGGTCTTTTCGAATGTTTAGTGAATAGTTCTAAACGAGAGGGAAATGAAATTTTTTTCCGTATAAAATCACCTAAATTTAAGCTATAATTTTCTCGATTGTTCCATTGTTAGAAGTTTGAGAGAATGGATTTTTCAACGAAATGCTTTCGATTTATTAGCTTCATAAAGCAAACTATTATCTCAATGAGCAAATGCAGCTACATACAGTTTTCCATATTTGTACGATACTGGAAACACGAATGATTCTATAATACATACAACTGTTTACACAGATGGACGAACTAAGGACGGGAGAGGGAATGGGGGGAATGAGCACGAGCAAAGAAGAGTTCCGATGCTGCGGTTTTTTCGTGTTTACGTTCACTTACCGTCTGGCATTATTGAAGTGAGAATTTGTTTTATTTTAGGAGGAATGTGGAGAGGAGTGGAAGACGGCATGGTAAATTAAGCTGGGAAGTTTTTTGTCTTCTGAGGAGAGGGGTGAAAGATAGCAGGTAGAGTGAATTTATGAATAAGTAATAATTTTCTTGATGGAATAGTAATTCATTGAATAGCAGATGGTGTCATTCGGTGATGCTACAAGAAAGGAACGTGGCGAAAGTAAAGAAAAGAGCGAAACAGACGCAGACTGCAAAGAAACATCACCAAAAAAGAGTGCTTCACCACAACCGCATCCGAGTGATTATGCAAATGCAAATGTGGTCATTGAAAAGCATCTCATTCGTCAGGTTCGTTTCTCATTTTTAAGTGACATTTATGCGTAAAGAAATATGTTCGCAAGTGAGACAAAAAAATTCTATTCTTGTAGTCAGATGCCGGGAGATACGGGTCAGTGCTGTAGGATTCAGGTTTTCTTATTATTATACTGCAGTTTGTATATACGAATTTAGAGTTTTTTGCTGTTCTAGAATTGATAGGGCGCGCAAATGCGCATAGTTATAGTTCAGTCGCAAAGAATTTGTGGCATAAGCCTTAAGAACCTATGATCTACCATCGACAAGTCAAGACAAGTCAAGTTCCAAGGTTCAGGCTGAAAGTCGAAAATGAGCGATAGTAATTTAGGAATATGATGGATTGTTACGATGCTTTTTTTCCTGCGGTTTAAAAACATTAACGTTTCAGGGGAAATTCTAGGATATATATTCCGTTTCTCTAGCGATTTGCGACACTTGGAATGATTTTTCATTTTGAAAGTGCTGATGATCATAACTGCGAAAGATGATAAAAAAATCAATAGCACCATATAAGATATTGAATTATTGCTATAATATTTTTAAAAGATTATAAGAAGTCATGGTCTTTTTTTGTTTTATAAGTTGACGAGGGTGATTCTAAATCACTGTTGAGAGTTTCAAGGTATTCGATAATTTTATGCAAAAATGGCATCTATTCCACATGAGCAAATCTAGATTACTCTCGAAAGGCGAAAAAATAAAGTGGAGTGGCTTTTTACGATGGAACGAAATGGCGCAAATGACTATCATTAACTAAATGGGCACCTGGAAGTCGGAGTGTTCAGCTCATTTGCATTCCGATTTGCGGCTGAAAACAGATTGAGTAACCATCGTCTCTATGGAGTAATACTTAACTAAGGATAGTCATAAACGGCAAAATCATAGAACAGCGATTGGTCGTCGCATTATTATGTTTGGTAGCTGATTGTCAAGTGGTTTATTAGCTTTTTTGCTTTATTTATTTAGTTGCATTTTCTGTAACCGACTTTGATAATAGCTCACCTGAGCTTAGTATTGGAATTACGCGTGTTTCATCATAGCTGGATATGCCAATTCAGGAAGAAGTCATTCCGGAGCAAGTTGTTGCCGAACAATCGGTTGAAGCGTTGTCTGTTGAAGTTGGTTCCGCCAAGGAGGGCACAGCATCAGACAAAGAAACTGGCGTACGTTTCTCGTCAGAAGACCACGAAGTAACTCCTCCACCTGCATCTGAAGTTCCACAGACAAGCAACGCCTATGAAGAAGCAAACAAATCGATTGCACATGCTGAGGTTACTGATGCTGTATAGAAGGTAGAAGGTAGGGAAAGAAAGAGGGTTTATCCGATGAGTGAGTATAACAGCCCCATTTAGAAAGACCGAAGCATGCGGCGTTTAAAACCACTGCATCAGCTCTATATTAGACAAGACCATTACTTGCAACTCATGAAGCAATTTTGGCGCTTATGAACCTGTCAGTACATTTTCAGAGTCATTTGTATTGTATCACAGTGGTGAGCAACTGATAAAATGAAAGCAATGGTGTGGATCAGTGGATAGTTCTGCTTATTCGAGTGTGCCTAAACATCCTGTGTTCGATGGCGTCATTCTCAGATAGCTCTCTAATGTGTTGTTTTGGATCATTTACATCCTTCTTCAGCGTAAAATGAGCAACAAGGTAGTATCCATAGCTTCAAAAAGGTATATCCCACTCGTTGAGGGTGATTTCTTGGAAGTTGTAGCGTTGTCCTGAAGTAGGTTTCAAAATTCTTTTCAGGCGGCCGTCCTTTCACCTCTGATTATGCACAACTGATACACTGAATATTGTAGTAGTGCTGATCTGCGCACTTCCTGTTTGTTGGGGTGAAATGGGAATGGAGCTTGCATGGCGATAACTACCCACTCGAAGATTTCGTTATCTAATTTCGCTCCGAAGCAATGGCTGTGATGGTCTTTCAGATGGTCGAATCAAGTAAAGCAAAGCCATCACCAGCGAAGGTAACCGAGAAGAGAGATGATGCTCGTGAAGCTGAAAGAGCGAAAATCGAACGAGGTAGTGCCGCTTACCTGACTCGCTTACCGGATGATCCCGAAGAAGAAGATCGATTCTTCTATACGAAAGGTTACATTTATGTTGTTTTGAGGGGAAAAATTTGTCTCTTCAGCATTCCCGATTCAGGCAAGAGACATGATTTTTCAATGCTGTTGATTCTATATGTTATAATATCAGTGTTAATATACTGTTAAATCCTATACCACTTTTAATAATGGGTTATTGTAAATTTATGATGAACAAAAAAACTTATTAGAATTAGAATCAGGTAGCTCAATACGAAATCTCATCTCATTTAAAGGAATTTTGGTATGTAGATTACCGTCCACTATTTGATCAATGTGGAGTAAATATTTTAATGCATACTTTAAATCATTTTAGATTATTAGGTCAAGATCTGAGCTTTAGATTTTAGGTAAGTTACCTGCAAATGACTATTGAGGATTAATAACGCCAACTGATAACCTTTTAGATTCTTTTAGATATCTTAATATTGATTAGTATCAAGCCTATTTTCCATGTGTCATGTTTGATGGAATTCTCTTGATTGCATATTTCTCACATGGTTGTGAATGAATCTAATCAATGAAAAGCGCATTCAAACATAACCAATAAAATTATACAATCATAAAGTTGTACTTTGCAAAAGGTTTTAATAAAGGTTAAAGAGGAAATGAGATGATCGCCTATTGCGCACTTTCTTTCATTGGAAGAGTGAGACGAGAATTAACCCAAGGAGGTCAGAGGTCACTTCTTCCGATCGGGTAGCCTATAAGGTGATGTAAAATAGAATTGTATACTAGGCAATATATCAGAACGAATGCAAAGAGGGAATAATGCAATGCGCAGGACATCCACGGCAACAGAAAATGGTCTATGGCGTGTTGTTATTGGCTGTCATTTTATGCGCCTAATGAATGCTAATTTCTCGTCGTTGTCCATTTGTGTTGGAAAATGAGATCTTTTCAAAGAAATGTTTCATGACGTTTATCATCAGCAAGGCAATAGGTTTTGATTTATTGTTTGATTGATCAATAGTTCTGTTCAATTATTGAATTATTTCTTCGCATTTTTAGTTGTTTAATATTTATTATTTTATTGTTATTTGTTTAGAGATTGTTATTTTTATTTGTTTCATCGTTTATTTATTTTTATTTTTATTCATTTATTTGCTAATATTTTCAGATAAAATAGCACGTAAATACGGTGAATTTCCGGGCGATGCAATATTATTACGATTGGAGAAAGTGCCACCCGGTGGATTGGGCCTCTCATTGGCTGGTAATCGTGACCGTGACAAGATGAGCGTTTTTGTTGTTGCCATACGTTCCACATGTCCTTTGCCGATTAAAGTCGGTGACGAGTTGCTTGAGGTATGCGTTTGCATACTTTTTTCTTGTTAATTAATTTGCATATTTAGTGATAATTTGTTTGACTTCACGAGTCTGACAAATATGTTTTCATAATCCCAGTCGTATGGCTTTATCATCGTTCGTAGGGAGAGGAGAGGGTGTAGGTTTGATGAGCGAGTGGATGGGGAGGGGGGAGTAAGTTAGGCGGAAAATTTGTGTGGCAGTAAATCTTTGTGGGCAGATTTGTTATGGAGGAAAAATTTCGAAAGATCAGAATTGTTTCTAGTTTTATATGTTTGAATTATGCCTGGCAAATGGAAACTTTTGTTATTAGGAGTGCTGTGATATTCTAAACAATTGGAGAGAGAATCTAGTTCAGTTGATTTTATTATTTCTTGCATTGACGTAAAATACAGAGAGATTTGAACGATAGCTTGCTGGATGCTTTTTAGTTTTTTATTAACATAGAGCTTGAAACTTATTCAATATATGTATTTCAGGTGAATGGCAAAGTTCTTTTGGGTTTATCACATTTGAATGCATCAGCAAAAATTCGTGAATGCTGTGAAGAGGGAAAATTGGATCTGTTACTTCTGAGAAGATTTGATGCATTGGTCAGTTTTTCTTTCTTTTTTCTTTTTTCTTTTTTTTATGAATGGGAGTAGAGGAGAAGTAAATACAGCTAGAGAGAGAGGAGCGTAACGAATGAAGAGATGGCGCTAGAGAACCGGGAGATGGCGCTAGAGGACCGGAGATTTTGATGCCGTCTAATGGTCAACCTATTGGCTTACCTAAAGGACAAAATATTATTGGCAGCGATATATTTTCTCGGATTTATTGTTTAATATAAGAAGATAGGGCTTATAGAGAGCAGCTGTGGACATTATTTGAGAGTATGACTTTCAGGATGAGATGGCCATAAGACCAGAACCTAAGTTGAGCCGTTCACAGACAAGTCCTGTATGTGCGGAAAGCGCAGCGGTCGACGCCACCTATATACCTGGAAAGCGACAGACATCCGTTGAGACAAAAGAACAGCTCCCTGATGCGGTACGTTTGTCGAGTATTACCTATCCCCTCAAATACCTCACTTAATTTACTCTTATGCCTTCTTTTTCAGTTTTTTCTCATACGATTTTCGAAAGTTTTTTCTTGCTGTATGATCTGTTGCAGTAATTTTGCATATTGTAGTGATAGCGATAGGGTATGGGAAATCAGCGTTGAATAAGAGGATGCAATTGAAGGTTTATTAAAGATGAGGCAGAATGTAATAATATTTAATTTAATAGTAATAGTAGGTTAAGAGATGGGTTTAATGTTTGTTACATAAAGTTGTGGCGATTCAAACAGGTACGATGATTCATATACCTTGTATTTATGTTCGATTTATTGGAACTATCTTGCTCGTTCGAATAACGCCAACTTCATCAGTGTAGTCTTGAAAAAAGTCCATTTTCTTAGTCGGTTCCAAAAGAGTTTATAATTACGCTCATATTTGCATGCATATTCATGGTTGACGTTCTCTTGGTGATGCACTCCACATAATCCACACGTCTTTTAACCACTCTTTCGAGTTGATTTGCATATCTGCGGTAAATAATAAAGTAGCTCTTATTACTGCCCCTCTCTCCCTTCCCCTCCCCTCCTTCAGGTTCTCTTGTTTATTTCAATGCGCTCATCTTTGTGTCTATCTTTTTTGAAACATTGAATTGATTCTGTCTATTTGCCTCTCAAAGAGAATTGAAGGATTCTTCAGCTTTATAATTTGCACAGTCATTATTTGTCAGCAAGTCATATCCGATCGGATTTACAAATTGCTTTGTTTTTATTTTTATTTTTATTTTTACATTTACATTATCAGTAGCCAATTTAAATAACTATTTTGATAGATACCATCGTTATTTTTCCTCTCCTTCTCTCTTTTCTCCCGTCGTATTTTTATTGTTTCGTTTTCTTTGATAAGGATACCTTTATTAGAAGCTCTTCGAGGGAATACTTGTATCCCTTACAATTCGTCTAAAGAATTTTAGGTGGAATGTTGCAAAAAATGGGCATTTGCCCTAATTTTTTGACATCAATGCAGTTTATACTCATAATAACAGCAAATAAAACGTTCGTTCATTATATATTTATGCAGTTCGTTCTTTATTCATTCTATCCGTGATATCAATCTTGTTTGAGGTTTTTAGATAAGATCCTTCCTGAATCTTTGTATTTTATGATTGTCGTATCTCTTTATATTTTCCATCCCCCTAAATTCTTATTCCTAAAAACCGACGACTTGCGTTTATTGATCCTAGATTAGTTGAATTCTCTTTGCCACAATATTTTGTCTGATGTAATTCTCTGCGTTGTATTATTTTTTTGCATTGAAATTCTCCTAGCCAAACTATTTTATTAGAAGAAATTCCCTTCATCTCACTATTTTATCAGATGCGCTAACTGTTTGTGCTTATTTCACTATTGTGATCTTTTTTAGCATAAGTACATTTTTCAAGTCTTTTTCTGCCCACTTTACTATGCTTTTTATTTTTGTCTTTCGTATTGCATCGCATAACGGCTATTTCTTGCTGCAAAAGGATTTCATAGTCTACACTCTCCAAGTTTTATATGCATATTTTGTTGTTCGTTGTTTCGAATATCTCTCATTTGCACAGCATCTCTAGCGATTATAGGCTAGCTAGGCTCGAATGTCATTCGCCGGTGATGCTGCGATGTGCTGTGCTGTGGGAGTGCTAGAAAGTATTGATGGATTCGGGGCACATTGGGTTTCAGAATCTTGCAATGCCGAAAGCAGCCGTTATAACGCTCATTTATGGCTGTCTTCAAGCTAGTGTTTTTGTTGAGTGGATCTCGTTGTGTGCGCATTAGGTCGGCTATCTGCATTAATTTTCTTCTATCATTGATTTGCATTTCCTCTTTCTATATATCCTTTTTTTTTGTCTTCTTCAGTGTAGTATTAGAGAGTATGATCGATGAAGTCGTAGCAATATTTCAAGAAATGGTTGCACTTTATGCATTGATATTAGCCACAAAAGGACATTAAACACTGGAATTTCGCACGTTTCATCTATGAAGCAAAAGATTTGAAGTGAGAAGATTTGAAGTAGGTAGAAGAAATATGCGGGAAAATGCGAATAGAAAGGGATAAGAAAAGTTTGACAGGAAATATTTGTTAGAATGAAATTGCAATTTTCACATACTTTTCATGTAAAGTTTTGGATTTATATGAAATTTTCATTGCTTTTTATATCATTATATATATATATATATATATATATATATATATATATATATAGGCAAGCGATTGAGTGGCTGCCATTTTTGGAGACCAAAGAATGCTAGGTTTCTTCCATGGGGAAGGGGGCAGCGATGGGCTGGGAGGATATTCTTGCAGCGAGCTCGCCGATTGTTTTAGGCGTTAAATTCAAGAAAATGGATGAATAAATTTCTTTTTACGGATTCTTTGGTTACTTCTATTAATTAATATAAATCATTTCTCTATACTGACTAACCAGGACGTATTTGCATTAAATATGCATCTAAAAGCGTTACATACACACAACGTCAGTGATCAATTTTTATACAGAATACGATGCCGTTTTATAGTTGTGAAATTGCAAGTTTCATGACCTAATTACTTCTGCAGAGGGAGAGGGAGGGGATATTAGAGGTGTAAGCATTTGAATTGAGATTGGTTAGCTGAAAAATCCACAAGTATTTTCATAAGTCCATGAAAAGAACTAAGATTTATTTTGAGAGAGGAATGTGAATAGTGGAGTAGCCTGTATTGCTGGAAGCATCTGATATAAAAATCCAGTATCTTTAGGAGAGATGAAGGTATATGGTGGAGAATGATGCGGTGTTGTTTCTGAAATTTATATGCAAATTGTTCATGCTTTAATAAGATTTGAAACGCTTCCTCGCCCATGCATTTCTCCTCAGGATGTTTGTTCATTGATTGAGACGCATTATTGCGCGATGATGCTCTGGGTTGTTTAAATAATTTAGATTAATGCGGTGTGCTGAGACCATTCATAGATCGTTCGAAGAGTGTCTTTTATGTCTATTAGGAACCGAATAACTCCTGTTTAAAAAGTAGGAAGGGGGGTATGTAAATATGTCTTCTTCCTTCCCCAATCCCTCCGAATCCATGGAATTTACAGAACTTTTCAAAATTCGATGTTTTTCTTATTCTTGAAGATGGGACAGTTTGACAGTTTTAACTTTATTGCTTCATTTTGGAAATTTTATACTAATAAAGTGATTCACAATAAGGAGTAATCGATAGTTACTTCTTACTGCGAACATTGAATAAGAAGGATCACTTTAAAGGGAAATGCGTTCTGAGTAGATACTCGAATTGCATAGAAAATTGCACCATCTTATTGGCATTTTTTTTAAATATTTGAATGATTTATATAAATGAGGTTTATTTCGATTGTTTACATTACAAGTCGAATAGCTATCTCAGTGGCAGTATTCATAGGGCAGCTTTTTAGATAAATAGAGAAAATTTTGATGATTTGATATATTGATGAATTGCAATTAGAAGTTGCTTTTAATTTTTATGATATTCTTTGTTTAATGAACAAAAATCCAATAGGTGTGAACAGGTATGAATCAGTAGATGCGGTAAGATAGAAGATAATGGAGACGAGGATTCCCATTCTTGTGGATTGTTCTAATCTGGGTAATATTTTTAATAATGTTTTATAAGAGTGATATATTTTTGATATTACAATACTGAGGTTAAAAAAAGTTTTCCTCTGAATAGGATACTACAATTAAATATTTCGTTGTTATATTATAATCTCACTAAATTTAATAAAAGATGTTAGCTTAATTGTTATTCAATAAAGGATATTAAATGAGCATTACTAAAAAAGTGCTTGATAAATTTTTTTTGATTTATCCTGATTTATAAATTTTCTTCTTTCAATTCATAGAGTCATTCATTTGCGAATTAAGGTGGCCGAAGACTGTTGAGTTTTGCCAAAAAAATTTACGCCATTATTTATTATTTCTAAAGTTTCCTGATGGGTATTTTTTAGAAGAAAGAGAAGGAGAGTAACAGAGGTAGAGAGAGAGGGAGGGAAGGAGAGAGAGAATCGATTCGATAAATTGAAAGCTTTCCACAATCCCATGAGAGTAATTTAACAACTAGGCGTGGAAAGAAAATTTCTTCCAAATGTTTTTTCTTCTTTTTTTTCTTAAGTTTGTCCCAATATCGAGGGCTTCCTTTTTCACTAACTAAATGATATGAAAGAAACAGAATTTGTGCAAACAAACCTTTGAATTGAAAGCGTTGTTTGTATTCGTTTTAGTTCAGCTATACTTATATAGGATTGTAAGCTTTTTTATTGTACATTGTTGATGTGAAGGAAATTTTATATTCTGTTTGCTGTTAGATGGATTGTTATTGATTTATATCCTTTCGATTTCTTTGACAATTCTAAAAAAGATTTTTGATGAAAGAGACTGAAATTAGTTCACTCTAAGGAGTTGGAGAGGAGTAGGGACAGGAAGGGAGGGGACAGTTAGAAGGGGGAGAGAAATGAGTGGGAAAGGGAGGAATTAGAAAAAAAAGTGGGAAGGGATGGAATGAAAGAAGAGAAAGGAAGGCAGAAAAATAGAAAGAAGTTAGAAAAGAAAGAGGACGAGAGAGGAAATGTAAGAGGAGCGAAGAAATAGAGGGGGAAGGAGAAAGCGAAAGAAAAAAATTGCCGCTAATTTTTCAGTTATCGTTCTCTGTTTTGTTAGGAAAATTCGAAAAAACGATGCAAAATTCTGTAATGAATGCAATTAAAAATTACGAAATATCAAAAAAATTTTTAAAAATTTTTAGGACTTGTTGTGAAATGTTGACCAGGTTGGATTTTCGCTTTCCAGCTTAAAAGTCCGTATTTCTCTAAAGTTTCAGGCGGATCATACCGTAGTGGTGCAATTATAAGCCCTGGCGTAACTGTAGAAGTAGGATCTTCTGTATTAAATAGATTCGATGAAGAAATTATGCGCTCGGAAAGAGTCCCTCATTAACATGTATGAAAAAAAGCATCAAGAATTAAAAAACTGGAGAAATTCGCAGAAGAAAAAATTGGTTTAGCATTTTTTATTCTCATCAAAACCATAGAATTTGAAATTTTTTTCTTGAAAAACATTTTTCAAGAAAAAAATTTTCAAAATCATAAATTTCTTTTTGTACGTTTCTTATGAAAAATTTTCTAATCTCTCAATTTTTAGTCTCAAAAAAAAAAAACATAAGAAAAGAGTAGCGTTATGTTAAGATAACAATCAAATAAGCTGTCGATTGGCAATATAGGTTTGAGATCTTACATCATCATTTCTACAGATTGATGAGTTTGCACGCCTAGATTGACAAGCAGTAGGGAGTTTGCAATTAATGAGTGCCATATTCTTGTGAGAAACTGTGCCCTCATATTTGTGCAAATCTATCTTTTTTTTTGCTGCTTATATTTTCTATACTTTCATTTATTTTGTCGTTTTCTTTTTTTTTCGCCCTACGATAAACGACTCCTCCAGCCGACTGTCAGTTAGTTTGGTTAATGTTGCTTTAGATGATTGAGTGCGCTTACAAATTTGCGTTTTTATCCTAAACAATCTCACTCGTTCTATAGTGTATTAAGTGCACGATTCGTGTTGTGCGGCATATGTTCTCGGTTTTTACGCGTTGCGGCAGTGGTTTGTGGTTAGGTGGAAAGGTGAGGTATACTTTTAATGAATCGTATTGAGGTTAGAGTCAGGTGAATTGTTTACGATACATTGTTTTGAGGATGATTTACATAATCGGGATTTCCCAATATAGAGAAAGGGTCATGGGATTAGGGAAAGGGATTAAGCGTAAAGGAATTGTATTTGCTGAGAAGGGGATTTCATTTGGCGAATAGGATTTTTGAGAGAAAAAACGCGAAATTTTTAGTTGCTGGGAAAAATGTTTGAAATAAATCCATTTTTGCATAGTTAATTTTTTCCCCAATTGGGCTAATAAATGATTCCAACACGGGAATCCCTCACCTCTACCTTTGCTTTACCTTCTTCGCCCTTCCATCACCTGTTTATAGCATCAAATTTGATTTTGATCTGTCAAATGGATAGAGCAATAATTCACTATGCGAATATTTTCTTCAATATCGTTTGTCAATACTTTCTTTAATATGGATTTACATTTCAACAGCATAAGAAACGATAAATAAAAATATCGCATTTATTCTTTGGCAACCTTCCAGATTATTGGCTTCTTATACATCGAAATTTTTACTTGCAATTCATAGCTCGTAATCGTATTTACGAATACCGTTTCTGTTCCATCTTTTATCTATCAAACTTTTCAATGTTTTTCGAACACTTTATTTCTGTATATTTTGCACCTATTTTATTAGGCCTTTTATCAATGGGCGATCTTATCAAAAGAAGTGCACATCGCGATAGGTGAGACATGGTGTTTTTTTTTTTTTTGAAAATTTCAGGAAATTGCTTTGGAGTCGTCTAAAGAGCTATCAGATAGTGGCGAACCGGGCGTCATGACCGGTCCGAAAACTACACAACCTAACAGCGAAAATAATGCCGTCCAGTCAGTTGAAAGTTAGTTTCTTTTTTCTTTCATTTTCTGAAGTGTTTATCTTGAACTTGCATAAATTTACATTCAAAATTTTTTTGGCTGATTTTTTTATTTCATGATAATCGGCATAAGGTGATGGTATGTTTAATTGCTCGAGTAGGGGAAATTGATTTGTGCTACTAACCGTTTGCTTTTTCTAAAGCTGATTTTTTTTTAATCTTACGGTTCACAATCGCTGAAATTCGCCAAGGAGGGAGAATGAAGGGGAAGGGAAATATTGAAAGGGGAAATAAATTTGTACCTTTCAGAATTAATGAAAAAATATTATAATATAGAATATTGCTCTGAAGATAGTCGGTTATTGCAAATTAGATAGTGATTTTTTCCATATTCTGTATCGGCACTGATAAACCAAAGTATATGTTGAAAGTGATAAATGATTATTCGATACTCTTAACATATCTTAATATTGATAATTTGATATCAGGCACAAAGCAACTATTTCATTGTTGCTTTATGAACTGCTCCGAAAGAGGAATTGGGATACTAGTGAAGGGCCTCGTTGACCTAGCTTTTATACCAAATCCACTATGAGAAGGGTAACCGAACATCGTACTATGTGATCATCGTTTTATGTGAAAGACTGCTTTCATGCAATGCAATGGGTTCCATAGGTTATTTAATGCAATAATATAAGTCCATAGGAGAGCAAACAATTGCGGCGTTGAACATTACTATGTGGAGTTTTTTGAATAGACATAACGGCCCGCGCGAAATGTGAAGTGACATCCGAGTGAGGTCGTCGAGTGACATCTGATAGAGTGAAAATACGGTATAGGGTAGATGTGACTCTCGGAGAGTCTGTTTCAGTTGACTTTGTTTAGATATATTTCAACTTTTTTTTGTTTTCGAGGGGACAAGGCGACGTTTTGACTTCTCAAGGGTAGCTGAAATATGCAAATTTAACCCGCTAGCAATTGGTAGCTGAAATATGCAAATTTAACCCGCTAGCAATTAAATGCACGATCACCCGATCGCGTGCGCATCAACTAAACTATCGTACGCAATTAAGCAGATGAACGAATCGACGAATATCAGCACTTTTGTGCAGCTATTTTAGTAAACGAAACAGATGATTTGCATATTGCTGACTGACGTAAACGGATACATATACTAATTACATTATATGTGCAGCACATTCCTTCATGCGTTTCTTTCTTCCCTCTTATCTCTCATTGATATTTTTTCTCTCACTTTTCCTCTTCCTTCTCCCCTAATTTTACCCTAAATCAAACACGAAATTTTGCGATGACAGATTTTTATGTGTAAGTATTGTTGAACTACTTTGTTGAATTACTTCACATTCTTCAATTACGAAAAGGTCGCATGACCTTCAGAACGGTGCATAGATATAAATATGTTCGGAAATATTTTGCTTATCTCGTAAAACTAATCTATTCTTTCGCTATACGGGGAACTGTTCCTATGAGGCTTCATGATCCATTCGTCCTTCTTTTTTTTGCACGCATATCCCATTGTTCCTTCGAATTGAAATGCGGATCCCTTCCGATCGAGCCTCTTTCCGAATTCAGTTGAGAGTAATGAAGGGGGAAAGGAGAATTAATGTTGCATGAGGTAATGTTGAAAAGGTATATGCAATTAACGAAAAGAAATTAATTTGCATATTGCATGGGAATAAATAAGTTTTCTCGAGACCTACAATAAATACGCTTATAAGTAAATGAATAAACAAATATCTACAATACTATTACTGCAATATTTGGGTTAAAGGCGATTGATAACGATAGAAGTGTTGTAATCCATCATAAAGAAAGCCTACATTATGAGTTTTTGTCAGGGGATTATTGGATGAAATTTCCTGACAGATATTTAAAAAAAAAACATTAGAAGTTTTTTAATATAATCGATATTTTTATATAATATTGGTTGAACTAGTCAACTAGTAATTGGTCAAGTATTTATTTGGGGATTCATTTAGTATTCATTTAGTCTGCAAAAAAATTTTTCTGTAATATTTCCTCTCGCTTTATGATATTAAACAAGTTGACTAGTTCAACCAACATTATATAAAAAATATCGATTATATTAAAAAATTTTGTTTTTCCAAATATTTTTTCATCAAAAAATTTTTTTCAATATTACAATAAATTTTTGAATTGCATCGATAATTTTCACATAACTTGGAGTGGATAATGCTTATTTTTTTATTTTTTGCATTTTGATGAATGAGAATAATGATTTCAATGCTAAACGATGCTAATTTAAAAGATTTATGAAGGTAATTTTAATCGAATAGCGAAGGAATTTATTACTCATAAAAAACAAAAAAAGAATTTCACTTTTATATTGACAAACTCAAATATCCATTATTTATGCGTTATTTCTTGTCATCATTTCGATAGAAAAAGATAGAAATTATCGCATTATTTAGGGAATATAAAGTATCCTATGTAAGGAAGTGGTTGTTATGATGGCGAAGTATAGCCAAACATATACTCACTTGTTTGGCAAATTTTTACTTTTCGGTTTTTTTCCATCGCTAAAAAAAATTTCGGTCCTTTTTTTCCAAATAGAGTAGATCACGTTTCGCGATCTCATTTACTCTTGTCTCTTAAAATGCGATCAACATTTATGTCTATATTTCTAAAATTAGACCCTCTATTTATCTATTTTCAAACTTTTTGTTAGTGAGTAACAGTTGTGAATTTTTGTGGCCTTTTATAAAGCGTACTATTATATCTTACATTAGTTTATAAAGTGTTTTATAATTTTCGGCAGTGAATTGTAGTTTAAGTAAACTGTAGTTGTTTTTTTTTTTCTTTAAAAAGGAAAGTAGAAGTCCTACTGAATAAAATCGAACGGGAAAAGGGCCCACATACATATTGCGCATAAATTTTTTGCTAAATTACCACTAATTAGCATTTTTATTTAAATTGATTTTTCTAATTTTTTCTCCCAGTTGAATTTAAAAAAAAAAAAAAAAAATCCGCCCAAAATTTATGGTTAAGCAATAGCAAAGGAGAATATCCACAGAAAAGCTTATTTAAGTGCATTCCGCAAAAATGGCATCTGTCAACGATTGTCAGCATTGAGTGTTTTGTCGTTAAGTAGCTTTGAGCACTAATAGTTGAACCAGTCATCTGTCATTTAGTTAGCTAACCAACTTAACGATTAGATAATTTATGTTGATGTTGGTACATTACCAATTTAGGTCTTAATGAATGTCTTTTTTTTGCCAAAATGGGCACATTGCGCTGCTTTCATAGTTTCATTCACTTGACGACCACTTGAGTGAATTTTGAATAAATCTTTCTTCATTTGCATATGAAATATTCACGCTCAGATGTTTGCATTATGCAATACCGTAGATTCTCGAATAGAGCCTCTCCTTGTTCTATAGAACCATCTACTAGGCTTTTAATACTTTTCTTCACAGTTGAATTTGTCTCTAGTCTATTATTGCCTCTCTCTTCGTTCATATTCTATATAAAGTAGGTAGATTCCACTACATCTCAAAGATCTAGTTGCTGTAAGGAATATTGTCGATTCTATTACTGGGTAATAGATATAGGTTTTTGCTTAGATTCGATGCATTTATTAATGCTCGTATCGATTTATCAACATCAACTTAAGTTGCAGATATTTCAGTTTTATTTTCATTTGCATAATTATTGAGCTCATAGGATGTAAGTGAGCTTTTGCGCATTTAATTCGTTATAATTTTCCTTGGTTCACTAATTTCTTATGGATGAATTTTGTCATTTATTAGATCGGTTGGTAGATTATCGGTGAGGAATTTTGAAAGAAAACCGAATTCTTGTCATTTATTAGATCGGTTGGTAGATCATCGGTGAGGAATTTTGAAAGAAAACCGAATTCTTGTCATTTATTAGATCGGTTGGTAGATTATCGGTGAGGAATTTTGAAAGAGAACCGAATTCTTGTCATTTATTAGATCGGTTGGTAGATCATCGGTGAGGAATTTTGAAAGAAAACCGAATTCTTGTCATTTATTAGATCGGTTGGTAGATTATCGGTGAGGAATTTTGAAAGAGAACCGAATTCTTGTCATTTATTAGATCGGTTGGTAGATCATCGGTGAGGAATTTTGAAAGAAAACCGAATTCTTGTCATTTATTAGATCGGTTGGTAGATTATCGGTGAGGAATTTTGAAAGAAAACCGAATTCTTGTCATTTATTAAATCGGCTGGTCTATCGTCGATGAGAAATTTTGAAAGAAAATCGCCATTATTTTCTCATTTGATCGAGATACTTTTTAATATATCTTCATTTATAAGCTATAAATTTTCAAATTTTATATGAACGTTATAAAAGACGGAGAAATTTTGCTGAAAGAATGTTAGGAGTGCAGCTAAGAGAACGAATAATTCGCCTGTAGGCTATAAAATGATGCAGGCTGCTTTATTTATTTATTTATCACGTTGCAAATATTTAATAATACTAAAATATTCCAAGTTTGCGATTACTAATTTATTAGTATGAATTGTGCACCTTGAAGTCCTTTTCCAGCTTTTTCGTTCTGATTGAAGAGGGATGGCAAAATGGGCTATTTTTGCACCAAATTTTTTGCTGATTGAGAGGGGCGAGGAAGGGAGAGGGGAATGGATGAAGGTTAGAAAGACGATAAGGGAGTTTTCTTTAAGTCGTTGAACATGAATTTATCAATTTCTTAAGTACCGACCCAAGTACCATCAAACAAGGGGGAATTGGTAGAACTAGAACGAAAGAGCATTCAAATCCGCCTTCGTTTCAGAAGGAGGTGGAAGGAATGTTCACCATGCTGGAAAACAATTCAGTATGAATTGACTTGATTGTGAACATGTGATAAAGCATTTCATTAGTCTTGATTGATTGATTCTGAAGCTAGCAAGACATAGTGCTTTCTTTATTTCTCAAGATTTTGTTTTACATAACGATTTAAGATTACCTAAACGTTTTACCTATAAACTTTTTTTGTCATTTATTTGCTTATTTGTTTTTGTTGCGACTTTGCGTTGTCTTTCTATTTCTGCAACATTTCATATTTGTAAACTTTTATAGTAGGGAATTGAGGCTTGTTTTTTTTTCTAATTCTCTAATACTAAAAAAATATTCCGAGGAACACTAATTTATACGACCAGGATAACTGCATAGGTAGAAAGGGGAGATTGGAGTGGGGAGGGGACGGAAGAGGGAGGAGGCTAGAGGAGATACGAAAAGTATTATTCCCTAAATGCTTAACTGCAAACGTTTTGCAAGTCCTCAAAGATTAGCCATGCTTATAATTTTTGCACATGCGAAATTTCTATTGCTTTGTTTTCAAATTCCATTACATCAAGAGCACGCTTCCGGGTGATTTCGACGCAGCAGTATTCAACGTCATGTGTCTTATTGAAGCGTTGAGAAAACTTCTACTTCTTATATGTATGACGGGATATATTAAGTTTTATTTTTATATGTGCTGAATAATGGGCAACGATGGGTTGGTAAAGAAATGGGGAGGCGAAGGGAAAAGAGGAAGGAAAGGGGAGCGGAAGATGTTGTTATCAAAGAGTAAAATTGAGGCGTATTTAAAATGC
Source organism: Baylisascaris procyonis (assembly GCA_037389465.1). NCBI lineage: Eukaryota > Metazoa > Nematoda > Chromadorea > Rhabditida > Ascarididae > Baylisascaris > Baylisascaris procyonis. The sequence goes on from JAZARR010000197.1 coordinate 9,072,860, forward strand.
TTGTGCTTTCAATTTTGCACTTCGTTAGTGAGCGAATGGGATTTGCGCTTTGCATCATCTCTCGCAAATTACCCGTTCGACGGCTTCACTTAGCGATCGTGTGAATACGAGCTAAGCAAAGTGCTGCTCTTAGATTGAAGCAACGAATCGAGGCAACTCAACCATCAAATATCCATCCCTCTATTGAAATTGTCATATATTAGGACATAGATATTGAGATATAATAAATATTTATAGCGATCTGATCAGTAATATATGCACAAACAAAGTTTCAGTACTATCTTGTATTTGATCTAATGTTTCCTGTAAAGTGATAATAGAAGGGAAAGGGGTTTGTGCTTTACAAATGTCCATTAAGCTTTAATATGGCCAAATTCGCAGTGTACCGAGTGTCTCTGAAATAAACCAAATTTATCATATATTATATCAAAGCTATTTATGAAAAAGTATAATATTGAAGTATACAGGTATTTATGAAAAAGTATATAATATTGTGAAGTATACAGAGTATACATAAATATGTAATGTACATAGAAAATATATGATATATCATATAAAAACATTGAAAAATGAACACAATTAATGGAATAATTACTGTGGAGATAAATTAGACTATGAAATAAGTTCCACATTATTCTCGAATTATTGTAGATACCATGTTTTGGCTAATGGTCGATTTTTTGAATGGCTAGATAGTTGCAATGCTTCATGCATCAACGTCTATTCAATTTCTTAGAAAGTGAAACATTTCTTTATTGTGCTATATCAAAAATCCATAAAAACGGAAATTTTAGACGTGCATAAAAAATCTTGGCAAATGGAGCGAACGGCGGGTATTGAAACGGGTCGTGAGACGCTCATCGAGATCGATAAAGATGGCAAAGTAAATTTTTCATCACATATTTCCGTTGACCTAGCATTTTCCACCTATATGCATGCAGGTATATATATATATATGTATATATATATATATATTCTGTAGAGATGTGACATATCAGGGGCAATAAAAGGGAGTATGAGTGCAAGACGTAGTATTTGTATATGTGTACATTGATCATGTTCGTTTATTGGGGGGTGCTTTTAAAACCACTAAGAGTGACCAATGCGATCAGCTGAGAAGAGAGGAGGAGAGGAAAGACCATCAGTAGGTGAAGTGCGCTAATAATTTAAATTGTTCGGGCAAAGTCTGTGTCTAATCTCTCAAAGTTTTCAAAAATACATTCGAAATGTATCGTTGAATGAATTAATTAAGGAATGCAATTCTATTATAGCGTTTGGAACATTTAAATTCTAAACCCAATATTAACGCGTGTACTGATTAAGTACATGAGTGAAAACTTTTTTCATTTGAAAAAAGTATTATTCACTCGATCAACTTTTTGTAAATCGAGAAAAACTTTAAATAATTTTAGACGATGAAATTATGATTTTTTAATGTGTTCGTTAATATTTTATTGTTCAAGGGGCTTGGATTAAGCATTGTTGGTGGATCAGATACTGTGCTTGGCACTGTCGTCATACATGAGGTGTATCCGGATGGTGCAGCAGCAATGGATGGAAGATTAAAACCTGGCGACCAAGTTCTTGAGGTAATGCTTATACGTTGATACGTTAAAAGTGTGGGGAGATGAGGGAGGGAGGAATAAGAAAAAGTTCTGAGTTCATGTCATTCAGATAGCCATTAATGGATTACTGCATATTTGAGGCTATGAGAGAATGATGTCCCTCGGCTGAGTTATTATGGGTTTTTTTCGTATGTTTTAGGTTCATTTGATTAGATTCGGTTCATTGGAGCACCAAATCTCCATTTATATTTTTCATACTCCTGTCCTTTGCCATTCTTCTTTGCGAGATCATCATTTAGAAAAGTGATTATACTCGTGGAAGTTCTTCACGGAGTTTGCTGAAATTTCATTGATCCTCGACGCATATGAATAGTCGATTAACTTGCAAATGATGTAGAAAACTAAATAAATAGAGTGGGAGAAGTGGGATGCAATATAATGCGTCTATGAATATTGTGTGATGAGATACGCGGAACGCTTTGATAAGGATGATCGCTCTAAACAGTAAGGTGAACCGTGATCACTAAAAAAGTAACTTATACGGATCATCTGTGGTACTTTCCAAGATATGATTTGGTTGCAATGTCTCCAGATAGTTGTGATATTACAGATGGTTTCCAGAGTAGATGTTGAATTGTTACTATCATTTATTACTATTGTCGATATCATCGTTATTGTCGTTATGAATAATAGCGAACATTACTGGTCGATATATAGTTGAGTACCGGCTTCTGGCCATGGGTACTTGGCGGAAGCAAAAGAACCTTCCCTATCTGTGGTAACTCAGTTGTGCGGAAAGGTCGGAAATGTCTCTATCGCCATCGTCGTTAAGCGTCTCGGGAGTTACTATAGACACAACATGCAGTGACATGAAGCTTTTTTTGCTCAATTTATCTTGAATATAAATACTGGTATCTATTATAATATTAGGTGGATTTGATTACTGAATTGTAAGGCCATTTTAGTGAGATATTCACCGATTTTTGATAATTATTTATGTCGCATGTTTCGCTATTTACTGTTGTACGTAAGACATTTAAATTTTTTTTGTTGGCTGCAGGTAAATGGCGTATCATTGCGTGGAGTGAGTCATGAACATGCAATATCATTGTTGCGGCGAACACCTGCTAAGGTATAACTTTATCGGCAAATATTGATATTTATATAAGAATATAAATTTAATAGTTATGGAGACGATGAATTATTATAGTTGCATTTTAGGAAAGAGGGGATTCTAGGCATCGTATAGCCTCAACGAGAACCTCGGGCATTACGGATTGAATCTACTGTGCAATTATGCTCATATAATAGCATTTAATCGGCTTATTCATATCTTTGGAATGTCTAGCAACTTTGTTCCATTTTCACTCTTTACTTTCGCAGAGTTATACTTCTGCACAAAAATAGATGGAGCTCGACTTTCTGTAGAAAAAAGAAAAAATTATAGAAAAATTATAGAAATATAGAAAAAAAGATTCTTTCTCTTCCAGTTCTTTGTTCCAAAAAATCCAAAATCTGTTTTTAAAAAAGGCTACTTAAAAACCTGATTTAGGATCTTGATCATATCCTGCTCCTACCGCCGCACCGGAGCCTAAATTGAATTCACCTGTATATATTCATTCGGTTGAACCTGTTACCCATCCTCATGTCAATGGTGGACCAGGTTTGATACAGATCGCCTGTTGTAGCAGCTTCCTATAATATTGATGTGAATGGTTTTTCGCTTTTCAGTGAGCTCAGCTCTCCTTCCTTTAAAAAAACATGAAGTTCCCATCCCAGAGGCTCTGTTAAAGGCATTACGGTAAAGGAATATAATTTTTTTTTTAAATAGTGATATAACTTAGGCAATCTATCAACTGGTTTTTATGAATTTTCCGTGTGTAACGAATGTTCAGGTGCGTTTGCTCGTTTATCGTGACGTGAATCTACAACTATCTCTACTGGATCCAACACAAATCTACAACATTTTCGATATGGAGTTAACTAAGAAACCGGGTAGAGGACTCGGTCTAAGTATTGTTGGACGTAAAAATGAGCCAGGTGTTTATGTATCGGAGGTGGTAAAGGGTGGTGCTGCTGAAGCGGATGCACGTCTCATGCAAGGAGATCAGGTGATTCTTTTCTTTTATGCAAATTTTTTGCCAAATTAATTTTTTTCTTTCATCCAAATTTCTTATGCTAAAGACCACAGTCATTGTGGAAACTTTATTGTGAAACAATTTATGTAAAGGGATGCACTTTATTTCTCTTCGTGTCAATTATTTTTCACACATTTATTCAAATGAAACGTGATTTTAATTTGCTAGTCAGTCCGTTTTTATTTTATCATATTTTTTAGCATTTCTTTAGCAACTAAATTATTTTTCCCATTTCAGTTGCTTTTTTATTTCCTTACTACTTTACTCATTTTCTATAGTTTACCTCTTTCCCTTACCATTTTGTTCTGCGATGACTGAACGGCAAAGTGAAGCATGCTCCCTTCTCTTGAAGCGAAATCCTTCTTGTAAGTTGATATGCTTATTTGGCTACTTAGCAGTGTTTTACAGATCTTAGCAGTGAATGGTCAAGATGTGACAAATTCGATGCAAGAAGATGTTGCTGCAATGTTGAAGGTTTTATTTATTTATTCTTTTATTCCATTCAGCATTAATCTTTAAAGCCTTTTGATACCCAATTCTTAACTTGAGCGCAAGTGATGTAGCTTATCGAAATTGTTTTCTTTAATCTTATTTAAGAATTTGATTTCGGAGGGTTCGATGGTTTCCATGATTCAAAAAGCGAGGAAAAGCCGCAGTTTGTTGTTGCTGCCACTTCGTTTTGAACTTGACAGGGTTTTTTTTTTTGGAGGGGGGGGGGGACACCCTAAACTTCCAGTCCCATTTCCGATGTTGTATTAAAGCGTTTCAAGGAGAGACAATTATATCACCGGTGGGTGATTAAATGTAGATGGAGGATGAATTTTGGGGAAGGGATTTGTACAAAGCGCTACCTTCAAAAAGGAAGGGAGTATGGGTGCGGCAGGAGAATTTAAAAAGTTGGTCGTATTCGCATATTTGCGTTTTGCTTTTTAAATATTGCAACAACAGTTTTAGAAAAAATACTTTTTCTTGGTCGTTAGGCTGTTTTTGTCTGCACGTAATGGAGTGAGTTTTATTACTATAAGACGAGTTTTTCACTATTATTTAGTAATACAAGAAAATTGGTGTTTGCATATGTTTGTATTGAAGCATCATCACTACTAGAAGTATTACACGCTGACGAAATTAGTCGTCTTATATGCCATCGTTTTAGATCATCTATCGTATCATTGTTCATTTTTTAGGCTATGAATCCTAGTTTCAAGTTGATTTGGTCCATTCGTTCAGAGTTCTCTCTAGATATTGTTCATCGGCATTAGAAATCGAGCAGTATTTATCTTACCTATTTGCTTCCATTTGCATGTATAAGAAGTTTACTTTAAAAATGGGAAAATTTATAGACGTGTACCGGACGTGTGGCATTGAGAGTTGGTCGCTGGAAATTAACTGAAACTGCAAATCGAGTACATGCTGCTGCTGAAGCGGCATATGCAAGTGAACGTGCGGCTGGTATATCACCAAATGGTACGCTTGCAACTGCGGCCGCCGATTCACAACTTCATACTCCAAATGCAGGTATAGCATTCTTTTCGATTATTTAATGGAGGAGTTATTCAGATAGGTTTGGCTTGTTACGCTTTATTTTAAGGATGAATGAAAAAAATTTTCCCGTGTGACTCTTCTTCAATGCTCCATTTTTCAAAAATAACTAGCTTTTAAGAGGAAAATTCTCATGGGGAACAATTATTTATGTTTAATAATATTAGACATTTCAGAATAAGAGTGATGAAGTAAACTGATGGAGGGCCAAAAATTTTATTAGTCTTTTTGCTGGAAATTCAGAAAATCTGGTGCAGGAGAATTCTATGTTTAAAATTTTTCATATGTAGGATGCTTCATAAAGAAATGCTCAGTAAGGCTTACTTAAAAACAGCTTTATTGTTCTAATGTCGGTTGCATCGACTTGACTTGTTTTTATGCATTTTGTGATAATCAAATCATGAAGAAGATCGATTTCTGTAGGCGTTGAAGATGTATTTATATTAGTCGTAGGTGAACGGCGTAACTACCGAAAATGCTTAATCATCGACTGAATCAAAAGCAAGGAAGAAAATCATTTAACGGCATCTGTTAAGATGAAGATTCGAGGCATATGTTTTATTACGTCTTTTTAAAGTGTTTGATGCCCGATCTGCTTATGTTTGTTTATAAATAAAGTGATTATCGAAAAGCCTTGAAATAGTCATGTTAAGTGAAGTAAAAGTGTTTTAGCGTTCGAATTGTGTTGAAGAATCATCGAAAAATTTAGGATCCTAGGCAAGAGGATGGATGAAATCGGAATTATTTGTTCCTATTATCCTCTATTTTTTAGAAATCTCGTCGTTAATCTCTGAAGAAGACAAGAAAATGGTACCCCCACCAGCACCATCGTCAAGGCCAACTGTGGTACCGCAAGTGACAGTCGAGGAAGAGGATCATTCACCGAAAGTTGTTCATTCAGATCTCTCGCCCGTCACCGAAGAACCAAGCAGTGGCGCCGATCAGGTAAACAAGTTTTAGTCTACTGCATCAAATACGTTTCTGGTCACTGCACATTTTAGATTAATTCTACGTGGGTGACGGTTTTCGCATTATCAGATAAGGTGTGGAATTGGCAGGGCATAAAATGTCAATGTTACAGTGGGTCTTCGATGATTTCATAACTCCAAAAGAAAAGGTGTAGAAAAGACTTTCAGATCTTCGATGGTAGCAAGCAAATTGTTCGAAGGATGGGACGAGAGTAAAAATATTAAGAGATAAGGGAAGGAAGTGAAAAAAGAAATCTCAGAGGTGATAGTAGTAATCAGTGGTGTCATTGTACCAAAATTTCCGGTATAATACTGTATTTGTACTACTTCCTAAAAATGGTATAAAACTGTACTTCTGTCACCACTTGCAATACCTCATATATTGTATTTATAATGTGCTTGCGGGTACAGATTTGGTACAATGCTGTACCAGGTATTTTGGCCCCATTTTCAAAACTTGGTGCGCCAACACGTCTGACAACAGACTCGGACTGCGTCAATTAATAGTACATCTTACAACGTTTGCTACTTAACAAAATGCACGTATATTCGAAGAAGGAGAAAGGGTAGGAAGCTAAGGAGTGACGAACCAGAAGATACAGTATTCTAGTCAAACTGGTCCAACCTGACCATCCTGAAAACTGCAGCACCATATTGCTAAATAATTTAGATTCTACATACGAGTTCAGAAAGTTGAAACAAACGGTAGTAGGCCTACTGGACAAACCATATCTAAACAATGGTCATTTCAACCGAATGAGAACGACTGCGAGTGAAAAAAAAGATTCGTTAAAGATGATTATAAGAAATTCCCTAATTGAGATTATTACCAGCGGTGTTACCGTACTAAAATTTATTAAAAGAAGTGAAGCTGCACTATGAAATCTGCTTCACTGAAATTTTCAAATTACGTCAATAGCTGGAAAATGAACGTAGAAATAGCGAGAAGGTTGATTCATCGGATGCACACTTCTTGCTATTTTTCCTTTAATCTATTTTCGCGTTTCCGTTCCCCTTCTTCCGTTTCTTTTATGTATTTTTCTGCGCCGATGTGCACGTCTACTCTCCTTGAGTACACGCTCGCTTTGCGATGCTGTGGATGCTTTAAGCCCTGGGATTCATAAACAAAAAATATCGTACGTATAATAAAGATGGTCCCCGGAGCTCATAAACGAAAGAATATCATATACGACAAATCGTCGAAACGGTTCTTAAGTGTATTGAAAGTGGTACCATTTCAGAAGTCACTCGCTGCTGAAGATGAGAGTTCATCAACTGTGACAAGTCAAAGCAAAGAGGTTGAACTTATCAAAGAGCTTTACGAGGAAAACAGTGATTCACTTTTAATTGAACTCAAGAAGGTACCGGATCAACAGCTCGGTATGGGCATCGGGAAGCGAACACGGGGTATACTGGTGACATCATTGCAACCAGGAAGTGTAGCTGCCGAAAAATTGCGAGTTGGTGATCGTCTCATGGCGGTGAATGGCCTTCCAATTACGGATCAGGTAATCGTTTAATTGGACTAATGACCTTGCATTTGGTCAAAATAAACTATAAACAATAAAAAATGTTGCATAAATATTTGCTAGCGTTTTGATCAGGAATGCTTTTAATTTATTCAAATTAACCAGTTATATGAATACATAATTCTTTTATTTGAAAGAACTTTATTTTTTATTATTATTAAGGCACTTTAATTCGTCGCCTTAAATAATTGAAGAATTGTCGCCTTAATTTAACAAACACAAGAATCATTTCATTAAAATATTTTATCTCTTCCCCTGTTCATTTCTGATAATCTTGCACCAACAGCACTCACAGTTTGCACCAACAGCGTCAACTATCAAGCCCGAAACATTTTTAGTGCACTTTTAATACTTTCTTGTACATAGTTTCATCAACAAATTGAAGGTTTTTGGCATGATGAGGGCATAGTAAGGTTGCTAGAGATTTTGGCACCTTTCTGTTTGGGTGGGATGCAAAAAGGTATCAGGTTATTTGGCACTGCGCCGATTAAATATCTGGCGCGGTACCAATTTTCTAACCTAGTGTGCGTGGAATTTTTCAAAGTTTTATAAAGGAAATATGTAGGGTGATTATTCAAATTATTGTATTTTCCGCCACCACCGTCGATGGAATGGGAAAGCCAAAAGATTAGCGTTAAATAAAGTTCACCGTCACGAATTCCACTGAAACAACTTATAGCATCACGACATAAAAATGAGACGCTCGATTATAGTCACGTCTCTCATATATCGCAGTCGCGTCTTTAAAGGCAGACGGGTGGCCAGTATCCCCTTCATAGTCCCTGGCATGTCATGGCATTACTATGTTCTTAATGTCCTTTCGCCTTAACGCTTTATTTCAGATTTTTTTTCATTTATTCCTCCCCATACGGATTTTTCCTCATTGATCCGAAGTTCATAACCATCTTTTCTCTTTCAACGTATGCTTGATGAAGCGCCTTACGCCTCTAGGCAGGCTCGAATTTTACATGGCCAGATTTATCTCCGCATACTCGTTATAAGACCTTATTTCGCTTAGAAAACGGAAATTCATCAGAAACTCGGAATGTTTGAATTTCCCGATCCATAAATAATATTACATCCTTAATAGCACACTACAGCCGAAAATCGGTTGCGACAATACGTGAGGGACAAAAAGGGGCGAAAGCAAAATTATATAGGTGCAAATGTGGAAATGTGTAAAGAGGTGAGACATTAAATGATTTGTGGCCAATTGTGACCAGATGGCCAAAAGTGGCCAGGTATCAGTGGAACAATGAATATCACACAGCATCGGTTGCAGTTGTCGGCCGTCACATTAGTGAAGGCTAGTGGAGAACGCTTATGCTTACAAATCGCTCGGCCACGAAATCTCCCAACGGCTTAGATGAACTGAACGTGATTTTCAAGTGCAGAAGTGTCGGAGTCGCGGAGTGAAACATTTCTCGATAGGTGGACGTGGGACTTCCCTATAATGAAGCCTGTGGATGACTTTCACGCACCTTCGAACGGCTCGATATTCAAAGCATTACAATGGAATTGAAATGGCAATGGAGATCGATTATAAATTACATGTTGCTGGTTTGTTTCTTTGTTATAATTTGGAAGATTACTCTCTAAAAAGGAATCCACATTCATAACGGCTTTACACTGTTCGTCAAAAGGTTGTGTTGCTGCAGTACAGTTAAATTTTAAATACAGCATATGGATACGAATCCACCCTGTGCATAATACATGTTGATTTGAAATGAACGCTTCTTTTTACATCGGTATTAGTTTATCGATGGGGCCCTCCTTATTCAAAGAAAAACTAAAGTAGACGATTTTCATCAATTTAGGGAAGAGGTGAATGGGGAAAGAGCCAATGATTGCTTCTTCTTTGGAATGGCATTACCGTAGCTTAACCATATCCAATATAAATTAGAAAAATTAGCAATTTTAATGAGGCGTCATACAGGAAATCAGTTCGTTTTAACACTTATTTGAATATTAATAACCATATTACGTGTGTGCCAAATATTTTTCTTCAAATAACTAGTCAACGCTTCTTTTCTTCTAAGGAGGACCAAACTCTCTTATATTTCCTCTTACATGGTTTATATAACAACTGCTTTTTGGGTGATACTTGATTTAAATCTTCTAACATCTAATATAATCTCTTTCCAGTTTCCGGAAAAATTGGACGCCGGAATATTTCAGGCTCGCATTTCTGTTGGGGTTCATCTTTTTTTTCCCTGGGATATCCTTCTAGTTTGCTCTCTCTTATGTGTTGATACGAAAAAGTTTTGTCTGCCACATAACTGTTATACTTGTCAACCGTTCGTTGTGTTTATCGTTTCTTTTTCCAAGTCAGAGAGATAAAATATGCCTATTAATATTCCTTTGGGTCACATTCAAAACCATCATAACAGGTGGTCGTAACTATTGTCGCGCGACGTTTTCCTACTGGTATGCTGGGTGGGGGAGGAAGGACATAACCTGTTATGCTATGACCTTCCGTAAGGATGGTGTATAGCGGTGGAGTGCGATTTCTCATCTGATATACCACTGCATTTGCCTTACACCTATGTGACAAGTCGCTAGTTTCCTCACTTTCTGTCTTCCTGCCCTCCAATCAGGAAGGTGAACGACAGGAACTGTCTGATCTCGACTCCGATTCGTCCGCAGATAAAGCCAAATTGCCACCATTCCTACGCTATCCCTCCGGCTCTGTCCCTTCAAACTCTGCGCAAGTATCGGGATGATCCGGCTAAAAAAATTCATCTTAGAGAAAGCATCTTTCTAAAGCGTCTTCACCTTTACGATGACCAAATGAATAAACTCAGTGAAGTCTGAAGGGACAGATGTAAGGGAGAAGACACAAATAAGTCACACATGGACACACAGACACAGGCAGGCAGACACGCAGAAACACGCCGACACAAACACACAGACGCACAAACACAGACACTGGCAGGCGGACACAGATACACACAGACATACAGACACACGCACACATACACACATGCACACAGATATACAGACACAGACACATGCACACAAAGACACACAGACACGCAGATACACGGACGCACAAACACCGACACACACAGAGGGGCACAAACACGCAGACGTATAGACGCAGACACAGACACACAACCATACGGACGCATAGGGACAGACGGACAGACACGCAGACGCACAGACAGAGACAGACAAGCACGCAGATACAGACATACAGGCAGGCAGGCATGCAGACAAACAGACACACACACACACAAAGACTACAGAAGCACGGACACAGAGAGACATACAGGCACACAGACACACATGCACGCAGATATACAACACACAGTGCCTGCGAACTTCGGAAATGTCGCACCCGAACTTTCCAAAAATTCGCATCCGAACATTGAAAATTCGCATGCGAACTTCAGAAATGTCGCATGCGAACTTTGCAAAAGTTCGCATGCGAACTTTATAGAATTCGCATCCGAACTTTGCAAAAATTCGCATGCGAACTTTACAGAATTCGCATGCGAACTTCGCAAATGTCGCATGCGGACTTTGCAAAATTCGCATGCGAACTTCGCAAAAGTTTGCATGCGAACATTGCAAAACTCGCATGCGAACTTTACAGAATTCGCATGCGAACTTCGCAAATGTCGCATGCGAACCTCGGAAATTTTGCATGCGAACTTTGCGAAAATTCGCATGCGAACTTTGCAAAAATTCGCATGCGAACATTGCAAAATTCGCATGCGAAGTTTACAGAATTCGCATGCGAACTTCGCAAATGTCGCATGCGAACTTCGCAAAAGTTCGCATGCGAACTTCGGGAATGCCGCATGCGAACTTTCCAAAAATTCGGATGCGAACTTCGGAAAAGTTCGCATGCGAAGTTTATAGAATTCCCATGCGAACTTCGCAAATGTCGCATGCGGACTTTGCGAAAATTCGCATGCGAACTTTACAGAATTCGCATGCGAATTTCACAAATGTCGCATGCGAACTTAGCAAATTTCGCATGCGAACTTCACAAAATTCGCATGCGAACTTCGAAAATGTCGCATGCGAACTTAGTAAATTTCGCATGCGAACTTCGCAAAAATTCGCATGCGACTATCGCAAAATTCGCATGCGAACTTTACAGAATTCGCATGCGAGCTTCGCAAGAGTTGCATGGGAACTTTACAGAAATCGCATGCGAACTTTACAGAATTGGCATGCGAGCTTCGCAAGTGTTGCATGCGAACTTTGCAAAATTCGCATGCGAATTTCACAAATGTCGCATACGAACTTTGCAAAAGTTTGCATGCGAACATTGCAAAATTCGCATGCCAACATTACAGAATTCGCATGCGAACTTCGCAAACTTCGCATGCGACATTTGCAAAGTTCGCGTGCGAACTTTGCGAAAATTCGCATGCGAACTTCACAGAATTCGCATGCGAACTTCACAAATGTCGCATGCGAACTTAGCAAATTTCGCATGCGAACTTCGCAAGAGTTCGCATGCGAACTTCGGGAATGTCGCATGCGGACTTCGGAAATGTCGCGTGCTAACTTCACAAAAGTTCGCATGCGAACATTGCAAAATTCGCATGCGAACTTCGGAAATGTCGCATGCGAACTTTGCAGAATTCGCATGCGAGCTTCGCAAAATTCGCATGCGAACTTCGGAAATCTCGCATGCGAACTTTGCAGAATTCGCATGCGAGCTTCGGAGACGTCGCATGCGAACTTTGCAAAATTCGCATGCGAACATTGCAATACTCGTATGCGAACTTTACAGAATTCGCATGCGAATTTCACAAATGTCGCATGGGAACTTTGCAAAAATTCGCATCCGAACTTTGCGAAATTCGCATGCGAACTTCGGAAATTTCGCATGCGAACATTGCAAAATTCGCATGCGAACTTTACAGAATCCGCATGCGAACTTCGCAAATGTCGCATACGAACTTTGCAAAAGTTTGCATGCGAACATTGCAAAATTCGCATGCCAACATTACAGAATTCGCATGTGAACTTCGCAAAAGTTCGCCTGCGAACTTCACAGAATTCGCATGCGAACTTCGCAAATGTCGCATGCGAACTTAGCAAATTTCGCATGCGAACTTCGCAGATGTCGCATGCGAACTTCGGAAATGTCGCATGCGAACTTTACAGAATACGCATGCGAACTTCGCAAATGTCGCATACGGACTTTGCGAAAAATCGCATGCGAACTCCGGAAACGTCGCATGCGAACTTCGGAAATGTCGCATGCGAACTTTACAAAAGTTCGCATGCGAACATTGCAAAATTCGCATGCGAACTTTACAGAATTCGCATGCGAACTTCGCAAATCTCGCATGCGAACTTTGCAAAAATTCGCATGCGAACTTTGCAAAATTCGAATGCGAACTTCGCAAAATTTCGCATGCCAACATTGCAAAATTCGCATGCGAACTTTACAGAATTCGCATGCGGACTTCGCAAAGGTTCGCATGCGAACTTAGCAACTTCGCATGCGAACTTCGCAGATGTCGCATGCGAACTTCGGAAATGTCGCATGCGAACTTCACAGAATTCGCATGCGAACTTCACAAATGTCGGATGCGAACTTAGCAAATTTCGCATGCGAACTTCGCAGATGTCGCATGCGAACTTCGGAAATGTCGCATGCGAACTTTACAGAATACGCATGCGAACTTCGCAAATGTCGCATACGGACTTTGCGAAAAATCGCATGCGAACTTCGCAAATGTCGCATGCGAACTTTACAAAAGTTCGCATGCGAACATTGCAAAATTCGCATGCGAACTTTACAGAATTCGCATGCGAACTTCGCAAATGTCTCATACGAACTTTGCAAAAGTTTGCATGCGAACTTTGCGAAATTTCGCATGCGAACTTCACAGAATTCGCATGCGGACTTCGGAAATGTCGCGTGCTAACTTCACAAATGTTCGCATGCGAACATTGCAAAATTCGCATGCGAACTTTGCAAATGTCGCATGCGAACTTTACGGAATTCGCATGCGAACCTCGGAAATGTCGCATGCGAACTTCGCGAAGTTCGCATGCGAACTTTGCAAAAGTTCGCATGCGAACTTCATAAATGTCGCATGCGAACTTTGCAAAAGTTCGCATGCGAACTTTATAGAATTCGCATCCGAACTTTGCAAAAATTCGCATGCGAACTTTACAGAATTCGCATGCGAACTTCGCAAATGTCGCATGCGGACTTTGCAAAATTCGCATGCGAACTTCGCAAAAGTTTGCATGCGAACATTGCAAAACTCGCATGCGAACTTTACAGAATTCGCATGCGAACTTCGCAAATGTCGCATGCGAACCTCGGAAATTTTGCATGCGAACTTTGCGAAAATTCGCATGCGAACTTTGCAAAAATTCGCATGCGAACATTGCAAAATTCGCATGCGAAGTTTACAGAATTCGCATGCGAACTTCGCAAATGTCGCATGCGAACTTCGCAAAAGTTCGCATGCGAACTTCGGGAATGCCGCATGCGAACTTTCCAAAAATTCGGATGCGAACTTCGGAAAAGTTCGCATGCGAAGTTTATAGAATTCCCATGCGAACTTCGCAAATGTCGCATGCGGACTTTGCGAAAATTCGCATGCGAACTTTACAGAATTCGCATGCGAATTTCACAAATGTCGCATGCGAACTTCGAAAATGTCGCATGCGAACTTAGTAAATTTCGCGTGCGAACTTCGCAAAAGTTCGCATGCGAACTTCGCAAAAATTCGCATGCGAGCTTCGCAAGAGTTGCATGGGAACTTTACAGAAATCGCATGCGAACTTTACAGAATTGGCATGCGAGCTTCGCAAGTGTTGCATGCGAACTTTGCAAAATTCGCATGCGAATTTCACAAATGTCGCATACGAACTTTGCAAAAGTTTGCATGCGAACATTGCAAAATTCGCATGCCAACATTACAGAATTCGCATGCGAACTTCGCAAACTTCGCATGCGACATTTGCAAAGTTCGCGTGCGAACTTTGCGAAAATTCGCATGCGAACTTCACAGAATTCGCATGCGAACTTCACAAATGTCGCATGCGAACTTAGCAAATTTCGCATGCGAACTTCGCAAGAGTTCGCATGCGAACTTCGGGAATGTCGCATGCGGACTTCGGAAATGTCGCGTGCTAACTTCACAAAAGTTCGCATGCGAACATTGCAAAATTCGCATGCGAACTTCGGAAATGTCGCATGCGAACTTTGCAGAATTCGCATGCGAGCTTCGCAAAATTCGCATGCGAACTTCGGAAATCTCGCATGCGAACTTTGCAGAATTCGCATGCGAGCTTCGGAGACGTCGCATGCGAACTTTGCAAAATTCGCATGCGAACATTGCAATACTCGTATGCGAACTTTACAGAATTCGCATGCGAATTTCACAAATGTCGCATGGGAACTTTGCAAAAATTCGCATCCGAACTTTGCGAAATTCGCATGCGAACTTCGGAAATTTCGCATGCGAACATTGCAAAATTCGCATGCGAACTTTACAGAATCCGCATGCGAACTTCGCAAATGTCGCATACGAACTTTGCAAAAGTTTGCATGCGAACATTGCAAAATTCGCATGCCAACATTACAGAATTCGCATGTGAACTTCGCAAAAGTTCGCCTGCGAACTTCACAGAATTCGCATGCGAACTTCGCAAATGTCGCATGCGAACTTAGCAAATTTCGCATGCGAACTTCGCAGATGTCGCATGCGAACTTCGCAAAATTTCGCATGCCAACATTGCAAAATTCGCATGCGAACTTTACAGAATTCGCATGCGGACTTCGCAAAGGTTCGCATGCGAACTTAGCAACTTCGCATGCGAACTTCGCAGATGTCGCATGCGAACTTCGGAAATGTCGCATGCGAACTTCACAGAATTCGCATGCGAACTTCACAAATGTCGGATGCGAACTTAGCAAATTTCGCATGCGAACTTCGCAGATGTCGCATGCGAACTTCGGAAATGTCGCATGCGAACTTTACAGAATACGCATGCGAACTTCGCAAATGTCGCATACGGACTTTGCGAAAAATCGCATGCGAACTTCGCAAATGTCGCATGCGAACTTTACAAAAGTTCGCATGCGAACATTGCAAAATTCGCATGCGAACTTTACAGAATTCGCATGCGAACTTCGCAAATGTCTCATACGAACTTTGCAAAAGTTTGCATGCGAACTTTGCGAAATTTCGCGTGCGAACTTCACAGAATTCGCATGCGGACTTCGGAAATGTCGCGTGCTAACTTCACAAATGTTCGCATGCGAACATTGCAAAATTCGCATGCGAACTTTGCAAATGTCGCATGCGAACTTTACGGAATTCGCATGCGAACCTCGGAAATGTCGCATGCGAACTTCGCGAAGTTCGCATGCGAACTTTGCAAAAGTTCGCATGCGAACTTAGCAACTTCGCATGCGAACGTTACAGAATTCGCATGCGAACTTCGCAAAGGTTCGCATGCGAACTTAGCAACTTCGCATGCGAACTTTACAGAATTCGCATGCGAACATCGCGAAATTCGCATGCGAACTTTACAGAATTCGCACGCGAGAAGCTCATGGGAACTTCGCAAGTATCGCATGCGAACTTTACGGAACTCGCATGCGAACTTCGGAAATGTCGCATGCGAGCTTCGCAAAGTTCGCATGCGAACTCTGCAAAAATTCCCATGCGAGCATTGCGAAATTCGCATGCGAACTTTACAGAATTCGCATGCGAGCTTCGCAAGTGTTGCATGCGAACTTTGCAAAATTCGCATGCGAACTTCACAAATGTCGCATACGAACTTTGCAAAAGTTTGCATGCGAACATTGCAAAATTCGCATGCCAACATTACAGAATTCGCATGCGAACTTCGCAAACTTCGCATGCGACATTTGCAAAGTTCGCGTGCGAACTTTGCGAAAATTCGCATGCGAACTTCACAAATGTCGCATGCGAACTTAGCAAATTTCGCATGCGAACTTCGGGAATGTCGCATGCGGACTTCGGAAATGTCGCGTGCTAACTTCACAAAAGTTCGCATGCGAACATTGCAAAATTCGCATGCGAACTTCGGAAATGTCGCATGCGAACTTTGCAGAATTCGCATGCGAGCTTCGCAAAATTCGCATGCGAACTTCGGAAATCTCGCATGCGAACTTTGCAGAATTCGCATGCGAGCTTCGGAGACGTCGCATGCGAACTTTGCAAAATTCGCATGCGAACATTGCAATACTCGTATGCGAACTTTACAGAATTCGCATGCGAATTTCACAAATGTCGCATGGGAACTTTGCAAAAATTCGCATCCGAACTTTGCGAAATTCGCATGCGAACTTCGGAAATTTCGCATGCGAACATTGCAAAATTCGCATGCGAACTTTACAGAATCCGCATGCGAACTTCGCAAATGTCGCATACGAACTTTGCAAAAGTTTGCATGCGAACATTGCAAAATTCGCATGCCAACATTACAGAATTCGCATGTGAACTTCGCAAAAGTTCGCCTGCGAACTTCACAGAATTCGCATGCGAACTTCGCAAATGTCGCATGCGAACTTAGCAAATTTCGCATGCGAACTTCGCAGATGTCGCATGCGAACTTCGGAAATGTCGCATGCGAACTTTACAGAATACGCATGCGAACTTCGCAAATGTCGCATACGGACTTTGCGAAAAATCGCATGCGAACTCCGGAAACGTCGCATGCGAACTTCGGAAATGTCGCATGCGAACTTTACAAAAGTTCGCATGCGAACATTGCAAAATTCGCATGCGAACTTTACAGAATTCGCATGCGAACTTCGCAAATCTCGCATGCGAACTTTGCAAAAATTCGCATGCGAACTTTGCAAAATTCGAATGCGAACTTCGCAAAATTTCGCATGCCAACATTGCAAAATTCGCATGCGAACTTTACAGAATTCGCATGCGGACTTCGCAAAGGTTCGCATGCGAACTTAGCAACTTCGCATGCGAACTTCGCAGATGTCGCATGCGAACTTCGGAAATGTCGCATGCGAACTTCACAGAATTCGCATGCGAACTTCACAAATGTCGGATGCGAACTTAGCAAATTTCGCATGCGAACTTCGCAGATGTCGCATGCGAACTTCGGAAATGTCGCATGCGAACTTTACAGAATACGCATGCGAACTTCGCAAATGTCGCATACGGACTTTGCGAAAAATCGCATGCGAACTTCGCAAATGTCGCATGCGAACTTTACAAAAGTTCGCATGCGAACATTGCAAAATTCGCATGCGAACTTTACAGAATTCGCATGCGAACTTCGCAAATGTCTCATACGAACTTTGCAAAAGTTTGCATGCGAACTTTGCGAAATTTCGCATGCGAACTTCACAGAATTCGCATGCGGACTTCGGAAATGTCGCGTGCTAACTTCACAAATGTTCGCATGCGAACATTGCAAAATTCGCATGCGAACTTTGCAAATGTCGCATGCGAACTTTACGGAATTCGCATGCGAACCTCGGAAATGTCGCATGCGAACTTCGCGAAGTTCGCATGCGAACTTTGCAAAAGTTCGCATGCGAACTTCATAAATGTCGCATGCGAACTTTGCAAAAGTTCGCATGCGAACTTTATAGAATTCGCATCCGAACTTTGCAAAAATTCGCATGCGAACTTTACAGAATTCGCATGCGAACTTCGCAAATGTCGCATGCGGACTTTGCAAAATTCGCATGCGAACTTCGCAAAAGTTTGCATGCGAACATTGCAAAACTCGCATGCGAACTTTACAGAATTCGCATGCGAACTTCGCAAATGTCGCATGCGAACCTCGGAAATTTTGCATGCGAACTTTGCGAAAATTCGCATGCGAACTTTGCAAAAATTCGCATGCGAACATTGCAAAATTCGCATGCGAAGTTTACAGAATTCGCATGCGAACTTCGCAAATGTCGCATGCGAACTTCGCAAAAGTTCGCATGCGAACTTCGGGAATGCCGCATGCGAACTTTCCAAAAATTCGGATGCGAACTTCGGAAAAGTTCGCATGCGAAGTTTATAGAATTCCCATGCGAACTTCGCAAATGTCGCATGCGGACTTTGCGAAAATTCGCATGCGAACTTTACAGAATTCGCATGCGAATTTCACAAATGTCGCATGCGAACTTCGAAAATGTCGCATGCGAACTTAGTAAATTTCGCGTGCGAACTTCGCAAAAGTTCGCATGCGAACTTCGCAAAAATTCGCATGCGAGCTTCGCAAGAGTTGCATGGGAACTTTACAGAAATCGCATGCGAACTTTACAGAATTGGCATGCGAGCTTCGCAAGTGTTGCATGCGAACTTTGCAAAATTCGCATGCGAATTTCACAAATGTCGCATACGAACTTTGCAAAAGTTTGCATGCGAACATTGCAAAATTCGCATGCCAACATTACAGAATTCGCATGCGAACTTCGCAAACTTCGCATGCGACATTTGCAAAGTTCGCGTGCGAACTTTGCGAAAATTCGCATGCGAACTTCACAGAATTCGCATGCGAACTTCACAAATGTCGCATGCGAACTTAGCAAATTTCGCATGCGAACTTCGCAAGAGTTCGCATGCGAACTTCGGGAATGTCGCATGCGGACTTCGGAAATGTCGCGTGCTAACTTCACAAAAGTTCGCATGCGAACATTGCAAAATTCGCATGCGAACTTCGGAAATGTCGCATGCGAACTTTGCAGAATTCGCATGCGAGCTTCGCAAAATTCGCATGCGAACTTCGGAAATCTCGCATGCGAACTTTGCAGAATTCGCATGCGAGCTTCGGAGACGTCGCATGCGAACTTTGCAAAATTCGCATGCGAACATTGCAATACTCGTATGCGAACTTTACAGAATTCGCATGCGAATTTCACAAATGTCGCATGGGAACTTTGCAAAAATTCGCATCCGAACTTTGCGAAATTCGCATGCGAACTTCGGAAATTTCGCATGCGAACATTGCAAAATTCGCATGCGAACTTTACAGAATCCGCATGCGAACTTCGCAAATGTCGCATACGAACTTTGCAAAAGTTTGCATGCGAACATTGCAAAATTCGCATGCCAACATTACAGAATTCGCATGTGAACTTCGCAAAAGTTCGCCTGCGAACTTCACAGAATTCGCATGCGAACTTCGCAAATGTCGCATGCGAACTTAGCAAATTTCGCATGCGAACTTCGCAGATGTCGCATGCGAACTTAGCAAAATTCGAATGCGAACTTCGCAAAATTTCGCATGCCAACATTGCAAAATTCGCATGCGAACTTTACAGAATTCGCATGCGGACTTCGCAAAGGTTCGCATGCGAACTTAGCAACTTCGCATGCGAACTTCGCAGATGTCGCATGCGAACTTCGGAAATGTCGCATGCGAACTTCACAAATGTCGCATACGGACTTTGCGAAAAATCGCATGCGAACTCCGGAAACGTCGCATGCGAACTTCGGAAATGTCGCATGCGAACTTTACAAAAGTTCGCATGCGAACATTGCAAAATTCGCATGCGAACTTTACAGAATTCGCATGCGAACTTCGCAAATCTCGCATGCGAACTTTGCAAAAATTCGCATGCGAACTTTGCAAAATTCGAATGCGAACTTCGCAAAATTTCGCATGCCAACATTGCAAAATTCGCATGCGAACTTTACAGAATTCGCATGCGGACTTCGCAAAGGTTCGCATGCGAACTTAGCAACTTCGCATGCGAACTTCGCAGATGTCGCATGCGAACTTCGGAAATGTCGCATGCGAACTTCACAGAATTCGCATGCGAACTTCACAAATGTCGGATGCGAACTTAGCAAATTTCGCATGCGAACTTCGCAGATGTCGCATGCGAACTTCGGAAATGTCGCATGCGAACTTTACAGAATACGCATGCGAACTTCGCAAATGTCGCATACGGACTTTGCGAAAAATCGCATGCGAACTTCGCAAATGTCGCATGCGAACTTTACAAAAGTTCGCATGCGAACATTGCAAAATTCGCATGCGAACTTTACAGAATTCGCATGCGAACTTCGCAAATGTCTCATACGAACTTTGCAAAAGTTTGCATGCGAACTTTGCGAAATTTCGCATGCGAACTTCACAGAATTCGCATGCGGACTTCGGAAATGTCGCGTGCTAACTTCACAAATGTTCGCATGCGAACATTGCAAAATTCGCATGCGAACTTTGCAAATGTCGCATGCGAACTTTACGGAATTCGCATGCGAACCTCGGAAATGTCGCATGCGAACTTCGCGAAGTTCGCATGCGAACTTTGCAAAAGTTCGCATGCGAACTTCATAAATGTCGCATGCGAACTTTGCAAAAGTTCGCATGCGAACTTTATAGAATTCGCATCCGAACTTTGCAAAAATTCGCATGCGAACTTTACAGAATTCGCATGCGAACTTCGCAAATGTCGCATGCGGACTTTGCAAAATTCGCATGCGAACTTCGCAAAAGTTTGCATGCGAACATTGCAAAACTCGCATGCGAACTTTACAGAATTCGCATGCGAACTTCGCAAATGTCGCATGCGAACCTCGGAAATTTTGCATGCGAACTTTGCGAAAATTCGCATGCGAACTTTGCAAAAATTCGCATGCGAACATTGCAAAATTCGCATGCGAAGTTTACAGAATTCGCATGCGAACTTCGCAAATGTCGCATGCGAACTTCGCAAAAGTTCGCATGCGAACTTCGGGAATGCCGCATGCGAACTTTCCAAAAATTCGGATGCGAACTTCGGAAAAGTTCGCATGCGAAGTTTATAGAATTCCCATGCGAACTTCGCAAATGTCGCATGCGGACTTTGCGAAAATTCGCATGCGAACTTTACAGAATTCGCATGCGAATTTCACAAATGTCGCATGCGAACTTCGAAAATGTCGCATGCGAACTTAGTAAATTTCGCGTGCGAACTTCGCAAAAGTTCGCATGCGAACTTCGCAAAAATTCGCATGCGAGCTTCGCAAGAGTTGCATGGGAACTTTACAGAAATCGCATGCGAACTTTACAGAATTGGCATGCGAGCTTCGCAAGTGTTGCATGCGAACTTTGCAAAATTCGCATGCGAATTTCACAAATGTCGCATACGAACTTTGCAAAAGTTTGCATGCGAACATTGCAAAATTCGCATGCCAACATTACAGAATTCGCATGCGAACTTCGCAAACTTCGCATGCGACATTTGCAAAGTTCGCGTGCGAACTTTGCGAAAATTCGCATGCGAACTTCACAGAATTCGCATGCGAACTTCACAAATGTCGCATGCGAACTTAGCAAATTTCGCATGCGAACTTCGCAAGAGTTCGCATGCGAACTTCGGGAATGTCGCATGCGGACTTCGGAAATGTCGCGTGCTAACTTCACAAAAGTTCGCATGCGAACATTGCAAAATTCGCATGCGAACTTCGGAAATGTCGCATGCGAACTTTGCAGAATTCGCATGCGAGCTTCGCAAAATTCGCATGCGAACTTCGGAAATCTCGCATGCGAACTTTGCAGAATTCGCATGCGAGCTTCGGAGACGTCGCATGCGAACTTTGCAAAATTCGCATGCGAACATTGCAATACTCGTATGCGAACTTTACAGAATTCGCATGCGAATTTCACAAATGTCGCATGGGAACTTTGCAAAAATTCGCATCCGAACTTTGCGAAATTCGCATGCGAACTTCGGAAATTTCGCATGCGAACATTGCAAAATTCGCATGCGAACTTTACAGAATCCGCATGCGAACTTCGCAAATGTCGCATACGAACTTTGCAAAAGTTTGCATGCGAACATTGCAAAATTCGCATGCCAACATTACAGAATTCGCATGTGAACTTCGCAAAAGTTCGCCTGCGAACTTCACAGAATTCGCATGCGAACTTCGCAAATGTCGCATGCGAACTTAGCAAATTTCGCATGCGAACTTCGCAGATGTCGCATGCGAACTTAGCAAAATTCGAATGCGAACTTCGCAAAATTTCGCATGCCAACATTGCAAAATTCGCATGCGAACTTTACAGAATTCGCATGCGGACTTCGCAAAGGTTCGCATGCGAACTTAGCAACTTCGCATGCGAACTTCGCAGATGTCGCATGCGAACTTCGGAAATGTCGCATGCGAACTTCACAGAATTCGCATGCGAACTTCACAAATGTCGGATGCGAACTTAGCAAATTTCGCATGCGAACTTCGCAGATGTCGCATGCGAACTTCGGAAATGTCGCATGCGAACTTTACAGAATACGCATGCGAACTTCGCAAATGTCGCATACGGACTTTGCGAAAAATCGCATGCGAACTTCGCAAATGTCGCATGCGAACTTTACAAAAGTTCGCATGCGAACATTGCAAAATTCGCATGCGAACTTTACAGAATTCGCATGCGAACTTCGCAAATGTCTCATACGAACTTTGCAAAAGTTTGCATGCGAACTTTGCGAAATTTCGCGTGCGAACTTCACAGAATTCGCATGCGGACTTCGGAAATGTCGCGTGCTAACTTCACAAATGTTCGCATGCGAACATTGCAAAATTCGCATGCGAACTTTGCAAATGTCGCATGCGAACTTTACGGAATTCGCATGCGAACCCCGGAAATGTCGCATGCGAACTTTGCAAAAGTTCGCATGCGAACTTAGCAACTTCGCATGCGAACGTTACAGAATTCGCATGCGAACTTCGCAAAGGTTCGCATGCGAACTTAGCAACTTCGCATGCGAACTTTACAGAATTCGCATGCGAACATCGCGAAATTCGCATGCGAACTTTACAGAATTCGCACGCGAGAAGCTCATGGGAACTTCGCAAGTATCGCATGCGAACTTTACGGAACTCGCATGCGAACTTCGGAAATGTCGCATGCGAGCTTCGCAAAGTTCGCATGCGAACTCTGCAAAAATTCCCATGCGAGCATTGCGAAATTCGCATGCGAACTTTACAGAATTCGCATGCGAGCTTCGCAAGTGTTGCATGCGAACTTTGCAAAATTCGCATGCGAACTTCACAAATGTCGCATACGAACTTTGCAAAAGTTTGCATGCGAACATTGCAAAATTCGCATGCCAACATTACAGAATTCGCATGCGAACTTCGCAAACTTCGCATGCGACATTTGCAAAGTTCGCGTGCGAACTTTGCGAAAATTCGCATGCGAACTTCACAGAATTCGCATGCGAACTTCACAAATGTCGCATGCGAACTTAGCAAATTTCGCATGCGAACTTCGGGAATGTCGCATGCGGACTTCGGAAATGTCGCGTGCTAACTTCACAAAAGTTCGCATGCGAACATTGCAAAATTCGCATGCGAACTTCGGAAATGTCGCATGCGAACTTTGCAGAATTCGCATGCGAGCTTCGCAAAATTCGCATGCGAACTTCGGAAATCTCGCATGCGAACTTTGCAGAATTCGCATGCGAGCTTCGGAGACGTCGCATGCGAACTTTGCAAAATTCGCATGCGAACATTGCAATACTCGTATGCGAACTTTACAGAATTCGCATGCGAATTTCACAAATGTCGCATGGGAACTTTGCAAAAATTCGCATCCGAACTTTGCGAAATTCGCATGCGAACTTCGGAAATTTCGCATGCGAACATTGCAAAATTCGCATGCGAACTTTACAGAATCCGCATGCGAACTTCGCAAATGTCGCATACGAACTTTGCAAAAGTTTGCATGCGAACATTGCAAAATTCGCATGCCAACATTACAGAATTCGCATGTGAACTTCGCAAAAGTTCGCCTGCGAACTTCACAGAATTCGCATGCGAACTTCGCAAATGTCGCATGCGAACTTAGCAAATTTCGCATGCGAACTTCGCAGATGTCGCATGCGAACTTAGCAAAATTCGAATGCGAACTTCGCAAAATTTCGCATGCCAACATTGCAAAATTCGCATGCGAACTTTACAGAATTCGCATGCGGACTTCGCAAAGGTTCGCATGCGAACTTAGCAACTTCGCATGCGAACTTCGCAGATGTCGCATGCGAACTTCGGAAATGTCGCATGCGAACTTCACAGAATTCGCATGCGAACTTCACAAATGTCGGATGCGAACTTAGCAAATTTCGCATGCGAACTTCGCAGATGTCGCATGCGAACTTCGGAAATGTCGCATGCGAACTTTACAGAATACGCATGCGAACTTCGCAAATGTCGCATACGGACTTTGCGAAAAATCGCATGCGAACTTCGCAAATGTCGCATGCGAACTTTACAAAAGTTCGCATGCGAACATTGCAAAATTCGCATGCGAACTTTACAGAATTCGCATGCGAACTTCGCAAATGTCTCATACGAACTTTGCAAAAGTTTGCATGCGAACTTTGCGAAATTTCGCATGCGAACTTCACAGAATTCGCATGCGGACTTCGGAAATGTCGCGTGCTAACTTCACAAATGTTCGCATGCGAACATTGCAAAATTCGCATGCGAACTTTGCAAATGTCGCATGCGAACTTTACGGAATTCGCATGCGAACCTCGGAAATGTCGCATGCGAACTTCGCGAAGTTCGCATGCGAACTTTGCAAAAGTTCGCATGCGAACTTAGCAACTTCGCATGCGAACGTTACAGAATTCGCATGCGAACTTCGCAAAGGTTCGCATGCGAACTTAGCAACTTCGCATGCGAACTTTACAGAATTCGCATGCGAACATCGCGAAATTCGCATGCGAACTTTACAGAATTCGCATGCGAGCTTCGCAAGTGTTGCATGCGAACTTTGCAAAATTCGCATGCGAACTTCGCAAAATTCGCATGCGAACTTCGGAAATCTCGCATGCGAACTTTACAGAATTCGCATGCGAGCTTCGGAGACGTCGCATGCGAACTTTGCAAAATTCGCATGCGAACATTGCAATACTCGTATGCGAACTTTACAGAATTCGCATGCGAATTTCACAAATGTCGCATGGGGACTTTGCAAAAATTCGCATCCGAACTTTGCGAGATTCGCATGCGAACTTCGGAAATTTCGCATGCGAACATTGCAAAATTCGCATGCGAACTTT
Organism: Baylisascaris procyonis; assembly: GCA_037389465.1. Taxonomy (NCBI): domain Eukaryota; kingdom Metazoa; phylum Nematoda; class Chromadorea; order Rhabditida; family Ascarididae; genus Baylisascaris; species Baylisascaris procyonis. The sequence goes on from JAZARR010000197.1 coordinate 9,098,585, forward strand.
ACAGAATCCGCATGCGAACTTCGCAAATGTCGCATACGAACTTTGCAAAAGTTTGCATGCGAACATTGCAAAATTCGCATGCCAACATTACAGAATTCGCATGCGAACTTCGCAAAGGTCGCCTGCGAACTTCACAGAAATCGCATGCGAACTTCGCAAATGTCGCATGCGAACTTAGCAAATTTCGCATGCGAACTTCGCAGATGTCGCATGCGAACTTCGGAAATGTCGCATGCGAACTTTACAGAATACGCATGCGAACTTCGCAAATGTCGCATACGGACTTTGCAAAAATTCGCATGCGAACTTTGCAAAATTCGAATGCGAACTTCGCAAAATTTCGCATGCGAACATTGCAAAATTCGCATGCGAACCTTACAGAATTCGCATGCGAACATTGCGAAATTCGCATGCGAACTTCGCAAATGTCGCATACGAACTCTGCGAAAATTCGCATGCGAACTTCATAGAATTCGCATGCGAACTTCACAAATGTCGCATGCGAACGTAGCAAATTTCGCCTGCGAACTTCGGAAATGTCGCGTGCGAACTTTGCAAAATTCGCATGCCAACTTCGGAAATCTCGCATGCGAACTTTACAGAATACGCATGCGAACTTCGCAAATGTCGCATACCGACTTTGCGAAAAATCGCATGCGAACTTCGGAAATGTCGCATGCGAACATTGCAAAATTCGCATGCGAACTTTACAGAATTCGCATGCGAACTTCGCAAATCTCGCATGCGAACTTTGCAAAAATTCGCATGCGAACTTTGCAAAATTCGAATGCGAACTTCGCAAAATTTCGCATGCGAACATTGCAAAATTCGCATGCGAACTTTACAGAATTCGCATGCGAACATTGCGAAATTCGCATGCGAACTTAGGAAATTTCGTATGCGAACATCGCAAAATTCGCATGCGAACTTTACAGAATTCGCATGCGAACTTCCCAAATGTCGCATACGAACTCTGCAAAAGTTTGCATGCGAACATTGCAAGATTCGCATGCCAACATTACAGAATTAGCATGCGAACTTCGCAAAAGTTCGCATGCGAACTTCGGAGATGTCGCATGCGAAATTTGCGAAAATTCGCATGCGAACTTTGCAAAAACTCGCATGCGAACTTTATAGAATTCGCATGCGAACTTCACAGAATTCGCATGCGGACTTCGGAAATGTCGCGTGCTAACTTCACAAATGTTCGCATGCGAACATTGCAAAATTCGCATGCGAACTTTGCAAATGTCGCATGCGAACTTTACGGAATTCGCATGCGAACCTCGGAAATGTCGCATGCGAACTTCGCGAAGTTCGCATGCGAACTTTGCAAAAGTTCGCATGCGAACTTAGCAACTTCGCATGCGAACGTTACAGAATTCGCATGCGAACTTCGCAAAGGTTCGCATGCGAACTTAGCAACTTCGCATGCGAACTTTACAGAATTCGCATGCGAACATCGCGAAATTCGCATGCGAACTTTACAGAATTCGCACGCGAGAAGCTCATGGGAACTTCGCAAGTATCGCATGCGAACTTTACGGAACTCGCATGCGAACTTCGGAAATGTCGCATGCGAGCTTCGCAAAGTTCGCATGCGAACTCTGCAAAAATTCCCATGCGAGCATTGCGAAATTCGCATGCGAACTTTACAGAATTCGCATGCGAGCTTCGCAAGTGTTGCATGCGAACTTTGCAAAATTCGCATGCGAACTTCGCAAAATTCGCATGCGAACTTCGGAAATCTCGCATGCGAACTTTGCAGAATTCGCATGCGAGCTTCGGAGACGTCGCATGCGAACTTTGCAAAATTCGCATGCGAACATTGCAATACTCGTATGCGAACTTTACAGAATTCGCATGCGAATTTCACAAATGTCGCATGGGGACTTTGCAAAAATTCGCATCCGAACTTTGCGAAATTCGCATGCGAACTTCGGAAATTTCGCATGCGAACATTGCAAAATTCGCATGCGAACTTTACAGAATCCGCATGCGAACTTCGCAAATGTCGCATACGAACTTTGCAAAAGTTTGCATGCGAACATTGCAAAATTCGCATGCCAACATTACAGAATTCGCATGCGAACTTCGCAAAAGTTCGCCTGCGAACTTCACAGAAATCGCATGCGAACTTCGCAAATGTCGCATGCGAACTTAGCAAATTTCGCATGCGAACTTCGCAGATGTCGCATGCGAACTTCGGAAATGTCGCATGCGAACTTTACAGAATACGCATGCGAACTTCGCAAATGTCGCATACGGACTTTGCAAAAATTCGCATGCGAACTTTGCAAAATTCGAATGCGAACTTCGCAAAATTTCGCATGCGAACATTGCAAAATTCGCATGCGAACTTTACAGAATTCGCATGCGAACATTGCGAAATTCGGATGCGAACTTCGCAAATGTCGCATACGAACTCTGCGAAAATTCGCATGCGAACTTCATAGAATCCGCATGCGAACTTCACAAATGTCGCATGCGAACGTAGCGAATTTCGCCTGCGAACTTCGGAAATGTCGCGTGCGAACTTTGCAAAATTCGCATGCCAACTTCGGAAATCTCGCATGCGAACTTTACAGAATACGCATGCGAACTTCGCAAATGTCGCATACCGACTTTGCGAAAAATCGCATGCGAACTTCGGAAATGTCGCATGCGAACATTGCAAAATTCGCATGCGAACTTTACAGAATTCGCATGCGAACTTCGCAAATCTCGCATGCGAACTTTGCAAAAATTCGCATGCGAACTTTGCAAAATTCGAATGCGAACTTCGCAAAATTTCGCATGCGAACATTGCAAAATTCGCATGCGAACTTTACAGAATTCGCATGCTAACATTGCGAAATTCGCATGCGAACTTAGGAAATTTCGTATGCGAACATCGCAAAATTCGCATGCGAACTTTACAGAATTCGCATGCGAACTTCCCAAATGTCGCATACGAACTCTGCAAAAGTTTGCATGCGAACATTGCAAGATTCGCATGCCAACATTACAGAATTAGCATGCGAACTTCGCAAAAGTTCGCATGCGAACTTTATAGAATTCGCATGCGAACCTCACAGAATTCGCATGCGAACTTCGCAAATGTCGCATGCGAATCAGGCGCCAAAATGCGTTTTTCGGCGCGGGCGCCGGCGAAATAAGGGGCCAAAATGCGTTTTTCGGCGCGGGCGCCGGCGAAATCAGGCGCGAAAATCTGTTTTTCGGCGCGTTCGCCAGCGAAACCAGGCGCCAAAATGCGTTTTTCGGCGCGGGCGCCGGCGAAGTCAGGCGCCAAAATGCGTTTTTCGGCGCGGGCGCCGGCGAACTCATCCGCCAGAATGCGTTTTTCGCCGCGGGCGCCGGCGAAATCAGGCGCCAAAATGCGTTTTTCGGCGCGGGCGCCGGCGAAATAAGGCGCCAAAATGCTTTTTTCGGCGCGGGCACCGGCGAAATCAGGCGCCAAAATGCGTTTTTCGGCGCGGGCGCCGGCGAAATAAGGGGCCAAAATGCGTTTTTCGGCGCGGGCGCCGGCGAAGACAGGCGCGAAAACGCGTTTTTCGGCGCGGGCACCGGCGAAATCAGGCGCCAAAATGCGTTTTTCGGCGCGGGCACCGGCGAAATCAGGCGCCAAAATGCGTTTTTCGGCGCGGGCGCCGGCGAAATCAGGCGCCAAAATGCGTTTTTCGGCGCGGGCACCGGCGAAGTCAGGCGCCAAAACGCGTTTTTTGACGCGGGCGCCGGCGAAATCAGGCGCCAAAATGCGTCTTTCGGCGCGGGCGCCGGCGAAATCAGGCGCCAAGATGCGTTTTTCGGCGCGGGCGCCGGCGAAATCAGGCGCCAAAATGCGTTTTTCGGCGCGGGCGCCGGCGAAATCAGGCGCGAAAATGCGTTTTTCGGCGCGGGCACCGGCGAAATCAGGCGCCAAAATGCGTCTTTCGGCGCGGGCGCCGGCGAAATCAGGCGCCAAGATGCGTTTTTCGGCGCGGGCGCCGGCGAAATCAGGCGCCAAAATGCGTTTTTCGGCGCGGGCGCCGGCGAAATCAGGCGCCAAAATGCGTTTTTCGGCGCGGGCACCGGCGAAATCAGGCGCCAAAATGCGTTTTTCGGCGCGGGCACCGGCGAAATCAGGCCCCAAAATGCGTTTTTCGGCGCGGGCGCCGGCGAAATCAGGCGCCAAAATGCGTTTTTCGGCGCGGGCACCGGCGAAGTCAGGCGCCAAAACGCGTTTTTCGGCGCGAGCGCCGGCGAAGACAGGCGCGAAAACGCGTTTTTCGGCGCGGGCACCGGCGAAATAAGGCGCCAAAATCCGTTTCTCGGCGCGGGCGCCGGCGAAATCAGGCGCCAGAGTGCGTTTTTCGGCGCGGGCGCCGGCGAAATCAGGCACCAAAATGCGTTTTTCGGCGCGGGCGCCGGCGAAATCAGGCGCCCGCGGGCGCCGGCGAAGTCAGGCGCCAAAACGCGTTTTTTGACGCGGGCGCCGGCGAAATCAGGCGCCAAGATGCGTTTTTCGGCGCGGGCGCCGGCGAAATCAGGCGCCAAAATGCGTTTTTCGGCGCGGGCGCCGGCGAAATCAGGCGCGAAAATGCGTTTTTCGGCGCGGGCGCCGGCGAAATCAGGCGCCAAAATGCGTTTTTCGGCGCGGGCACCGGCGAAATCAGGCGCCAAAATGCGTTTTTTGACGCGGGCGCCGGCGAGATCAGGCGCCAAAATGCGTCTTTCGGCGCGGGCGCCGGCGAAATCAGGCGCCAAGATGCGTTTTTCGGCGCGGGCACCGGCGAAATCAGGCGCCAAAACGCGTTTTTCGGCGCGAGCGCCGGCGAAGACAGGCGCGAAAACGCGTTTTTCGGCGCGGGCACCGGCGAAATAAGGCGCCAAAATCCGTTTCTCGGCGCGGGCACCGGCGAAATCAGGCGCCAAAATGCGTTTTTCGGCGCGGGCGCCGGCGAAATCAGGCGCCAAAATGCGTTTTTCGGCGCGGGCACCGGCGAAGTCAGGCGCCAAAACGCGTTTTTCGGCGCGAGCGCCGGCGAAGACAGGCGCGAAAACGCGTTTTTCGGCGCGGGCACCGGCGAAATCAGGCGCCAAAATGCGTTTTTCGGCGCGGGCACCGGCGAAATCAGGCGCCAAAATGCGTTTTTCGGCGCGGGCGCCGGCGAAATCAGGCGCCAAAATGCGTTTTTCGGCGCGGGCACCGGCGAAGTCAGGCGCCAAAACGCGTTTTTTGACGCGGGCGCCGGCGAAATCAGGCGCCAAAATGCGTCTTTCGGCGCGGGCGCCGGCGAAATCAGGCGCCAAGATGCGTTTTTCGGCGCGGGCGCCGGCGAAATCAGGCGCCAAAATGCGTTTTTCGGCGCGGGCGCCGGCGAAATCAGGCGCGAAAATGCGTTTTTCGGCGCGGGCACCGGCGAAATCAGGCGCCAAAATGCGTTTTTTGACGCGGGCGCCGGCGAAATCAGGCGCCAAAATGCGTCTTTCGGCGCGGGCGCCGGCGAAATCAGGCGCCAAGATGCGTTTTTCGGCGCGGGCACCGGCGAAATCAGGCGCCAAAATGCGTTTTTCGGCGCGGGCGCCGGCGAAATCAGGCGCCAAAATGCGTCTTTCGGCGCGGGCGCCGGCGAAATCAGGCGCCAAGATGCGTTTTTCGGCGCGGGCACCGGCGAAATCAGGCGCCAAAATGCGTTTTTCGGCGCGGGCGCCGGCGAAATCAGGCGCCAAAATGCGTTTTTCGGCGCGGGCGCCGGCGAAATCAGGCGCCAAAATGCGTTTTTCGGCGCGGGCACCGGCGAAATCAGGCGCCAAAATGCGTTTTTCGGCGCGGGCGCCGGCGAAATCAGGCGCCAAAATGCGTTTTTCGGCGCGGGCGCCGGCGAAATCAGGCGCCAAAATGCGTTTTTCGGCGCGGGCGCCGGCGAAATCAGGCGCCAAAATGCGTTTTTCGGCGCGGGCACCGGCGAAATCAGGCGCCAAAATGCGTTTTTCGGCGCGGGCGCCGGCGAAATCAGGCGCCAAAATGCGTTTTTCGGCGCGGGCGCCGGCGAAATCAGGCGCCAAAATGCGTTTTTCGGCGCGGGCACCGGCGAAATCAGGCGCCAAAATGCGTTTTTCGGCGCGGGCACCGGCGAAATCAGGCGCCAAAATGCGTTTTTCGGCGCGGGCACCGGCGAAATCAGGCGCCAAAATGCGTTTTTCGGCGCGGGCGCCGGCGAAATCAGGCGCCAAAATGCGTTTTTCGGCGCGGGCACCGGCGAAATCAGGCGCCAAAATGCGTTTTTCGGCGCGGGCGCCGGCGAAATCAGGCGCCAAAATGCGTTTTTCGGCGCGGGCACCGGCGAAATCAGGCGCCAAAATGCGTTTTTCGGCGCGGGCGCCGGCGAAATCAGGCGCCAAAACGCGTTTTTCGGCGCGGGCGCCGGCGAAATCAGGCGCCAAAATGCGTTTTTCGGCGCGGGCGCCGGCGAAATCAGGCGCGAAAATGCGTTTTTCGGCGCGGGCACCGGCGAAATCAGGCGCCAAAATGCGTTTTTTGACGCGGGCGCCGGCGAAATCAGGCGCCAAAATGCGTTTTTCGGCGCGGGCGCCGGCGAAATCAGGCGCCAAGATGCGTTTTTCGGCGCGGGCACCGGCGAAATCAGGCGCCAAAATGCGTTTTTCGGCGCGGGCGCCGGCGAAATCAGGCGCCAAAATGCGTTTTTCGGCGCGGGCGCCGGCGAAATCAGGCGCCAAAATGCGTTTTTCGGCGCGGGCACCGGCGAAATCAGGCGCCAAAATGCGTTTTTCGGCGCGGGCGCCGGCGAAATCAGGCGCCAAAATGCGTTTTTCGGCGCGGGCGCCGGCGAAATCAGGCGCCAAAATGCGTTTTTCGGCGCGGGCACCGGCGAAATCAGGCGCCAAAATGCGTTTTTCGGCGCGGGCGCCGGCGAAATCAGGCGCCAAAATGCGTTTTTCGGCGCGGGCACCGGCGAAGTCAGGCGCCAAAACGCGTTTTTCGGCGCGAGCGCCGGCGAAGACAGGCGCGAAAACGCGTTTTTCGGCGCGGGCACCGGCGAAATAAGGCGCCAAAATCCGTTTCTCGGCGCGGGCGCCGGCGAAATCAGGCGCCAGAGTGCGTTTTTCGGCGCGGGCGCCGGCGAAATCAGGCGCCAAAACGCGTTTTTTGACGCGGGCGCCGGCGAAATCAGGCGCCAAAATGCGTCTTTCGGCGCGGGCGCCGGCGAAATCAGGCGCCAAGATGCGTTTTTCGGCGCGGGCGCCGGCGAAATCAGGCGCCAAAATGCGTTTTTCGGCGCGGGCGCCGGCGAAATCAGGCGCCAAAATGCGTTTTTTGACGCGGGCGCCGGCGAAATCAGGCGCCAAAATGCGTCTTTCGGCGCGGGCGCCGGCGAAATCAGGCGCCAGAGTGCGTTTTTCGGCGCGGGCGCCGGCGAAATCAGGCGCCAAAACGCGTTTTTTGACGCGGGCGCCGGCGAAATCAGGCGCCAAAATGCGTCTTTCGGCGCGGGCGCCGGCGAAATCAGGCGCCAAGATGCGTTTTTCGGCGCGGGCGCCGGCGAAATCAGGCGCCAAAATGCGTTTTTCGGCGCGGGCGCCGGCGAAATCAGGCGCCAAAATGCGTTTTTTGACGCGGGCGCCGGCGAAATCAGGCGCCAAAATGCGTTTTTCGGCGCGGGCGCCGGCGAAATCAGGCGCCAAAATGCGTTTTTTGACGCGGGCGCCGGCGAAATCAGGCGCCAAAATGCGTCTTTCGGCGCGGGCGCCGGCGAAATCAGGCGCCAAGATGCGTTTTTCGGCGCGGGCGCCGGCGAAATCAGGCGCCAGAGTGCGTTTTTCGGCGCGGGCGCCGGCGAAATCAGGCGCCAAAACGCGTTTTTTGACGCGGGCGCCGGCGAAATCAGGCGCCAAAATGCGTCTTTCGGCGCGGGCGCCGGCGAAATCAGGCGCCAAGATGCGTTTTTCGGCGCGGGCGCCGGCGAAATCAGGCGCCAAAATGCGTTTTTCGGCGCGGGCGCCGGCGAAATCAGGCGCCAAAATGCGTTTTTCGGCGCGGGCACCGGCGAAGTCAGGCGCCAAAACGCGTTTTTCGGCGCGAGCGCCGGCGAAGACAGGCGCGAAAACGCGTTTTTCGGCGCGGGCACCGGCGAAATCAGGCGCCAAAATGCGTTTTTCGGCGCGGGCGCCGGCGAAATCAGGCGCCAAAATGCGTTTTTCGGCGCGGGCACCGGCGAAATCAGGCGCCAAAATGCGTTTTTCGGCGCGGGCACCGGCGAAATCAGGCCCCAAAATGCGTTTTTCGGCGCGGGCGCCGGCGAAATCAGGCGCCAAAATGCGTTTTTCGGCGCGGGCACCGGCGAAGTCAGGCGCCAAAACGCGTTTTTCGGCGCGAGCGCCGGCGAAGACAGGCGCGAAAACGCGTTTTTCGGCGCGGGCACCGGCGAAATAAGGCGCCAAAATCCGTTTCTCGGCGCGGGCGCCGGCGAAATCAGGCGCCAGAGTGCGTTTTTCGGCGCGGGCGCCGGCGAAATCAGGCACCAAAATGCGTTTTTCGGCGCGGGCGCCGGCGAAATCAGGCGCCCGCGGGCGCCGGCGAAGTCAGGCGCCAAAACGCGTTTTTTGACGCGGGCGCCGGCGAAATCAGGCGCCAAGATGCGTTTTTCGGCGCGGGCGCCGGCGAAATCAGGCGCCAAAATGCGTTTTTCGGCGCGGGCGCCGGCGAAATCAGGCGCGAAAATGCGTTTTTCGGCGCGGGCGCCGGCGAAATCAGGCGCCAAAATGCGTTTTTCGGCGCGGGCACCGGCGAAATCAGGCGCCAAAATGCGTTTTTTGACGCGGGCGCCGGCGAGATCAGGCGCCAAAATGCGTCTTTCGGCGCGGGCGCCGGCGAAATCAGGCGCCAAGATGCGTTTTTCGGCGCGGGCACCGGCGAAATCAGGCGCCAAAACGCGTTTTTCGGCGCGAGCGCCGGCGAAGACAGGCGCGAAAACGCGTTTTTCGGCGCGGGCACCGGCGAAATAAGGCGCCAAAATCCGTTTCTCGGCGCGGGCACCGGCGAAATCAGGCGCCAAAATGCGTTTTTCGGCGCGGGCGCCGGCGAAATCAGGCGCCAAAATGCGTTTTTCGGCGCGGGCACCGGCGAAGTCAGGCGCCAAAACGCGTTTTTCGGCGCGAGCGCCGGCGAAGACAGGCGCGAAAACGCGTTTTTCGGCGCGGGCACCGGCGAAATCAGGCGCCAAAATGCGTTTTTCGGCGCGGGCACCGGCAAATTAGGCGCCAAAATGCGTTTTTCGGCGCGGGCGCCGGCGAAATCAGGCGCCAAAATGCGTTTTTCGGCGCGGGCACCGGCGAAGTCAGGCGCCAAAACGCGTTTTTTGACGCGGGCGCCGGCGAAATCAGGCGCCAAAATGCGTCTTTCGGCGCGGGCGCCGGCGAAATCAGGCGCCAAGATGCGTTTTTCGGCGCGGGCGCCGGCGAAATCAGGCGCCAAAATGCGTTTTTCGGCGCGGGCGCCGGCGAAATCAGGCGCGAAAATGCGTTTTTCGGCGCGGGCACCGGCGAAATCAGGCGCCAAAATGCGTTTTTTGACGCGGGCGCCGGCGAAATCAGGCGCCAAAATGCGTCTTTCGGCGCGGGCGCCGGCGAAATCAGGCGCCAAGATGCGTTTTTCGGCGCGGGCACCGGCGAAATCAGGCGCCAAAATGCGTTTTTCGGCGCGGGCGCCGGCGAAATCAGGCGCCAAAATGCGTTTTTCGGCGCGGGCGCCGGCGAAATCAGGCGCCAAAATGCGTTTTTCGGCGCGGGCACCGGCGAAATCAGGCGCCAAAATGCGTTTTTCGGCGCGGGCGCCGGCGAAATCAGGCGCCAAAATGCGTTTTTCGGCGCGGGCGCCGGCGAAATCAGGCGCCAAAATGCGTTTTTCGGCGCGGGCACCGGCGAAATCAGGCGCCAAAATGCGTTTTTCGGCGCGGGCGCCGGCGAAATCAGGCGCCAAAATGCGTTTTTCGGCGCGGGCACCGGCGAAGTCAGGCGCCAAAACGCGTTTTTCGGCGCGAGCGCCGGCGAAGACAGGCGCGAAAACGCGTTTTTCGGCGCGGGCACCGGCGAAATAAGGCGCCAAAATCCGTTTCTCGGCGCGGGCGCCGGCGAAATCAGGCGCCAGAGTGCGTTTTTCGGCGCGGGCGCCGGCGAAATCAGGCGCCAAAACGCGTTTTTTGACGCGGGCGCCGGCGAAATCAGGCGCCAAAATGCGTCTTTCGGCGCGGGCGCCGGCGAAATCAGGCGCCAAGATGCGTTTTTCGGCGCGGGCGCCGGCGAAATCAGGCGCCAAAATGCGTTTTTCGGCGCGGGCGCCGGCGAAATCAGGCGCCAAAATGCGTTTTTCGGCGCGGGCACCGGCGAAATCAGGCGCCAAAACGCGTTTTTCGGCGCGAGCGCCGGCGAAGACAGGCGCGAAAACGCGTTTTTCGGCGCGGGCACCGGCGAAATAAGGCGCCAAAATCCGTTTCTCGGCGTGGCACCGGCGAAATCAGGCGCCAAAATGCGTTTTTCGGCGCGGGCACCGGCGAAGTCAGGCGCCAAAACGCGTTTTTCGGCGCGAGCGCCGGCGAAGACAGGCGCGAAAACGCGTTTTTCGGCGCGGGCACCGGCGAAATCAGGCGCCAAAATGCGTTTTTCGGCGCGGGCGCCGGCGAAATCAGGCGCCAAAATGCGTTTTTCGGCGCGGGCGCCGGCGAAATTAGGCGCCAAAATGCGTTTTTTGACGCGAGCGCCGGCGAAGACAGGCGCGAAAACGCGTTTTTCGGCGCGGGCACCGGCGAAATAAGGCGCCAAAATCCGTTTCTCGGCGCGGGCGCCGGCGAAATCAGGCGCCAAAATGCGTTTTTCGGCGCGGGCGCCGGCGAAATTAGGCGCCAAAATGCGTTTTTTGACGCGGGCGCCCGCGAAATCAGGCGCCAAAATGCGTCTTTCGGCGCGGGCGCCGGCGAAATCAGGCGCCAAAATGCGTTTTTCGGCGCGGGCACCGGCGAAATCAGGCGCCAAAATGCGTTTTTCGGCGCGGGCACCGGCGAAATCAGGCGCCAAAATGCGTTTTTCGGCGCGGGCGCCGGCGAAATTAGGCGCCAAAATGCGTTTTTTGACGCGAGCGCCGGCGAAGACAGGCGCGAAAACGCGTTTTTCGGCGCGGGCACCGGCGAAATAAGGCGCCAAAATCCGTTTCTCGGCGCGGGCGCCGGCGAAATCAGGCGCCAAAATGCGTTTTTCGGCGCGGGCGCCGGCGAAATTAGGCGCCAAAATGCGTTTTTTGACGCGGGCGCCCGCGAAATCAGGCGCCAAAATGCGTCTTTCGGCGCGGGCGCCGGCGAAATCAGGCGCCAAAATGCGTTTTTCGGCGCGGGCACCGGCGAAATCAGGCGCCAAAATGCGTTTTTCGGCGCGGGCACCGGCGAAATCAGGCGCCAAAATGCGTTTTTCGGCGCGGGCGCCGGCGAAATCAGGCGCCAAAATGCGTTTTTCGGCGCGGGCGCCGGCGAAATCAGGCGCCAAAATGCGTTTTTCGGCGCGGGCACCGGCGAAATCAGGCGCCAAAATGCGTTTTTCGGCGCGGGCACCGGCGAAATCAGGCGCCAAAATGCGTTTTTCGGCGCGGGCGCCGGCGAAATCAGGCGCCAAAATGCGTTTTTCGGCGCGGGCGCCGGCGAAATCAGGCGCCAAAATGCGTTTTTCGGCGCGGGCGCCGGCGAAATCAGGCGCCAAAATGCGTTTTTCGGCGCGGGCGCCGGCGAAATCAGGCGCCAAAATGCGTTTTTCGGCGCGGGCGCCGGCGAAATCAGGCGCCAAAATGCGTTTTTCGGCGCGGGCGCCGGCGAAATCAGGCGCCAAAATGCGTTTTTCGGCGCGGGCGCCGGCGAAATCAGGCGCCAAAATGCGTTTTTCGGCGCGAGCGCCGGCGAAGTCAGGCGCGAAAATGCGTTTTTCGGCGCGGGCGCCGGCGAAATCAGGCGCCAAAATGCGTTTTTCGGCGCGGGCGCCGGCGAAATCAGGCGCGAAAATGCGCTTTTCGGCGCGGGCGCCGGCGAAATTAGGCGCCAAAATGCGTTTTTCGGCGCGGGCGCCGGCGAAATCAGGCGCCAAAATGCGTTTTTCGGCGCGGGCACCGGCGAAATCAGGCGCCAAAATGCGTTTTTCGGCGCGAGCGCCGGCGAAGTCAGGCCCAAAATGCGTTTTTCGGAGCGGAATCAGGCGCCAAAATGCGTTTTTCGGCGCCGGCGCCGGCGAAATCAGGCGCCAAAATGCGTTTTTCGGCGCGGGCGCCGGCGAAATCAGGCGCCAAAATGCGTTTTTCGGCGCGAGCGCCGGCGAAATCAGGCGCCAAAATGCGTTTTTCGGCGCGAGCGCCGGCGAAGTCAGGCCCAAAATGCGTTTTTCGGAGCGGGCGCCGGCGAAATCAGGCGCCAAAATGCGTTTTTCGGCGCGGGCGCCGGCGAAGTCAGGCGCCAAAATGCGTTTTTCGGCGCGGTCACCGGCGAAGTCAGGCGCCAAAACGCGTTTTTCGGCGCGAGCGCCGGCGAAGACAGGCGCGAAAATGCGTTTTTCGGCGCGGGCACCGGCGAAATCAGGCGCCAAAATTCGTTTTTCGGCGCGGGCGCCGGCGAAGTCAGGCGCGAAAATGCGTTTTTCGGCGCGGGCGCCGGCGAAATCAGGCGCCAAAATGCGTTTTTCGGCGCGGGCGCCGGCGAAATCAGGCGCGAAAATGCGTTTTTCGGCGCGGGCACCGGCGAAGTCAGGCGCCAAAACGCGTTTTTCGGCGCGAGCGCCGGCGAAGTCAGGCGCGAAAATGCGTTTTTCGGCGCGGGCGCCGGCGAAATCAGGCGCCAAAATGCGTTTTTCGGCGCGGGCGCCGGCGAAATCAGGCGCCAAAATGCGTTTTTCGGCGCGAGCGCCGGCGAAATTAGGCGCCAAAATGCGTTTTTCGGCGCGGGCGCCGGCGAAATCAGGCGCCAAAATGCGTTTTTCGGCGCGGGCGCCGGCGAAATCAGGCGCCAAAATGCGTTTTTCGGCGCGGGCGCCGGCGAAGTCAGGCCCAAAATGCGTTTTTCGGCGCGGGCGCCGGCGAAATCAGGCGCCAAAATGCGTTTTTCGGCGCGAGCGCCGGCGAAGTCAGGCCCAAAATGCGTTTTTCGGAGCGGAATCAGGCGCCAAAATGCGTTTTTCGGCGCGGGCGCCGGCGAAATCAGGCGCCAAAATGCGTTTTTCGGCGCGGGCGCCGGCGAAATCAGGCGCCAAAATGCGTTTTTCGGCGCGGGCGCCGGCGAAATCAGGCGCCAAAATGCGTTTTTCGGCGCGAGCGCCGGCGAAGTCAGGCGCGAAAATGCGTTTTTCGGCGCGGGCGCCGGCGAAATCAGGCGCCAAAATGCGTTTTTCGGCGCGGGCGCCGGCGAAATCAGGCGCGAAAATGCGCTTTTCGGCGCGGGCGCCGGCGAAATCAGGCGCCAAAATGCGTTTTTCGGCGCGGGCGCCGGCGAAATCAGGCGCCAAAATGCGTTTTTCGGCGCGGGCGCCGGCGAAATCAGGCGCCAAAATGCGTTTTTCGGCGCGGGCACCGGCGAAATCAGGCGCCAAAATGCGTTTTTCGGCGCGAGCGCCGGCGAAGTCAGGCCCAAAATGCGTTTTTCGGAGCGGAATCAGGCGCGAAAATGCGTTTTTCGGCGCGGGCGCCGGCGAAATCAGGCGCCAAAATGCGTTTTTCGGCGCGGGCGCCGGCGAAATCAGGCGCGAAAATGCGCTTTTCGGCGCGGGCGCCGGCGAAATAAGGGGCCAAAATGCGTTTTTCGGCGCGGGCGCCGGCGAAATCAGGCGCGAAAATCTGTTTTTCGGCGCGTTCGCCAGCGAAACCAGGCGCCAAAATGCGTTTTTCGGCGCGGGCGCCGGCGAAGTCAGGCGCCAAAATGCGTTTTTCGGCGCGGGCGCCGGCGAACTCATCCGCCAGAATGCGTTTTTCGCCGCGGGCGCCGGCGAAATCAGGCGCCAAAATGCGTTTTTCGGCGCGGGCGCCGGCGAAATAAGGCGCCAAAATGCTTTTTTCGGCGCGGGCACCGGCGAAATCAGGCGCCAAAATGCGTTTTTCGGCGCGGGCGCCGGCGAAATAAGGGGCCAAAATGCGTTTTTCGGCGCGGGCGCCGGCGAAGACAGGCGCGAAAACGCGTTTTTCGGCGCGGGCACCGGCGAAATCAGGCGCCAAAATGCGTTTTTCGGCGCGGGCACCGGCGAAATCAGGCGCCAAAATGCGTTTTTCGGCGCGGGCGCCGGCGAAATCAGGCGCCAAAATGCGTTTTTCGGCGCGGGCACCGGCGAAGTCAGGCGCCAAAACGCGTTTTTTGACGCGGGCGCCGGCGAAATCAGGCGCCAAAATGCGTCTTTCGGCGCGGGCGCCGGCGAAATCAGGCGCCAAGATGCGTTTTTCGGCGCGGGCGCCGGCGAAATCAGGCGCCAAAATGCGTTTTTCGGCGCGGGCGTCGGCGAAATCAGGCGCGAAAATGCGTTTTTCGGCGCGGGCACCGGCGAAATCAGGCGCCAAAATGCGTCTTTCGGCGCGGGCGCCGGCGAAATCAGGCGCCAAGATGCGTTTTTCGGCGCGGGCACCGGCGAAATCAGGCGCCAAAATGCATTTTTCGGCGCGGGCGCCGGCGAAATCAGGCGCCAAAATGCGTTTTTCGGCGCGGGCACCGGCGAAATCAGGCGCCAAAATGCGTTTTTCGGCGCGGGCACCGGCGAAATCAGGCCCCAAAATGCGTTTTTCGGCGCGGGCGCCGGCGAAATCAGGCGCCAAAATGCGTTTTTCGGCGCGGGCACCGGCGAAATCAGGCGCCAAAATGCGTTTTTCGGCGCGGGCGCCGGCGAAATCAGGCGCCAAAATGCGTTTTTCGGCGCGGGCACCGGCGAAGTCAGGCGCCAAAACGCGTTTTTTGACGCGGGCGCCGGCGAACTCATCCGCCAGAATGCGTTTTTCGCCGCGGGCGCCGGCGAAATCAGGCGCCAAAATGCGTTTTTCGGCGCGGGCGCCGGCGAAGTCAGGCGCCAAAACGCGTTTTTTGACGCGGGCACCGGCGAAATCAGGCGCCAAAATGCGTTTTTCGGCGCGGGCACCGGCGAAATCAGGCGCCAAAATGCGTTTTTCGGCGCGGGCGCCGGCGAAATCAGGCGCCAAGATGCGTTTTTCGGCGCGGGCACCGGCGAAATCAGGCGCCAAAATGCGTTTTTCGGCGCGGGCACCGGCGAAATCAGGCGCCAAAATGCGTTTTTTGACGCGGGCGCCGGCGAGATCAGGCGCCAAAATGCGTCTTTCGGCGCGGGCGCCGGCGAAATCAGGCGCCAAGATGCGTTTTTCGGCGCGGGCACCGGCGAAATCAGGCGCCAAAACGCGTTTTTCGGCGCGAGCGCCGGCGAAGACAGGCGCGAAAACGCGTTTTTCGGCGCGGGCACCGGCGAAATAAGGCGCCAAAATCCGTTTTTCGGCGCGGGCACCGGCGAAATAAGGCGCCAAAATCCGTTTCTCGGCGCGGGCACCGGCGAAATCAGGCGCCAAAATGCGTTTTTCGGCGCGGGCGCCGGCGAAATCAGGCGCCAAAATGCGTTTTTCGGCGCGGGCACCGGCGAAGTCAGGCGCCAAAACGCGTTTTTCGGCGCGAGCGCCGGCGAAGACAGGCGCGAAAACGCGTTTTTCGGCGCGGGCACCGGCGAAATCAGGCGCCAAAATGCGTTTTTCGGCGCGGGCACCGGCGAAATCAGGCGCCAAAATGCGTTTTTCGGCGCGGGCGCCGGCGAAATCAGGCGCCAAAATGCGTTTTTCGGCGCGGGCACCGGCGAAGTCAGGCGCCAAAACGCGTTTTTTGACGCGGGCGCCGGCGAAATCAGGCGCCAAAATGCGTCTTTCGGCGCGGGCGCCGGCGAAATCAGGCGCCAAGATGCGTTTTTCGGCGCGGGCGCCGGCGAAATCAGGCGCCAAAATGCGTTTTTCGGCGCGGGCGCCGGCGAAATCAGGCGCCAAAATGCGTCTTTCGGCGCGGGCGCCGGCGAAATCAGGCGCCAAGATGCGTTTTTCGGCGCGGGCACCGGCGAAATCAGGCACCAAAATGCGTTTTTCGGCGCGGGCGCCGGCGAAATCAGGCGCCAAAATGCGTTTTTCGGCGCGGGCGCCGGCGAAATCAGGCGCCAAAATGCGTTTTTCGGCGCGGGCACCGGCGAAATCAGGCGCCAAAATGCGTTTTTCGGCGCGGGCACCGGCGAAATCAGGCGCCAAAATGCGTTTTTCGGCGCGGGCGCCGGCGAAATCAGGCGCCAAAATGCGTTTTTCGGCGCGGGCGCCGGCGAAATCAGGCGCCAAAATGCGTTTTTCGGCGCGGGCACCGGCGAAATCAGGCGCCAAAATGCGTTTTTCGGCGCGGGCGCCGGCGAAATCAGGCGCCAAAATGCGTTTTTCGGCGCGGGCACCGGCGAAGTCAGGCGCCAAAACGCGTTTTTCGGCGCGAGCGCCGGCGAAGACAGGCGCGAAAACGCGTTTTTCGGCGCGGGCACCGGCGAAATAAGGCGCCAAAATCCGTTTCTCGGCGCGGGCGCCGGCGAAATCAGGCGCCAGAGTGCGTTTTTCGGCGCGGGCGCCGGCGAAATCAGGCGCCAAAATGCGTCTTTCGGCGCGGGCGCCGGCGAAATCAGGCGCCAAGATGCGTTTTTCGGCGCGGGCGCCGGCGAAATCAGGCGCCAAAATGCGTTTTTCGGCGCGGGCGCCGGCGAAATCAGGCGCCAAAATGCGTTTTTTGACGCGGGCGCCGGCGAAATCAGGCGCCAAAATGCGTCTTTCGGCGCGGGCGCCGGCGAAATCAGGCGCCAAGATGCGTTTTTCGGCGCGGGCACCGGCGAAATCAGGCGCCAAAACGCGTTTTTCGGCGCGAGCGCCGGCGAAGACAGGCGCGAAAACGCGTTTTTCGGCGCGGGCACCGGCGAAATAAGGCGCCAAAATCCGTTTCTCGGCGCGGGCACCGGCGAAATCAGGCGCCAAAATGCGTTTTTCGGCGCGGGCACCGGCGAAGTCAGGCGCCAAAACGCGTTTTTCGGCGCGAGCGCCGGCGAAGACAGGCGCGAAAACGCGTTTTTCGGCGCGGGCACCGGCGAAATCAGGCGCCAAAATGCGTTTTTAGGCGCGGGCGCCGGCGAAATCAGGCGCCAAAATGCGTTTTTCGGCGCGGGCGCCGGCGAAATCAGGCGCCAAAATGCGTTTTTCGGCGCGGGCACCGGCGAAATCAGGCGCCAAAATGCGTTTTTTGACGCGGGCGCCGGCGAGATCAGGCGCCAAAATGCGTCTTTCGGCGCGGGCGCCGGCGAAATCAGGCGCCAAGATGCGTTTTTCGGCGCGGGCACCGGCGAAATCAGGCGCCAAAACGCGTTTTTCGGCGCGAGCGCCGGCGAAGACAGGCGCGAAAATGCGTTTTTCGGCGCGGGCGCCGGCGAAATCAGGCGCGAAAATGCGTTTTTCGGCGCGGGCACCGGCGAAATCAGGCGCCAAAATGCGTTTTTTGACGCGGGCGCCGGCGAAATCAGGCGCCAAAATGCGTCTTTCGGCGCGGGCGCCGGCGAAATCAGGCGCCAAGATGCGTTTTTCGGCGCGGGCACCGGCGAAATCAGGCGCCAAAATGCGTTTTTCGGCGCGGGCACCGGCGAAATCAGGCGCCAAAATGCGTTTTTCGGCGCGGGCGCCGGCGAAATCAGGCGCCAAAATGCGTTTTTCGGCGCGGGCACCGGCGAAATCAGGCGCCAAAATGCGTTTTTTGACGCGGGCGCCGGCGAAATCAGGCGCCAAAATGCGTTTTTCGGCGCGGGCACCGGCGAAGTCAGGCGCCAAAACGCGTTTTTCGGCGCGAGCGCCGGCGAAGACAGGCGCGAAAACGCGTTTTTCGGCGCGGGCACCGGCGAAATAAGGCGCCAAAATCCGTTTCTCGGCGCGGGCGCCGGCGAAATCAGGCGCCAGAGTGCGTTTCTCGGCGCGGGCGCCGGCGAAATCAGGCGCCAAAATGCGTTTTTCGGCGCGGGCGCCGGCGAAATTAGGCGCCAAAATGCGTTTTTTGACGCGGGCGCCCGCGAAATCAGGCGCCAAAATGCGTCTTTCGGCGCGGGCGCCGGCGAAATCAGGCGCCAAAATGCGTTTTTCGGCGCGGGCACCGGCGAAATCAGGCGCCAAAATGCGTTTTTCGGCGCGGGCACCGGCGAAATCAGGCGCCAAAATGCGTTTTTCGGCGCGGGCGCCGGCGAAATCAGGCGCCAAAATGCGTTTTTCGGCGCGGGCGCCGGCGAAATCAGGCGCCAAAATGCGTTTTTCGGCGCGGGCACCGGCGAAATCAGGCGCCAAAATGCGTTTTTCGGCGCGGGCACCGGCGAAATCAGGCGCCAAAATGCGTTTTTCGGCGCGGGCGCCGGCGAAATCAGGCGCCAAAATGCGTTTTTCGGCGCGGGCGCCGGCGAAATCAGGCGCCAAAATGCGTTTTTCGGCGCGGGCGCCGGCGAAATCAGGCGCCAAAATGCGTTTTTCGGCGCGGGCGCCGGCGAAATCAGGCGCCAAAATGCGTTTTTCGGCGCGGGCGCCGGCGAAATCAGGCGCCAAAATGCGTTTTTCGGCGCGGGCGCCGGCGAAATCAGGCGCCAAAATGCGTTTTTCGGCGCGGGCGCCGGCGAAATCAGGCGCCAAAATGCGTTTTTCGGCGCGAGCGCCGGCGAAGTCAGGCGCGAAAATGCGTTTTTCGGCGCGGGCGCCGGCGAAATCAGGCGCCAAAATGCGTTTTTCGGCGCGGGCGCCGGCGAAATAAGGCGCGAAAATGCGCTTTTCGGCGCGGGCGCCGGCGAAATTAGGCGCCAAAATGCGTTTTTCGGCGCGGGCGCCGGCGAAATCAGGCGCCAAAATGCGTTTTTCGGCGCGGGCGCCGGCGAAATCAGGCGCCAAAATGCGTTTTTCGGCGCGGGCACCGGCGAAATCAGGCGCCAAAATGCGTTTTTCGGCGCGAGCGCCGGCGAAGTCAGGCCCAAAATGCGTTTTTCGGAGCGGAATCAGGCGCCAAAATGCGTTTTTCGGCGCGGGCGCCGGCGAAATCAGGCGCCAAAATGCGTTTTTCGGCGCGGGCGCCGGCGAAATCAGGCGCCAAAATGCGTTTTTCGGCGCGAGCGCCGGCGAAATCAGGCGCCAAAATGCGTTTTTCGGCGCGGGCGCCGGCGAAATCAGGCGCCAAAATGCGTTTTTCGGCGCGGGCGCCGGCGAAATCAGGCGCCAAAATGCGTTTTTCGGCGCGGGCGCCGGCGAAATCAGGCGCCAAAATGCGTTTTTCGGCGCGAGCGCCGGCGAAGTCAGGCGCCAAAACGCGTTTTTTGACGCGGGCGCCGGCGAACTCATCCGCCAGAATGCGTTTTTCGCCGCGGGCGCCGGCGAAATCAGGCGCCAAAATGCGTTTTTCGGCGCGGGCGCCGGCGAAGTCAGGCGCCAAAACGCGTTTTTTGACGCGGGCGCCGGCGAACTCATCCGCCAAAATGCGTTTTTCGGCGCGGGCGCCGGCGAAATCAGGCGCCAAAATGCGTTTTTCGGCGCGGGCACCGGCGAAATCAGGCGCCAAAATGCGTTTTTCGGCGCGGGCACCGGCGAAATCAGGCGCCAAAATGCGTTTTTCGGCGCGGGCGCCGGCGAAATCAGGCGCCAAAATGCGTTTTTCGGCGCGGGCGCCGGCGAAATCAGGCGCCAAAATGCGTTTTTCGGCGCGGGCACCGGCGAAATCAGGCGCCAAAATGCGTTTTTCGGCGCGGGCGCCGGCGAAATCAGGCGCCAAAATGCGTTTTTCGGCGCGGGCACCGGCGAAGTCAGGCGCCAAAACGCGTTTTTCGGCGCGAGCGCCGGCGAAGACAGGCGCGAAAACGCGTTTTTCGGCGCGGGCACCGGCGAAATAAGGCGCCAAAATCCGTTTTTCGGCGCGGGCGCCGGCGAAATCAGGCGCCAGAGTGCGTTTTTCGGCGCGGGCGCCGGCGAAATCAGGCGCCAAAATGCGTTTTTCGGCGCGGGCGCCGGCGAAATCAGGCGCCAAAATGCGTTTTTCGGCGCGGGCGCCGGCGAAATCAGGCGCCAAAATGCGTTTTTCGGCGCGGGCGCCGGCGAAATCAGGCGCCAAAATGCGTTTTTTGACGCGGGCGCCGGCGAAATCAGGCGCCAAAATGCGTTTTTCGGCGCGGGCGCCGGCGAAATCAGGCGCCAAAATGCGTTTTTCGGCGCGGGCACCGGCGAAATCAGGCGCCAAAACGCGTTTTTCGGCGCGAGCGCCGGCGAAGACAGGCGCGAAAACGCGTTTTTCGGCGCGGGCACCGGCGAAATAAGGCGCCAAAATCCGTTTTTCGGCGCGGGCACCGGCGAAATCAGGCGCCAAAATGCGTTTTTCGGCGCGGGCACCGGCGAAGTCAGGCGCCAAAACGCGTTTTTCGGCGCGAGCGCCGGCGAAGACAGGCGCGAAAACGCGTTTTTCGGCGCGGGCACCGGCGAAATCAGGCGCCAAAATGCGTTTTTCGGCGCGGGCGCCGGCGAAATCAGGCGCCAAAATGCGTTTTTCGGCGCGGGCGCCGGCGAAATCAGGCGCCAAAATGCGTTTTTCGGCGCGGGCACCGGCGAAATCAGGCGCCAAAATGCGTTTTTTGACGCGGGCGCCGGCGAGATCAGGCGCCAAAATGCGTCTTTCGGCGCGGGCACCGGCGAAATCAGGCGCCAAAATGCGTTTTTCGGCGCGGGCGCCGGCGAAATCAGGCGCCAAAATGCGTTTTTCGGCGCGGGCACCGGCGAAGTCAGGCGCCAAAACGCGTTTTTCGGCGCGAGCGCCGGCGAAGACAGGCGCGAAAACGCGTTTTTCGGCGCGGGCACCGGCGAAATAAGGCGCCAAAATCCGTTTCTCGGCGCGGGCGCCGGCGAAATCAGGCGCCAGAGTGCGTTTTTCGGCGCGGGCGCCGGCGAAATCAGGCGCCAAATTGCGTCTTTCGGCGCGGGCGCCGGCGAAATCAGGCGCCAAGATGCGTTTTTCGGCGCGGGCGCCGGCGAAATCAGGCGCCAAAATGCGTTTTTCGGCGCGGGCGCCGGCGAAATCAGGCGCCAAAATGCGTTTTTTGACGCGGGCGCCGGCGAAATCAGGCGCCAAAATGCGTCTTTCGGCGCGGGCGCCGGCGAAATCAGGCGCCAAGATGCGTTTTTCGGCGCGGGCACCGGCGAAATCAGGCGCCAAAACGCGTTTTTCGGCGCGAGCGCCGGCGAAGACAGGCGCGAAAACGCGTTTTTCGGCGCGGGCACCGGCGAAATAAGGCGCCAAAATCCGTTTCTCGGCGCGGGCACCGGCGAAATCAGGCGCCAAAATGCGTTTTTCGGCGCGGGCACCGGCGAAGTCAGGCGCCAAAACGCGTTTTTCGGCGCGAGCGCCGGCGAAGACAGGCGCGAAAACGCGTTTTTCGGCGCGGGCACCGGCGAAATCAGGCGCCAAAATGCGTTTTTAGGCGCGGGCGCCGGCGAAATCAGGCGCCAAAATGCGTTTTTCGGCGCGGGCGCCGGCGAAATCAGGCGCCAAAATGCGTTTTTCGGCGCGGGCACCGGCGAAATCAGGCGCCAAAATGCGTTTTTTGACGCGGGCGCCGGCGAGATCAGGCGCCAAAATGCGTCTTTCGGCGCGGGCGCCGGCGAAATCAGGCGCCAAGATGCGTTTTTCGGCGCGGGCACCGGCGAAATCAGGCGCCAAAACGCGTTTTTCGGCGCGAGCGCCGGCGAAGACAGGCGCGAAAATGCGTTTTTCGGCGCGGGCGCCGGCGAAATCAGGCGCGAAAATGCGTTTTTCGGCGCGGGCACCGGCGAAATCAGGCGCCAAAATGCGTTTTTTGACGCGGGCGCCGGCGAAATCAGGCGCCAAAATGCGTCTTTCGGCGCGGGCGCCGGCGAAATCAGGCGCCAAGATGCGTTTTTCGGCGCGGGCACCGGCGAAATCAGGCGCCAAAATGCGTTTTTCGGCGCGGGCACCGGCGAAATCAGGCGCCAAAATGCGTTTTTCGGCGCGGGCGCCGGCGAAATCAGGCGCCAAAATGCGTTTTTCGGCGCGGGCACCGGCGAAATCAGGCGCCAAAATGCGTTTTTTGACGCGGGCGCCGGCGAAATCAGGCGCCAAAATGCGTTTTTCGGCGCGGGCACCGGCGAAGTCAGGCGCCAAAACGCGTTTTTCGGCGCGAGCGCCGGCGAAGACAGGCGCGAAAACGCGTTTTTCGGCGCGGGCACCGGCGAAATAAGGCGCCAAAATCCGTTTCTCGGCGCGGGCGCCGGCGAAATCAGGCGCCAGAGTGCGTTTTTCGGCGCGGGCGCCGGCGAAATTAGGCGCCAAAATGCGTTTTTTGACGCGAGCGCCGGCGAAGACAGGCGCGAAAACGCGTTTTTCGGCGCGGGCACCGGCGAAATAAGGCGCCAAAATCCGTTTCTCGGCGCGGGCGCCGGCGAAATCAGGCGCCAAAATGCGTTTTTCGGCGCGGGCGCCGGCGAAATTAGGCGCCAAAATGCGTTTTTTGACGCGGGCGCCCGCGAAATCAGGCGCCAAAATGCGTCTTTCGGCGCGGGCGCCGGCGAAATCAGGCGCCAAAATGCGTTTTTCGGCGCGGGCACCGGCGAAATCAGGCGCCAAAATGCGTTTTTCGGCGCGGGCACCGGCGAAATCAGGCGCCAAAATGCGTTTTTCGGCGCGGGCGCCGGCGAAATCAGGCGCCAAAATGCGTTTTTCGGCGCGGGCGCCGGCGAAATCAGGCGCCAAAATGCGTTTTTCGGCGCGGGCACCGGCGAAATCAGGCGCCAAAATGCGTTTTTCGGCGCGGGCACCGGCGAAATCAGGCGCCAAAATGCGTTTTTCGGCGCGGGCGCCGGCGAAATCAGGCGCCAAAATGCGTTTTTCGGCGCGGGCGCCGGCGAAATCAGGCGCCAAAATGCGTTTTTCGGCGCGGGCGACGGCGAAATCAGGCGCCAAAATGCGTTTTTCGGCGCGGGCGCCGGCGAAATCAGGCGCCAAAATGCGTTTTTCGGCGCGGGCGCCGGCGAAATCAGGCGCCAAAATGCGTTTTTCGGCGCGGGCGCCGGCGAAATCAGGCGCCAAAATGCGTTTTTCGGCGCGGGCGCCGGCGAAATCAGGCGCCAAAATGCGTTTTTCGGCGCGAGCGCCGGCGAAGTCAGGCGCGAAAATGCGTTTTTCGGCGCGGGCGCCGGCGAAATCAGGCGCCAAAATGCGTTTTTCGGCGCGGGCGCCGGCGAAATCAGGCGCGAAAATGCGCTTTTCGGCGCGGGCGCCGGCGAAATCAGGCGCCAAAATGCGTTTTTCGGCGCGGGCGCCGGCGAAATCAGGCGCCAAAATGCGTTTTTCGGCGCGGGCGCCGGCGAAATCAGGCGCCAAAATGCGTTTTTCGGCGCGGGCACCGGCGAAATCAGGCGCCAAAATGCGTTTTTCGGCGCGAGCGCCGGCGAAGTCAGGCCCAAAATGCGTTTTTCGGAGCGGAATCAGGCGCCAAAATGCGTTTTTCGGCGCGGGCGCCGGCGAAATCAGGCGCCAAAATGCGTTTTTCGGCGCGGGCGCCGGCGAAATCAGGCGCCAAAATGCGTTTTTCGGCGCGAGCGCCGGCGAAATCAGGCGCCAAAATGCGTTTTTCGGCGCGAGCGCCGGCGAAGTCAGGCCCAAAATGCGTTTTTCGGCGCGGGCGCCGGCGAAATCAGGCGCCAAAATGCGTTTTTCGGCGCGGGCGCCGGCGAAGTCAGGCGCCAAAATGCGTTTTTCGGCGCGGTCACCGGCGAAGTCAGGCGCCAAAACGCGTTTTTCGGCGCGAGCGCCGGCGAAGACAGGCGCCAAAATGCGTTTTTCGGCGCGGGCGCCGGCGAACTCAGGCGCCAAAATGCGTTTTTCGGCGCGGGCGCCGGCGAAATCAGGCGCCAAAATGCGTTTTTCGGCGCGGGCGCCGGCGAAATCAGGCGCCAAAATGCGTTTTTCGGCGCGAGCGCCGGCGAAGTCAGGCGCGAAAATGCGTTTTTCGGCGCGGGCGCCGGCGAAATCAGGCGCCAAAATGCGTTTTTCGGCGCGGGCGCCGGCGAAATCAGGCGCGAAAATGCGCTTTTCGGCGCGGGCGCCGGCGAAATCAGGCGCCAAAATGCGTTTTTCGGCGCGGGCGCCGGCGAAATCAGGCGCCAAAATGCGTTTTTCGGCGCGGGCGCCGGCGAAATCAGGCGCCAAAATGCGTTTTTCGGCGCGGGCACCGGCGAAATCAGGCGCCAAAATGCGTTTTTCGGCGCGAGCGCCGGCGAAGTCAGGCCCAAAATGCGTTTTTCGGAGCGGAATCAGGCGCGAAAATGCGTTTTTCGGCGCGGGCGCCGGCGAAATCAGGCGCCAAAATGCGTTTTTCGGCGCGGGCGCCGGCGAAATCAGGCGCGAAAATGCGCTTTTCGGCGCGGGCGCCGGCGAAATCAGGCGCCAAAATGCGTTTTTCGGCGCGGGCGCCGGCGAAATCAGGCGCCAAAATGCGTTTTTCGGCGCGGGCGCCGGCGAAATCAGGCGCCAAAATGCGTTTTTCGGCGCGGGCACCGGCGAAATCAGGCGCCAAAATGCGTTTTTCGGCGCGAGCGCCGGCGAAGTCAGGCCCAAAATGCGTTTTTCGGAGCGAAATCAGGCGCCAAAATGCGTTTTTCGGCGCGGGCGCCGGCGAAGTCAGGCGCGAAAATGCGTTTTTCGGCGCGGGCACCGGCGAAATCAGGCGCCAAAATTCGTTTTTCGGCGCGGGCGCCGGCGAAGTCAGGCGCGAAAATGCGTTTTTCGGCGCGGGCGCCGGCGAAATCAGGCGCCAAAATGCGTTTTTCGGCGCGGGCGCCGGCGAAGTCAGGCGCCAAAACGCGTTTTTCGGCGCGAGCGCCGGCGAAGTCAGGCGCGAAAATGCGTTTTTCGGCGCGAGCGCCGGCGAAATCAGGCGCCAAAATGCGTTTTTCGGCGCGGGCGCCGGCGAAATCAGGCGCCAAAATGCGTTTTTCGGCGCGGGCGCCGGCGAAATCAGGCGCCAAAATGCGTTTTTCGGCGCGGGCGCCGGCGAAATCAGGCGCCAAAATGCGTTTTTCGGCGCGGGCGCCGGCGAAATCAGGCGCCAAAATGCGTTTTTCGGCGCGGGCACCGGCGAAATCAGGCGCCAAAATGCGTTTTTCGGCGCGAGCGCCGGCGAAGTCAGGCCCAAAATGCGTTTTTCGGAGCGGAATCAGGCGCCAAAATGCGTTTTTCGGCGCGGGCGCCGGCGAAATCAGGCGCCAAAATGCGTTTTTCGGCGCGAGCGCCGGCGAAGTCAGGCGCGAAAATGCGTTTTTCGGCGCGGGCGCCGGCGAAATCAGGCGCCAAAATGCGTTTTTCGGCGCGGGCGCTGGCGAAATCAGGCGCGAAAATGCACCTTTCGGCGCGGGCGCCGGCGAAATCAGGCGCCAAGATGCGTTTTTCGGCGCGGGCGCCGGCGAAATCAGGCGCCAAAATGCGTTTTTCGGCGCGGGCGCCGGCGAAATCAGGCGCGAAAATGCGTTTTTCGGCGCGGGCACCGGCGAAATCAGGCGCCAAAATGCGTTTTTTGACGCGGGCGCCGGCGAAATCAGGCGCCAAAATGCGTCTTTCGGCGCGGGCGCCGGCGAAATCAGGCGCCAAGATGCGTTTTTCGGCGCGGGCACCGGCGAAATCAGGCGCCAAAATGCGTTTTTCGGCGCGGGCGCCGGCGAAATCAGGCGCCAAAATGCGTTTTTCGGCGCGGGCGCCGGCGAAATCAGGCGCCAAAATGCGTTTTTCGGCGCGGGCACCGTCGAAATCAGGCGCCAAAATGCGTTTTTCGGCGCGGGCACCGGCGAAATCAGGCGCCAAAATGCGTTTTTCGGCGCGGGCGCCGGCGAAATCAGGCGCCAAAATGCGTTTTTCGGCGCGGGCGCCGGCGAAATCAGGCGCCAAAATGCGTTTTTCGGCGCGGGCACCGGCGAAATCAGGCGCCAAAATGCGTTTTTCGGCGCGGGCGCCGGCGAAATCAGGCGCCAAAATGCGTTTTTCGGCGCGGGCACCGGCGAAGTCAGGCGCCAAAACGCGTTTTTCGGCGCGAGCGCCGGCGAACAGGCGCGAAAACGCGTTTTTCGGCGCGGGCACCGGCGAAATAAGGCGCCAAAATCCGTTTCTCGGCGCGGGCGCCGGCGAAATCAGGCGCCAGAGTGCGTTTTTCGGCGCGGGCGCCGGCGAAATCAGGCGCCAAAATGCGTTTTTCGGTGCGGGCGCCGGCGAAATCAGGCGCCAAAATGCCTCTTTCGGCGCGGGCGCCGGCGAAATCAGGCGCCAAGATGCGTTTTTCGGCGCGGGCACCGGCGAAATCAGGCGCCAAAACGCGTTTTTCGGCGCGAGCGCCGGCGAAGACAGGCGCGAAAACGCGTTTTTCGGCGCGGGCACCGGCGAAATCAGGCGCCAAAATCCGTTTCTCGGCGCGGGCACCGGCGAAATCAGGCGCCAAAATGCGTTTTTCGGCGCGGGCACCGGCGAAGTCAGGCGCCAAAACGCGTTTTTCGGCGCGAGCGCCGGCGAAGACAGGCGCGAAAACGCGTTTTTCGGCGCGGGCACCGGCGAAATCAGGCGCCAAAATGCGTTTTTCGGCGCGGGCGCCGGCGAAATCAGGCGCCAAAATGCGTTTTTCGGCGCGGGCGCCGGCGAAATCAGGCGCCAAAATGCGTTTTTCGGCGCGGGCACCGGCGAAATCAGGCGCCAAAATGCGTTTTTTGACGCGGGCGCCGGCGAGATCAGGCGCCAAAATGCGTCTTTCGGCGCGGGCGCCGGCGAAATCAGGCGCCAAGATGCGTTTTTCGGCGCGGGCACCGGCGAAATCAGGCGCCAAAACGCGTTTTTCGGCGCGAGCGCCGGCGAAGACAGGCGCGAAAATGCGTTTTTCGGCGCGGGCGCCGGCGAAATCAGGCGCGAAAATGCGTTTTTCGGCGCGGGCACCGGCGAAATCAGGCGCCAAAATGCGTTTTTTGACGCGGGCGCCGGCGAAATCAGGCGCCAAAATGCGTTTTTTGACGCGGGCGCCGGCGAAATCAGGCGCCAAAATGCGTTTTTCGGCGCGGGCACCGGCGAAGTCAGGCGCCAAAACGCGTTTTTCGGCGCGAGCGCCGGCGAAGACAGGCGCGAAAACGCGTTTTTCGGCGCGGGCACCGGCGAAATAAGGCGCCAAAATGCGTTTTTCGGCGCGGGCGCCGGCGAAATCAGGCGCCAAAATGCGTTTTTCGGCGCGGGCGCCGGCGAAATCAGGCGCCAAAATGCGTTTTTTGACGCGAGCGCCGGCGAAGACAGGCGCGAAAACGCGTTTTTCGGCGCGGGCACCGGCGAAATAAGGCGCCAAAATCCGTTTCTCGGCGCGGGCGCCGGCGAAATCAGGCGCCAAAATGCGTTTTTCGGCGCGGGCGCCGGCGAAATCAGGCGCCAAAATGCGTTTTTTGACGCGGGCGCCCGCGAAATCAGGCGCCAAAATGCGTCTTTCGGCGCGGGCGCCGGCGAAATCAGGCGCCAAAATGCGTTTTTCGGCGCGGGCACCGGCGAAATCAGGCGCCAAAATGCGTTTTTCGGCGCGGGCACCGGCGAAATCAGGCGCCAAAATGCGTTTTTCGGCGCGGGCGCCGGCGAAATCAGGCGCCAAAATGCGTTTTTCGGCGCGGGCGCCGGCGAAATCAGGCGCCAAAATGCGTTTTTCGGCGCGGGCACCGGCGAAATCAGGCGCCAAAATGCGTTTTTCGGCGCGGGCACCGGCGAAATCAGGCGCCAAAATGCGTTTTTCGGCGCGGGCGCCGGCGAAATCAGGCGCCAAAATGCGTTTTTCGGCGCGGGCGCCGGCGAAATCAGGCGCCAAAATGCGTTTTTCGGCGCGGGCGCCGGCGAAATCAGGCGCCAAAATGCGTTTTTCGGCGCGGGCGCCGGCGAAATCAGGCGCCAAAATGCGTTTTTCGGCGCGGGCGCCGGCGAAATCAGGCGCCAAAATGCGTTTTTCGGCGCGGGCGCCGGCGAAATCAGGCGCCAAAATGCGTTTTTCGGCGCGGGCGCCGGCGAAATCAGGCGCCAAAATGCGTTTTTCGGCGCGAGCGCCGGCGAAGTCAGGCGCGAAAATGCGTTTTTCGGCGCGGGCGACGGCGAAATCAGGCGCCAAAATGCGTTTTTCGGCGCGGGCGCCGGCGAAATCAGGCGCGAAAATGCGCTTTTCGGCGCGGGCGCCGGCGAAATTAGGCGCCAAAATGCGTTTTTCGGCGCGGGCGCCGGCGAAATCAGGCGCCAAAATGCGTTTTTCGGCGCGGGCGCCGGCGAAATCAGGCGCCAAAATGCGTTTTTCGGCGCGGGCACCGGCGAAATCAGGCGCCAAAATGCGTTTTTCGGCGCGAGCGCCGGCGAAGTCAGGCCCAAAATGCGTTTTTCGGAGCGGAATCAGGCGCCAAAATGCGTTTTTCGGCGCGGGCGCCGGCGAAATCAGGCGCCAAAATGCGTTTTTCGGCGCGGGCGCCGGCGAAATCAGGCGCCAAAATGCGTTTTTCGGCGCGAGCGCCGGCGAAATCAGGCGCCAAAATGCGTTTTTCGGCGCGAGCGCCGGCGAAGTCAGGCCCAAAATGCGTTTTTCGGAGCGGGCGCCGGCGAAATCAGGCGCCAAAATGCGTTTTTCGGCGCGGGCGCCGGCGAAGTCAGGCGCCAAAATGCGTTTTTCGGCGCGGTCACCGGCGAAGTCAGGCGCCAAAACGCGTTTTTCGGCGCGAGCGCCGGCGAAGACAGGCGCGAAAATGCGTTTTTCGGCGCGGGCACCGGCGAAATCAGGCGCCAAAATTCGTTTTTCGGCGCGGGCGCCGGCGAAGTCAGGCGCGAAAATGCGTTTTTCGGCGCGGGCGCCGGCGAAATCAGGCGCCAAAATGCGTTTTTCGGCGCGGGCACCGGCGAAGTCAGGCGCCAAAACGCGTTTTTCGGCGCGAGCGCCGGCGAAGTCAGGCGCGAAAATGCGTTTTTCGGCGCGGGCGCCGGCGAAATCAGGCGCCAAAATGCGTTTTTCGGCGCGGGCGCCGGCGAAATCAGGCGCCAAAATGCGTTTTTCGGCGCGAGCGCCGGCGAAATCAGGCGCCAAAATGCGTTTTTCGGCGCGGGCGCCGGCGAAATCAGGCGCCAAAATGCGTTTTTCGGCGCGGGCGCCGGCGAAATCAGGCGCCAAAATGCGTTTTTCGGCGCGGGCGCCGGCGAAGTCAGGCCCAAAATGCGTTTTTCGGCGCGGGCGCCGGCGAAATCAGGCGCCAAAATGCGTTTTTCGGCGCGAGCGCCGGCGAAGTCAGGCCCAAAATGCGTTTTTCGGAGCGGAATCAGGCGCCAAAATGCGTTTTTCGGCGCGGGCGCCGGCGAAATCAGGCGCCAAAATGCGTTTTTCGGCGCGGGCGCCGGCGAAATCAGGCGCCAAAATGCGTTTTTCGGCGCGGGCGCCGGCGAAATCAGGCGCCAAAATGCGTTTTTCGGCGCGAGCGCCGGCGAAGTCAGGCGCGAAAATGCGTTTTTCGGCGCGGGCGCCGGCGAAATCAGGCGCCAAAATGCGTTTTTCGGCGCGGGCGCCGGCGAAATCAGGCGCGAAAATGCGCTTTTCGGCGCGGGCGCCGGCGAAATCAGGCGCCAAAATGCGTTTTTCGGCGCGGGCGCCGGCGAAATCAGGCGCCAAAATGCGTTTTTCGGCGCGGGCGCCGGCGAAATCAGGCGCCAAAATGCGTTTTTCGGCGCGGGCACCGGCGAAATCAGGCGCCAAAATGCGTTTTTCGGCGCGAGCGCCGGCGAAGTCAGGCCCAAAATGCGTTTTTCGGAGCGGAATCAGGCGCGAAAATGCGTTTTTCGGCGCGGGCGCCGGCGAAATCAGGCGCCAAAATGCGTTTTTCGGCGCGGGCGCCGGCGAAATCAGGCGCGAAAATGCGCTTTTCGGCGCGGGCGCCGGCGAAATCAGGCGCCAAAATGCGTTTTTCGGCGCGGGCGCCGGCGAAATCAGGCGCCAAAATGCGTTTTTCGGCGCGGGCGCCGGCGAAATCAGGCGCCAAAATGCGTTTTTCGGCGCGGGCACCGGCGAAATCAGGCGCCAAAATGCGTTTTTCGGCGCGAGCGCCGGCGAAGTCAGGCCCAAAATGCGTTTTTCGGAGCGAAATCAGGCGCCAAAATGCGTTTTTCGGCGCGGGCGCCGGCGAAGTCAGGCGCCAAAATGCGTTTTTCGGCGCGGGCACCGGCGAAATCAGGCGCCAAAATGCGTTTTTCGGCGCGAGCGCCGGCGAAGTCAGGCGCCAAAACGCGTTTTTCGGCGCGAGCGCCGGCGAAGTCAGGCGCGAAAATGCGTTTTTCGGCGCGGGCGCCGGCGAAATCAGGCGCCAAAATGCGTTTTTCGGCGCGGGCGCCGGCGAAATCAGGCGCCAAAATGCGTTTTTCGGCGCGGGCGCCGGCGAAAACAGGCGCCAAAATGCGTTTTTCGGCGCGGGCGCCGGCGAAATCAGGCGCCAAAATGCGTTTTTCGGCGCGGGCGCCGGCGAAATCAGGCGCCAAAATGCGTTTTTCGGCGCGGGCGCCGGCGAAATCAGGCGCCAAAATGCGTTTTTCGGCGCGGGCACCGGCGAAATCAGGCGCCAAAATGCGTTTTTCGGCGCGAGCGCCGGCGAAGTCAGGCCCAAAATGCGTTTTTCGGAGCGGAATCAGGCGCCAAAATGCGTTTTTCGGCGCGGGCGCCGGCGAAATCAGGCGCCAAAATGCGTTTTTCGGCGCGAGCGCCGGCGAAGTCAGGCGCGAAAATGCGTTTCTCGGCGCGGGCGCCGGCGAAATCAGGCGCCAAAATGCGTTTTTCGGCGCGGGCGCTGGCGAAATCAGGCGCGAAAATGCGCCTTTCGGCGCGGGCGCCGGCGAAATCAGGCGCCAAAATGCGTTTTTCGGCGCGGGCGCCGGCGAAATCAGGCGCCAAAATGCGTTTTTCGGCGCGGGCGCCGGCGAAATCAGGCGCCAAAATGCGTTTTTCGGCGCGGGCACCGGCGAAATCAGGCGCCAAAATGCGTTTTTCGGCCCGAGCGCCGGCGAAGTCAGGCCCAAAATGCGTTTTTCGGAGCGGAATCAGGCGCCAAAATGCGTTTTTCGGCGCGGGCGCCGGCGAAATCAGGCGCCAAAATGCGTTTTTCGGCGCGGGCGCCGGCGAAATCAGGCGCCAAAATGCGTTTTTCGGCGCGGGCGCCGGCGAAATCAGGCGCCAAAATGCGTTTTTCGGCGCGGGCACCGGCGAAGTCAGGCGCCAAAATGCGTTTTTCGGCGCGGGCACCGGCGAAATCAGGCGCCAAAATGCGTTTTTCGGCGCGGGCGCCGGCGAAATCAGGCGCCAAAGTGCGTTTTTCGGCGCGGGCGCCGGCGAAATCAGGCGCCAAAATGCGTTTTTCGGCGCGAGCGCCGGCGAAATCAGGCGCCAAAATGCGTTTTTCGGCGCGGGCACCGGCGAAATCAGGCGCCAAAACGCGTTTTTCGGCGCGGGCGCCGGCGAAATCAGGCGCCAAAACGCGTTTTTCGGCGCGGGCACCGGCGAAATCAGGCGCCAGAGTGCGTTTTTCGGCGCGGGCACCGGCGAAGTCAGGCGCCAAAACGCGTTTTTCGGCGCGGGCGCCGGCGAAATCAGGCGCCAAAACGCGTTTTTCGGCGCGGGCACCGGCGAAATCAGGCGCCAAAATGCGTTTTTCGGCGCGGGCGCCGGCGAAATCAGGCGCCAAAATGCGTTTTTTGACGCGGGCGCCGGCGAAATCAGGCGCCAAAATGCGTTTTTCGGCGCGGGCGCCGGCGAAATCAGGCCCCAAAATGCGTTTTTCGGCGCGGGCACCGGCGAAATAAGTCGCCAAAATGCGTTTTTCGGCGCGGGCGCCGGCGAAATCAGGCGCCAAAGTGCGTTTTTCGGCGCGGGCGCCGGCGAAATCAGGCGCCAAAATGCGTTTTTCGGCGCGGGCACCGGCGAAATCAGGCGCCAAAATGCGTTTTTCGGCGCGAGCGCCGGCGAAGTCAGGCCCAAAATGCGTTTTTCGGCGCGGGCGCCGGCGAAATCAGGCGCCAAAGTGCGTTTTTCGGCGCGGGCGCCGGCGAAATCAGGCGCCAAAATGCGTTTTTCGGCGCGGGCGCCGGCGAAATCAGGCGCCAAAACGCGTTCTTCGGCGCGGGCGCCGGCGAAATCAGGCGCCAAAATGCGTTTTTCGGCGCGGGCGCCGGCGAAATCAGGCGCCAAAATGCGTTTTTCGGCGCGGGCACCGGCGAAGTCAGGCGCCAAAACGCGTTTTTCGGCGCGAGCGCCGGCGAAGTCAGGCGCCAAAATGCGTCTTTCGGCGCGGGCGCCGGCGAAATCAGGCGCCAAAATGCGTTTTTCGGCGCGGGCGCCGGCGAAATCAGGCGCCAAAATGCGTTTTTCGACGCGGGCGCCGGCGAAATCAGGCGCCAAAATGCGTTTTTCGGCGCGGGCACCGGCGAAATCAGGCGCCAAAATGCGTTTTTCGGCGCGGGCACCGGCGAAGTCAGGCGCCAAAACGCGTTTTTCGGCGCGAGCGCCGGCGAAGTCAGGCGCGAAAATGCGTTTTTCGGCGCGGGCGCCGGCGAAATCAGGCGCCAAAGTGCGTTTTTCGGCGCGGGCGCCGGCGAAATCAGGCGCCAAAATGCGTTTTTCGGCGCGGGCACCGGCGAAATCAGGCGCCAAAATGCGTTTTTCGGCGCGGGCGCCGGCCAAATCAGGCGCCAAAATGTGTTTTTCGGCGCGGGCGCCGGCGAAGTCAGGCGCGAAAATGCGTTTTTCGGCGCGAGCGCCGGCGAAGACAGGCGCGAAAACGCGTTTTTCGGCGCGGGCGAAGGCGAAATCAGGCGCCAAAATGCGTTTTTCGGCGCGGGCGCCGGCGAAATCAGGCGCCAAAATGCGTTTTTTGACGCGGGCGCCGGCGAAATCAGGCGCCAAAATGCGTTTTTCGGCGCGGGCGCCGGCGAAATCAGGCGCCAAAATGCGTCTTTCGGCGCGGGCGCCGGCGAAATCAGGCGCCAAAATGCGTTTTTCGGCGCGGGCGCCGGCGAAATCAGGCGCCAAAATGCGTTTTTCGGCGCGGGCGCCGGCGAAGTCAGGCCCAAAATGCGTTTTTCGGCGCGGGCGCCGGCGAAATCAGGCGCCAAAATGCGTTTTTCGGCGCGGGCGCCGGCGAAATCAGGCGCCAAAATGCGTTTTTTGACGCGGGCGCCGGCGAAATCAGGCGCCAAAATGCGTTTTTCGGCGCGGGCGCCGGCGAAATCAGGCGCCAAAATGTGTTTTTCGGCGCGGGCGCCGGCGAAGTCAGGCGCGAAAACGCGTTTTTCGGCGCGAGCGCCGGCGAAGACAGGCGCGAAAACGCGTTTTTCGGCGCGGGCGCCGGCGAAATCAGGCGCCAAAATGCGTTTTTTGACGCGGGCGCCGGCGAAATCAGGCGCCAAAATGCGTTTTTCGGCGCGGGCGCCGGCGAAATCAGGCGCCAAAATGCGTCTTTCGGCGCGGGCGCCGGCGAAATCAGGCGCCAAAATGCGTCTTTCGGCGCGGGCGCCGGCGAAATCAGGCGACGAAATGCGTTTTTCGGCGCGGGCGCCGGCGAAATCAGGCGCCAAATTGCGTTTTTCGGCGCGGGCTCCGGCGAAATCAGGCGACGAAATGCGTTTTTCGGCGCAGGCACCGGCGAAATCAGGCGCCAAAATGCGTTTTTCGGCGCGGGCACCGGCGAAATCAGGCGCCAAAATGCGTTTTTCGGCGCGGGCGCCGGCGAAATCAGGCGCCAAAACGCGTTTTTCGGCGCGAGCGCCGGCGAAATCAGGCGTCAAAATGCGTTTTTCGGCACGGGCGCCGGCGAAGTCAGGCGCCAAAAGGCGTTTTTCGGCGCGGGCACCGGCGAAATCAGGCGCCAAAATGCGTTTTTCGGCGCGGGCGCCGGCGAAATCAGGCGCCAAAATGCGTTTTTCGGCGCGGGCGCCGGCGAAATCAGGCGCCAAAACGCGTTTTTCGGCGCGGGCACCGGCGAAATCAGGCGCCAAAATGCGTTTTTCGGCGCGGGCGCCGGCGAAATCAGGCGCCAAAATGCGTTCTTTGACGCGGGCGCCGGCGAAATCAGGCGCCAAAATGCGTTTTTCGGCGCGGGCGCCGGCGAAATCAGGCCCCAAAATGCGTTTTTCGGCGCGGGCACTGGCGAAATAAGGCGCCAAAATGCGTTTTTCGGCGCGGGCGCCGGCGAAATCAGGCGCCAAAGTGCGTTTTTCGGCGCGGGCGCCGGCGAAATCAGGCGCCAAAATGCGTTTTTCGGCGCGGGCGCCGGCGAAATCAGGCGCCAAAATGCGTCTTTCGGCGCGGGCGCCGGCGAAATCAGCCGCCAAAATGCGTCTTTCGGCGCGGGCGCCGGCGAAATCAGGCGCCAAAATGCGTTTTTCGGCGCGGGCGCCGGCGAAATCAGGCGCCAAAATGCGTTTTTCGGCGCGGGCGCCGGCGAAATCAGGCGCCAAAACGCGTTTTTCGGCGCGGGCACCGGCGAAATCAGGCGCCAAAATGCGTTTTTCGGCGCGGGCACCGGCGAAATAAGCCGCCAAAATGCGTTTTTCGGCGCGGGCGCCGGCGAAATCAGGCGCCAAGGTGCGTTTTTCGGCGCGGGCGCCGGCGAAATCAGGCGCCAAAATGCGTTTTTCGGCGCGGGCGCCGGCGAAATCAGGCGCCAAAATGCGTCTTTCGGCGCGGGCGCCGGCGAAATCAGCCGCCAAAATGCGTCTTTCGGCGCGGGCGCCGGCGAAATCAGGCGCCAAAATGCGTTTTTCGGCGCGGGCGCCGGCGAAATCAGGCGCCAAAATGCGTTTTTCGGCGCGGGCGCCGGCGAAATCAGGCGCCAAAACGCGTTTTTCGGCGCGGGCGCCGGCGAAGTCAGGCGCCAAAATGCGTTTTTCGGCGCGGGCGCCGGCGAAATCAGGCGCCAAAATGCGTTTTTCGGCGCGGGCGCCGGCGAAATCAGGCGCCAAAATGTGTTTTTCGGCGCGGGCGCCGGCGAAGTCAGGCGCGAAAATGCGTTTTTCGGCGCGAGCGCCTGCGAACTCAGGCGCCAGAATGCGTTTTTCGCCGCGGGCGCCGGCGAAATCAGGCGCCAAAATGCGTTTTTCGGCGCGGGCGCCGGCGAAATAAGGCGCCAAAATGCTTTTTTCGGCGCGGGCGCCGGCGAAATCAGGCGCGAAAATCTGTTTTTCGGCGCGGGCGCCGGCGAAACCAAGCGTCAAATGCGTTTTTCGGCGCGGGCGCCGGCGAAGTCAGGCGCCAAAATGCGTTTTTCGCCCCGGGCGCCGGCGAAATCAGGCGCCAAAATGCGTTTTTCGGCGCGGGCGCCGGCGAAATCAGGCGCCAAAATGCGTTTTTCGGCGCGGGCGCCGGCGAAATCAGGCGCCAAGATGCGTTTTTCGGCGCGGGCGCCGGCGAAATCAGGCGCCAAAACGCGTTTTTCGGCGCGGGCACCGGCGAAATCAGGCGCCAAAATGCGTTTTTCGGCGCGAGCGCCGGCGAAGTCAGGCCCAAAATGCGTTTTTCGGAGCGGAATCAGGCGCCAAAATGCGTTTTTCGGCGCGGGCGCCGGCGAAATCAGGCGCCAAAATGCGTTTTTCGGCGCGAGCGCCGGCGAAGTCAGGCGCGAAAATGCGTTTTTCGGCGCGGGCGCCGGCGAAATCAGGCGCCAAAATGCGTTTTTCGGCGCGGGCGCTGGCGAAATCAGGCGCGAAAATGCGCCTTTCGGCGCGGGCGCCGGCGAAATCAGGCGCCAAAATGCGTTTTTCGGCGCGGGCACCGGCGAAATCAGGCGCCAAAACGCGTTTTTCGGCGCGGGCGCCGGCGAAATCAGGCGCCAAAACGCGTTTTTCGGCGCGGGCACCGGCGAAATCAGGCGCCAGAGTGCGTTTTTCGGCGCGGGCACCGGCGAAGTCAGGCGCCAAAACGCGTTTTTCGGCGCGGGCGCCGGCGAAATCAGGCGCCAAAACGCGTTTTTCGGCGCGGGCACCGGCGAAATCAGGCGCCAAAATGCGTTTTTCGGCGCGGGCGCCGGCGAAATCAGGCGCCAAAATGCGTTT
Organism: Baylisascaris procyonis; assembly: GCA_037389465.1. NCBI lineage: Eukaryota > Metazoa > Nematoda > Chromadorea > Rhabditida > Ascarididae > Baylisascaris > Baylisascaris procyonis. The sequence continues at coordinate 9,134,773 of JAZARR010000197.1, forward strand.
TTTGACGCGGGCGCCGGCGAAATCAGGCGCCAAAATGCGTTTTTCGGCGCGGGCACCGGCGAAATCAGGCCCCAAAATGCGTTTTTCGGCGCGGGCACCGGCGAAATAAGTCGCCAAAATGCGTTTTTCGGCGCGGGCGCCGGCGAAATCAGGCGCCAAAGTGCGTTTTTCGGCGCGGGCGCCGGCGAAATCAGGCGCCAAAATGCGTTTTTCGGCGCGGGCACCGGCGAAATCAGGCGCCAAAATGCGTTTTTCGGCGCGAGCGCCGGCGAAGTCAGGCCCAAAATGCGTTTTTCGGCGCGGGCGCCGGCGAAATCAGGCGCCAAAGTGCGTTTTTCGGCGCGGGCGCCGGCGAAATCAGGCGCCAAAATGCGTTTTTCGGCGCGGGCGCCGGCGAAATCAGGCGCCAAAACGCGTTCTTCGGCGCGGGCGCCGGCGAAATCAGGCGCCAAAATGCGTTTTTCGGCGCGGGCGCCGGCGAAATCAGGCGCCAAAATGCGTTTTTCGGCGCGGGCACCGGCGAAGTCAGGCGCCAAAACGCGTTTTTCGGCGCGAGCGCCGGCGAAGTCAGGCGCCAAAATGCGTCTTTCGGCGCGGGCGCCGGCGAAATCAGGCGCCAAAATGCGTTTTTCGGCGCGGGCGCCGGCGAAATCAGGCGCCAAAATGCGTTTTTCGACGCGGGCGCCGGCGAAATCAGGCGCCAAAATGCGTTTTTCGGCGCGGGCACCGGCGAAATCAGGCGCCAAAATGCGTTTTTCGGCGCGGGCACCGGCGAAGTCAGGCGCCAAAACGCGTTTTTCGGCGCGAGCGCCGGCGAAGTCAGGCGCGAAAATGCGTTTTTCGGCGCGGGCGCCGGCGAAATCAGGCGCCAAAGTGCGTTTTTCGGCGCGGGCGCCGGCGAAATCAGGCGCCAAAATGCGTTTTTCGGCGCGGGCACCGGCGAAATCAGGCGCCAAAATGCGTTTTTCGGCGCGGGCGCCGGCCAAATCAGGCGCCAAAATGTGTTTTTCGGCGCGGGCGCCGGCGAAGTCAGGCGCGAAAATGCGTTTTTCGGCGCGAGCGCCGGCGAAGACAGGCGCGAAAACGCGTTTTTCGGCGCGGGCGCCGGCGAAATCAGGCGCCAAAATGCGTTTTTCGGCGCGGGCGCCGGCGAAATCAGGCGCCAAAATGCGTTTTTTGACGCGGGCGCCGGCGAAATCAGGCGCCAAAATGCGTTTTTCGGCGCGGGCGCCGGCGAAATCAGGCGCCAAAATGCGTCTTTCGGCGCGGGCGCCGGCGAAATCAGGCGCCAAAATGCGTTTTTCGGCGCGGGCGCCGGCGAAATCAGGCGCCAAAATGCGTTTTTCGGCGCGGGCGCCGGCGAAGTCAGGCCCAAAATGCGTTTTTCGGCGCGGGCGCCGGCGAAATCAGGCGCCAAAATGCGTTTTTCGGCGCGGGCGCCGGCGAAATCAGGCGCCAAAATGCGTTTTTTGACGCGGGCGCCGGCGAAATCAGGCGCCAAAATGCGTTTTTCGGCGCGGGCGCCGGCGAAATCAGGCGCCAAAATGTGTTTTTCGGCGCGGGCGCCGGCGAAGTCAGGCGCGAAAACGCGTTTTTCGGCGCGAGCGCCGGCGAAGACAGGCGCGAAAACGCGTTTTTCGGCGCGGGCGCCGGCGAAATCAGGCGCCAAAATGCGTTTTTTGACGCGGGCGCCGGCGAAATCAGGCGCCAAAATGCGTTTTTCGGCGCGGGCGCCGGCGAAATCAGGCGCCAAAATGCGTCTTTCGGCGCGGGCGCCGGCGAAATCAGGCGCCAAAATGCGTCTTTCGGCGCGGGCGCCGGCGAAATCAGGCGACGAAATGCGTTTTTCGGCGCGGGCGCCGGCGAAATCAGGCGCCAAATTGCGTTTTTCGGCGCGGGCTCCGGCGAAATCAGGCGACGAAATGCGTTTTTCGGCGCAGGCACCGGCGAAATCAGGCGCCAAAATGCGTTTTTCGGCGCGGGCACCGGCGAAATCAGGCGCCAAAATGCGTTTTTCGGCGCGGGCGCCGGCGAAATCAGGCGCCAAAACGCGTTTTTCGGCGCGAGCGCCGGCGAAATCAGGCGTCAAAATGCGTTTTTCGGCACGGGCGCCGGCGAAGTCAGGCGCCAAAAGGCGTTTTTCGGCGCGGGCACCGGCGAAATCAGGCGCCAAAATGCGTTTTTCGGCGCGGGCGCCGGCGAAATCAGGCGCCAAAATGCGTTTTTCGGCGCGGGCGCCGGCGAAATCAGGCGCCAAAACGCGTTTTTCGGCGCGGGCACCGGCGAAATCAGTCGCCAAAATGCGTTTTTCGGCGCGGGCGCCGGCGAAATCAGGCGCCAAAATGCGTTTTTTGACGCGGGCGCCGGCGAAATCAGGCGCCAAAATGCGTTTTTCGGCGCGGGCGCCGGCGAAATCAGGCCCCAAAATGCGTTTTTCGGCGCGGGCACTGGCGAAATAAGGCGCCAAAATGCGTTTTTCGGCGCGGGCGCCGGCGAAATCAGGCGCCAAAGTGCGTTTTTCGGCGCGGGCGCCGGCGAAATCAGGCGCCAAAATGCGTTTTTCGGCGCGGGCGCCGGCGAAATCAGGCGCCAAAATGCGTCTTTCGGCGCGGGCGCCGGCGAAATCAGCCGCCAAAATGCGTCTTTCGGCGCGGGCGCCGGCGAAATCAGGCGCCAAAATGCGTTTTTCGGCGCGGGCGCCGGCGAAATCAGGCGCCAAAATGCGTTTTTCGGCGCGGGCGCCGGCGAAATCAGGCGCCAAAACGCGTTTTTCGGCGCGGGCACCGGCGAAATCAGGCGCCAAAATGCGTTTTTCGGCGCGGGCACCGGCGAAATAAGCCGCCAAAATGCGTTTTTCGGCGCGGGCGCCGGCGAAATCAGGCGCCAAGGTGCGTTTTTCGGCGCGGGCGCCGGCGAAATCAGGCGCCAAAATGCGTTTTTCGGCGCGGGCGCCGGCGAAATCAGGCGCCAAAATGCGTCTTTCGGCGCGGGCGCCGGCGAAATCAGCCGCCAAAATGCGTCTTTCGGCGCGGGCGCCGGCGAAATCAGGCGCCAAAATGCGTTTTTCGGCGCGGGCGCCGGCGAAATCAGGCGCCAAAATGCGTTTTTCGGCGCGGGCGCCGGCGAAATCAGGCGCCAAAACGCGTTTTTCGGCGCGGGCGCCGGCGAAGTCAGGCGCCAAAATGCGTTTTTCGGCGCGGGCGCCGGCGAAATCAGGCGCCAAAATGCGTTTTTCGGCGCGGGCGCCGGCGAAATCAGGCGCCAAAATGTGTTTTTCGGCGCGGGCGCCGGCGAAGTCAGGCGCGAAAATGCGTTTTTCGGCGCGAGCGCCTGCGAACTCAGGCGCCAGAATGCGTTTTTCGCCGCGGGCGCCGGCGAAATCAGGCGCCAAAATGCGTTTTTCGGCGCGGGCGCCGGCGAAATAAGGCGCCAAAATGCTTTTTTCGGCGCGGGCGCCGGCGAAATCAGGCGCGAAAATCTGTTTTTCGGCGCGGGCGCCGGCGAAACCAAGCGTCAAATGCGTTTTTCGGCGCGGGCGCCGGCGAAGTCAGGCGCCAAAATGCGTTTTTCGCCCCGGGCGCCGGCGAAATCAGGCGCCAAAATGCGTTTTTCGGCGCGGGCGCCGGCGAAATCAGGCGCCAAAATGCGTTTTTCGGCGCGGGCGCCGGCGAAATCAGGCGCCAAAATGCGTTTTTCGGCGCGGGCGCCGGCGAAATCAGGCGCCAAAACGCGTTTTTCGGCGCGAGCGCCGGCGAAGTCAATCGCCAAAATGCGTTTTTCGCCCCGGGCGCCGGCGAAATCAGGCGCCAAAATGCGTTTTTCGGCGCGGGCGCCGGCGAAATCAGGCGCCAAAATGCGTTTTTCGGCGCGGGCGCCGGCGAATTCAGGCGCCAAAATGCGTTTTTCGCCGCGGGCACCGGCGAAATCACGCGCCAAAATGCGTTTTTCGGCGCGTTCGCCAGCGAAACCAGGCGCCAAAATGCGTTTTTCGGCGCGGGCGCCGGCGAAGTCAGGCGCCAAAATGCGTTTTTCGGCGCGGGCGCCTGCGAACTCAGGCGCCAGAATGCGTTTTTCGCCGCGGGCGCCGGCGAAATCAGGCGCCAAAATGCGTTTTTCGGCGCGAGCGCCGGCGAAGTCAGGCCCAAAATGCGTTTTTCGGCGCGGGCGCCGGCGAAATCAGGCGCCAAAGTGCGTTTTTCGGCGCGGGCGCCGGCGAAATCAGGCGCCAAAATGCGTTTTTCGGCGCGGGCGCCGGCGAAATCAGGGGCCAAAACGCGTTCTTCGGCGCGGGCGCCGGCGAAATCAGGCGCCAAAATGCGTTTTTCGGCGCGGGCGCCGGCGAAATCAGGCGCCAAAATGCGTTTTTCGGCGCGGGCACCGGCGAAGTCAGGCGCCAAAACGCGTTTTTCGGCGCGAGCGCCGGCGAAGTCAGGCGCCAAAATGCGTCTTTCGGCGCGGGCGCCGGCGAAATCAGGCGCCAAAATGCGTTTTTCGGCGCGGGCGCCGGCGAAATCAGGCGCCAAAATGCGTTTTTCGGCGCGGGCGCCGGCGAAATCAGGCGCCAAAATGCGTTTTTCGGCGCGGGCGCCGGCGAAATCAGGCGCCAAAATGCGTTTTTCGGCGCGGGCACCGGCGAAGTCAGGCGCCAAAACGCGTTTTTCGGCGCGAGCGCCGGCGAAGTCAGGCGCGAAAATGCGTTTTTCGGCGCGGGCGCCGGCGAAATCAGGCGCCAAAATGCGTTTTTCGGCGCGGGCGCCGGCGAAATCAGGCGCCAAAATGCGTTTTTCGGCGCGGGCGCCGGCGAAATCAGGCGCCAAAATGCGTTTTTCGGCGCGGGCGCCGGCGAAATCAGGCGCCAAAATGTGTTTTTCGGCGCGGGCGCCGGCGAAGTCAGGCGCGAAAATGCGTTTTTCGGCGCGGGCGCCCGCGAAATCAGGCGCCAAAACGCGTTTTTCGGCGCGAGCGCCGGCGAAGTCAGGCGTCAAAATGCGTTTTTCGCCCCGGGCGCCGGCGAAATCAGGCGCCAAAATGCGTTTTTCGGCGCGGGCGCCGGCGAAATCAGGCGCCAAAATGCGTTTTTCGACGCGGGCTCCGGCGAAATCAGGCGACGAAATGCGTTTTTCGGCGCAGGCACCGGCGAAATCAGGCGCCAAAATGCGTTTTTCGGCGCGGGCACCGGCGAAATCAGGCGCCAAAATGCGTTTTTCGGCGCGGGCGCCGGCGAAGTCAGGCGCCAAAATGCGTTTTTCGGCGCGGGCGCCGGCGAAGTCAGGCGCCAAAATGCGTTTTTCGCCGCGGGCGCCGGCGAAATCAGGCGCCAAAATGCGTTTTTCGGCGCGGGCGCCGGCGAAATAAGGCGCCAAAATGCTTTTTTCGGCGCGGGCGCCGGCGAAATCAGGCGACGAAATGCGTTCTTCGGCGCAGGCACCGGCGAAATCAGGCGCCAAAATGCGTTTTTCGGCGCGGGCACCGGCGAAATCAGGCGCCGAAATGCGTTTTTCGGCGCGGGCGCCGGCGAAATCAGGCGCCAAAACGCGTTTTTCGGCGCGAGCGCCGGCGAAGTCAGGCGCCAAAATGCGTTTTTCGCCCCGGGCGCCGGCGAAATCAGGCGCCAAAATGCGTTTTTCGGCGCGGGCGCCGGCGAAATCAGGCGCCAAAATGCGTTTTTCGGCGCGGGCGCCGGCGAATTCAGGCGCCAAAATGCGTTTTTCGCCGCGGGCACCGGCGAAATCACGCGCCAAAATGCGTTTTTCGGCGCGTTCGCCAGCGAAACCAGGCGCCAAAATGCGTTTTTCGGCGCGGGCGCCGGCGAAGTCAGGCGCCAAAATGCGTTTTTCGGCGCGGGCGCCTGCGAACTCAGGCGCCAGAATGCGTTTTTCGCCGCGGGCGCCGGCGAAATCAGGCGCCAAAATGCGTTTTTCGGCGCGGGCGCCGGCGAAATAAGGCGCCAAAATGCTTTTTTCGGCGCGGGCGCCGGCGAAATCAGGCGCGAAAATCTGTTTTTCGGCGCGGGCGCCGGCGAAATCAGGCGCCAAAATGCGTTTTTCGGCGCGGGCGCCGGCGAAATCAGGCGCCAAAATGCGTTTTTCGGCGCGGGCGCCGGCGAAATCAGGCGCCAAAATGCGTTTTTCGGCGCGGGCGCCGGCGAAATCAGGCGCCAAAATGCGTTTTTCGGCGCGGGCGCCGGCGAAATCAGGCGCCAAAATGCGTTTTTCGGCGCGGGCGCCGGCGAAATCAGGCGCCAAAATGCGTTTTTCGGCGCGGGCGCCGGCGAAATCAGGCGCCAAAACGCGTTTTTCGGCGCGAGCGCCGGCGAAGTCAGGCGCCAAAATGCGTTTTTCGGCGCGGGCGCCTGCGAACTCAGGCGCCAGAATGCGTTTTTCGCCGCGGGCGCCGGCGAAATCAGGCGCCAAAATGCGTTTTTCGGCGCGGGCGCCGGCGAAATCAGGCGCCAAAATGCGTTTTTCGGCGCGGGCGCCGGCGAAATCAGGCGCCAAAATGCGTTTTTCGGCGCGGGCGCCGGCGAAGTCAGGCGCCAAAATGCGTTTTTCGGCGCGGGCACCGGCGAAGTCAGCCGCCAAAACGCGTTTTTCGGCGCGAGCGCCGGCGAAGTCAGGCGCGAAAATGCGTTTTTCGGCTCGGGCACCGGCGAAATCAGGCGCCAAAATGCGTTTTTCGGCGCGGGCGCCGGCGAAATCAGGCGCCAAAATGCGTTTTTCGGCGCGGGCGCCGGCGAAATCAGGCGCCAAAATGCGTTTTTCGGCGCGGGCGCCGGCGAAATCAGGCGCCAAAATGCGTTTTTCGGCGCGGGCGCCGGCGAAATCAGGCGCCAAAATGCGTTTTTCGGCGCGGGCGCCGGCGAAATCAGGCCCCAAAATGCGTTTTTCGGCGCGGGCACCGGCGAAATAAGGCGCCAAAATGCGTTTTTCGCCGCGGGCGCCGGCGAAATCAGGCGCCAAAATGCGTTTTTCGGCGCGGGCGCCGGCGAAATCAGGCGCCAAAATGCGTTTTTCGGCGCGGGCGCCGGCGAAATCAGGCGCCAAAATGCGTTTTTCGGCGCGGGCGCCGGCGAAGTCAGGCGCCAAAATGCGTTTTTCGGCGCGGGCACCGGCGAAGTCAGCCGCCAAAACGCGTTTTTCGGCGCGAGCGCCGGCGAAGTCAGGCGCGAAAATGCGTTTTTCGGCTCGGGCACCGGCGAAATCAGGCGCCAAAATGCGTTTTTCGGCGCGGGCGCCGGCGAAATCAGGCGCCAAAATGCGTTTTTCGGCGCGGGCCCCGGCGAAATCAGGCGCCAAAATGCGTTTTTCGGCGCGGGCGCCGGCGAAATCAGGCGCCAAAATGCGTCTTTCGGCGCGGGCGCCGGCGAAATCAGCCGCCAAAATGCGTCTTTCGGCGCGGGCGCCGGCGAAATCAGGCGCCAAAATGCGTTTTTCGGCGCGGGCGCCGGCGAAATCAGGCGCCAAAATGCGTTTTTCGGCGCAGGCGCCGGCGAAATCAGGCGCCAAAACGCGTTTTTCGGCGCGGGCACCGGCGAAATCAGGCGCCAAAATGCGTTTTTCGGCGCGGGCGCCGGCGAAATCAGGCGCCAAAATGCGTTTTTCGGCGCGGGCGCCGGCGAAATCAGGCGCCAAAACGCGTTTTTCGGCGCGGGCACCGGCGAAATCAGGCGCCAAAATGCGTTTTTCGGCGCGGGCGCCGGCGAAATCAGGCGCCAAAGTGCGTTTTTCGGCGCGGGCGCCGGCGAAATCAGGCGCCAAAATGCGTTTTTCGGCGCGGGCGCCGGCGAAATCAGGCGCCAAAATGCGTTTTTCGGCGCGGGCGCCGCCGAAATCAGGCGACAGAGTGCGTTTTTCGGCGCGGGCACCGGCGAAATCAGGCGTCAAAATGCGTTTTTCGGCGCGGGCGCCGGCGAAATCAGGCGCCAAAATCCGTTTCTCGGCGCGGGCGCCGGCGAAATCAGGCGCCAGAGTGCGTTTTTCGGCGCGGGCACCGGCGAAGTCAGGCGCCAAAACGCGTTTTTCGGCGCGGGCGCCGGCGAAATCAGGCGCCAAAACGCGTTTTTCGGCGCGGGCACCGGCGAAATCAGGCGCCAAAATGCGTTTTTCGGCGCGGGCGCCGGCGAAATCAGGCGCCAAAATGCGTTTTTTGACGCGGGCGCCGGCGAAATCAGGCGCCAAAATGCGTTTTTCGGCGCGGGCGCCGGCGAAATCAGGCCCCAAAATGCGTTTTTCGGCGCGGGCACCGGCGAAATAAGGCGCCAAAATGCGTTTCTCGGCGCGGGCGCCGGCGAAATCAGGCGCCAAAATGCGTCTTTCGGCGCGGGCGCCGGCGAAATCAGCCGCCAAAATGCGTCTTTCGGCGCGGGCGCCGGCGAAATCAGGCGCCAAAATGCGTTTTTCGGCGCGGGCGCCGGCGAAATCAGGCGCCAAAATGCGTTTTTCGGCGCGGGCGCCGGCGAAATAAGGCGCCAAAATGCTTTTTTCGGCGCGGGCGCCGGCGAAATCAGGCGCGAAAATCTGTTTTTCGGCGCGGGCGCCGGCGAAGTCAGGCGCGAAAATGCGTTTTTCGGCGCGAGCGCCTGCGAACTCAGGCGCCAGAATGCGTTTTTCGCCGCGGGCGCCGGCGAAATCAGGCGCCAAAATGCGTTTTTCGGCGCGGGCGCCGGCGAAATAAGGCGCCAAAATGCTTTTTTCGGCGCGGGCGCCGGCGAAATCAGGCGCGAAAATCTGTTTTTCGGCGCGGGCGCCGGCGAAACCAAGCGTCAAATGCGTTTTTCGGCGCGGGCGCCGGCGAAGTCAGGCGCCAAAATGCGTTTTTCGCCCCGGGCGCCGGCGAAATCAGGCGCCAAAATGCGTTTTTCGGCGCGGGCGCCGGCGAAATCAGGCGCCAAAATGCGTTTTTCGGCGCGGGCGCCGGCGAAATCAGGCGCCGAAATGCGTTTTTCGGCGCGGGCGCCGGCGAAATCAGGCGCCAAAACGCGTTTTTCGGCGCGAGCGCCGGCGAAGTCAGGCGCCAAAATGCGTTTTTCGCCCCGGGCGCCGGCGAAATCAGGCGCCAAAATGCGTTTTTCGGCGCGGGCGCCGGCGAAATCAGGCGCCAAAATGCGTTTTTCGCCGCGGGCACCGGCGAAATCACGCGCCAAAATGCGTTTTTCGGCGCGTTCGCCAGCGAAACCAGGCGCCAAAATGCGTTTTTCGGCGCGGGCGCCGGCGAAGTCAGGCGCCAAAATGCGTTTTTCGGCGCGGGCGCCTGCGAACTCAGGCGCCAGAATGCGTTTTTCGCCGCGGGCGCCGGCGAAATCAGGCGCCAAAATGCGTTTTTCGGCGCGGGCGCCGGCGAAATAAGGCGCCAAAATGCTTTTTTCGGCGCGGGCGCCGGCGAAATCAGGCGCGAAAATCTGTTTTTCGGCGCGGGCGCCGGCGAAATCAGGCGCCAAAATGCGTTTTTCGGCGCGGGCGCCGGCGAAATCAGGCGCCAAAATGCGTTTTTCGGCGCGGGCGCCGGCGAAATCAGGCGCCAAAATGCGTTTTTCGGCGCGGGCGCCGGCGAAATCAGGCGCCAAAACGCGTTTTTCGGCGCGAGCGCCGGCGAAGTCAGGCGCCAAAATGCGTTTTTCGCCCCGGGCGCCGGCGAAATCAGGCGCCAAAATGCGTTTTTCGGCGCGGGCGCCGGCGAAATCAGGCGCCAAAATGCGTTTTTCGGCGCGGGCGCCGGCGAAATCAGGCGCCAAAATGCGTTTTTCGGCGCGGGCGCCGGCGAAATCAGGCGCCAAAACGCGTTTTTCGGCGCGAGCGCCGGCGAAGTCAGGCGCCAAAATGCGTTTTTCGGCGCGGGCGCCTGCGAACTCAGGCGCCAGAATGCGTTTTTCGCCGCGGGCGCCGGCGAAATCAGGCGCCAAAATGCGTTTTTCGGCGCGGGCGCCGGCGAAATAAGGCGCCAAAATGCTTTTTTCGGCGCGGGCGCCGGCGAAATCAGGCGCGAAAATCTGTTTTTCGGCGCGGGCGCCGGCGAAACCAAGCGTCAAATGCGTTTTTCGGCGCGGGCGCCGGCGAAGTCAGGCGCCAAAATGCGTTTTTCGCCCCGGGCGCCGGCGAAATCAGGCGCCAAAATGCGTTTTTCGGCGCGGGCGCCGGCGAAGTCAGGCGCCAAAATGCGTTTTTCGCCCCGGGCGCCGGCGAAATCAGGCGCCAAAATGCGTTTTTCGGCGCGGGCGCCGGCGAAATCAGGCGCCAAAATGCGTTTTTCGGCGCGGGCGCCGGCGAAATCAGGCGCCAAAATGCGTTTTTCGGCGCGGGCGCCGGCGAAATCAGGCGCCAAAACGCGTTTTTCGGCGCGAGCGCCGGCGAAGTCAGGCGCGAAAATTCGTTTTTCGGCTCGGGTGCCGGCGAATTCAGGCGCCAAAATGCGTTTTTCGGCGCGGGCGCCGGCGAAATCAGGCGCCAAAATGCGTTTTTCGGCACGGGCGCCGGCGAAGTCAGGCGCCAAAATGCGTTTTTCGGCGCGGGCACCGGCGAAATCAGGCGCCAAAATGCGTTTTTTGGCGCGTTCGCCAGCGAAACCAGGCGCCAAAATGCGTTTTTCGGCGCGGGCGCCGGCGAAGTCAGGCGCCAAAATGCGTTTTTCGGCGCGGGCGCCTGCGAACTCAGGCGCCAGAATGCGTTTTTCGCCGCGGGCGCCGGCGAAATCAGGCGCCAAAATGCGTTTTTCGGCGCGGGCGCCGGCGAAATCAGGCGCGAAAATCTGTTTTTCGGCGCGGGCGCCGGCGAAACCAAGCGTCAAATGCGTTTTTCGCCGCGGGCGCCGGCGAAATAAGGCGCCAAAATGCTTTTTTCGGCGCGGGCGCCGGCGAAATCAGGCGCGAAAATCTGTTTTTCGGCGCGGGCGCCGGCGAAACCAAGCGTCAAATGCGTTTTTCGGCGCGGGCGCCGGCGAAGTCAGGCGCCAAAATGCGTTTTTCGCCCCGGGCGCCGGCGAAATCAGGCGCCAAAATGCGTTTTTCGGCGCGGGCGCCGGCGAAATCAGGCGCCAAAATGCGTTTTTCGGCGCGGGCGCCGGCGAAATCAGGCGCCAAAATGCGTTTTTCGGCGCGGGCGCCGGCGAAATCAGGCGCCAAAACGCGTTTTTCGGCGCGAGCGCCGGCGAAGTCAGGCGTCAAAATGCGTTTTTCGCCCCGGGCGCCGGCGAAATCAGGCGCCAAAATGCGTTTTTCGGCGCGGGCGCCGGCGAAATCAGGCGCCAAAATGCGTTTTTCGACGCGGGCTCCGGCGAAATCAGGCGACGAAATGCGTTTTTCGGCACGGGCGCCGGCGAAGTCAGGCGCCAAAAGGCGTTTTTCGGCGCGGGCACCGGCGAAATCAGGCGCCAAAATGCGTTTTTCGGCGCGTTCGCCAGCGAAACCAGGCGCCAAAATGCGTTTTTCGGCGCGGGCGCCGGCGAAGTCAGGCGCCAAAATGCGTTTTTCGGCGCGGGCGCCTGCGAACTCACGCGCCAGAATGCGTTTTTCGCCGCGGGCGCCGGCGAAATCAGGCGCCAAAATGCTTTTTTCGGCGCGGGCGCCGGCGAAATCAGGCGCGAAAATCTGTTTTTCGGCGCGGGCGCCGGCGAAACCAAGCGTCAAATGCGTTTTTCGGCGCGGGCGCCGGCGAAGTCAGGCGCCAAAATGCGTTTTTCGCCCCGGGCGCCGGCGAAATCAGGCGCCAAAATGCGTTTTTCGGCGCGGGCGCCGGCGAAATCAGGCGCCAAAATGCGTTTTTCGGCGCGGGCGCCGGCGAAATCAGGCGCCAAAATGCGTTTTTCGGCGCGGGCGCCGGCGAAATCAGGCGCCAAAACGCGTTTTTCGGCGCGAGCGCCGGCGAAGTCAGGCGTCAAAATGCGTTTTTCGCCCCGGGCGCCGGCGAAATCAGGCGCCAAAATGCGTTTTTCGGCGCGGGCGCCGGCGAAATCAGGCGCCAAAATGCGTTTTTCGACGCGGGCTCCGGCGAAATCAGGCGACGAAATGCGTTTTTCGGCGCAGGCACCGGCGAAATCAGGCGCCAAAATGCGTTTTTCGGCGCGGGCACCGGCGAAATCAGGCGCCAAAATGCGTTTTTCGGCGCGGGCGCCGGCGAAGTCAGGCGCCAAAATGCGTTTTTCGGCGCGGGCGCCGGCGAAGTCAGGCGCCAAAATGCGTTTTTCGCCGCGGGCGCCGGCGAAATCAGGCGCCAAAATGCGTTTTTCGGCGCGGGCGCCGGCGAAATAAGGCGCCAAAATGCTTTTTTCGGCGCGGGCGCCGGCGAAATCAGGCGACGAAATGCGTTTTTCGGCGCAGGCACCGGCGAAATCAGGCGCCAAAATGCGTTTTTCGGCGCGGGCACCGGCGAAATCAGGCGCCGAAATGCGTTTTTCGGCGCGGGCGCCGGCGAAATCAGGCGCCAAAACGCGTTTTTCGGCGCGAGCGCCGGCGAAGTCAGGCGCCAAAATGCGTTTTTCGCCCCGGGCGCCGGCGAAATCAGGCGCCAAAATGCGTTTTTCGGCGCGGGCGCCGGCGAAATCAGGCGCCAAAATGCGTTTTTCGGCGCGGGCGCCGGCGAATTCAGGCGCCAAAATGCGTTTTTCGCCGCGGGCACCGGCGAAATCACGCGCCAAAATGCGTTTTTCGGCGCGTTCGCCAGCGAAACCAGGCGCCAAAATGCGTTTTTCGGCGCGGGCGCCGGCGAAGTCAGGCGCCAAAATGCGTTTTTCGGCGCGGGCGCCTGCGAACTCAGGCGCCAGAATGCGTTTTTCGCCGCGGGCGCCGGCGAAATCAGGCGCCAAAATGCGTTTTTCGGCGCGGGCGCCGGCGAAATAAGGCGCCAAAATGCTTTTTTCGGCGCGGGCGCCGGCGAAATCAGGCGCGAAAATCTGTTTTTCGGCGCGGGCGCCGGCGAAATCAGGCGCCAAAATGCGTTTTTCGGCGCGGGCGCCGGCGAAATCAGGCGCCAAAATGCGTTTTTCGGCGCGGGCGCCGGCGAAATCAGGCGCCAAAATGCGTTTTTCGGCGCGGGCGCCGGCGAAATCAGGCGCCAAAACGCGTTTTTCGGCGCGAGCGCCGGCGAAGTCAGGCGCCAAAATGCGTTTTTCGCCCCGGGCGCCGGCGAAATCAGGCGCCAAAATGCGTTTTTCGGCGCGGGCGCCGGCGAAATCAGGCGCCAAAATGCGTTTTTCGGCACGGGCGCCGGCGAAGTCAGGCGCCAAAATGCGTTTTTCGGCGCGGGCACCGGCGAAATCAGGCGCCAAAATGCGTTTTTCGGCGCGTTCGCCAGCGAAACCAGGCGCCAAAATGCGTTTTTCGGCGCGGGCGCCGGCGAAGTCAGGCGCCAAAATGCGTTTTTCGGCGCGGGCGCCTGCGAACTCAGGCGCCAGAATGCGTTTTTCGCCGCGGGCGCCGGCGAAATCAGGCGCCAAAATGCGTTTTTCGGCGCGGGCGCCGGCGAAATCAGGCGCGAAAATCTGTTTTTCGGCGCGGGCGCCGGCGAAACCAAGCGTCAAATGCGTTTTTCGCCGCGGGCGCCGGCGAAATAAGGCGCCAAAATGCTTTTTTCGGCGCGGGCGCCGGCGAAATCAGGCGCGAAAATCTGTTTTTCGGCGCGGGCGCCGGCGAAACCAAGCGTCAAATGCGTTTTTCGGCGCGGGCGCCGGCGAAGTCAGGCGCCAAAATGCGTTTTTCGCCCCGGGCGCCGGCGAAATCAGGCGCCAAAATGCTTTTTTCGGCGCGGGCGCCGGCGAAATCAGGCGCGAAAATCTGTTTTTCGGCGCGGGCGCCAGCGAAACCAAGCGTCAAATGCGTTTTTCGGCGCGGGCGCCGGCGAAGTCAGGCGCCAAAATGCGTTTTTCGCCCCGGGCGCCAGCGAAACCAAGCGTCAAATGCGTTTTTCGGCGCGGGCGCCGGCGAAGTCAGGCGCCAAAATGCGTTTTTCGCCCCGGGCGCCGGCGAAATCAGGCGCCAAAATGCGTTTTTCGGCGCGGGCGCCGGCGAAATCAGGCGCCAAAATGCGTTTTTCGGCGCGGGCGCCGGCGAAATCAGGCGCCAAAATGCGTTTTTCGGCGCGGGCGCCGGCGAAATCAGGCGCCAAAACGCGTTTTTCGGCGCGAGCGCCGGCGAAGTCAGGCGTCAAAATGCGTTTTTCGCCCCGGGCGCCGGCGAAATCAGGCGCCAAAATGCGTTTTTCGGCGCGGGCGCCGGCGAAATCAGGCGCCAAAATGCGTTTTTCGACGCGGGCTCCGGCGAAATCAGGCGACGAAATGCGTTTTTCGGCGCAGGCACCGGCGAAATCAGGCGCCAAAATGCGTTTTTCGGCGCGGGCACCGGCGAAATCAGGCGCCAAAATGCGTTTTTCGGCGCGGGCGCCGGCGAAGTCAGGCGCCAAAATGCGTTTTTCGGCGCGGGCGCCGGCGAAGTCAGGCGCCAAAATGCGTTTTTCGCCGCGGGCGCCGGCGAAATCAGGCGCCAAAATGCGTTTTTCGGCGCGGGCGCCGGCGAAATAAGGCGCCAAAATGCTTTTTTCGGCGCGGGCGCCGGCGAAATCAGGCGACGAAATGCGTTTTTCGACGCAGGCACCGGCGAAATCAGGCGCCAAAATGCGTTTTTCGGCGCGGGCACCGGCGAAATCAGGCGCCAAAACGCGTTTTTCGGCGCGAGCGCCGGCGAAGTCAGGCGCCAAAACGCGTTTTCCGGCGCGGACGCCGGCGAAATAAGGCGCCAAAATGCGTCTTTCGGCGCGGGCGCCGGCGAAATCAGGCGACGAAATGCGTTTTTCGGCGCGGGCGCCGGCGAAGTCAGGCGCCAAATTGCGTTTTTCGGCGCGGGCTCCGGCGAAATCAGGCGACGAAATGCGTTTTTCGGCGCAGGCACCGGCGAAATCAGGCGCCAAAATGCGTTTTTCGGCGCGGGCACCGGCGAAATCAGGCGCCAAAATGCGTTTTTCGGCGCGGGCACCGGCGAAATAAGGCGCCAAAATGCGTTTTTCGGCGCGGTCGCCGGCGAAATAAGGCGCCAAAATGCATTTTTCGGCGCGGGCGCCGGCGAAATAAGGCGCCAAAATGCGTTTTTTGACGCGGGCGCCGGCGAAATCAGGCGCCAAAATGCGTTTTTCGGCGCGGGCGCCGGCGAAATCAGGCGCCAAAATGCGTTCTTCGGCGCGGGCGCCGGCGAAATCAGGCGCCAAAATGCGTTTTTCGGCGCGGGCACCGGCGAAATAAGGCGCCAAAATGCGTTTTTCGGCGCGGGCGCCGGCGAAATCAGGCGCCAAAGTGCGTTTTTCGGCGCGGGCGCCGGCGAAATCAGGCGCCAAAATGCGTTTTTCGGCGCGGGCGCCGGCGAAATCAGGCGCCAAAATGCGTTTTTCGGCGCGGGCGCCGGCGAAATCAGGCGCCAAAATCCGTTCTTCGTCGCGGGCGCCGGCGAAGTCAGGCGCCAAAATGCGTTTTTCGGCGCGGGCGCCGGCGAAATCAGGCGCCAAAATCCGTTCTTCGTCGCGGGCGCCGGCAAAGTAAGGCGCGAAAATGCGTTTTTCGGTGCGGGCGCCGGCGAAATCAGGCGCCAAAATGCGTTTTTCGGCGCGGGCGCCGGCGAAGTCAGGCGCCAAAATGCGTTTTTCGGCGCGGGCGCCGGCGAAATCACTCGCCAAAATGCGTTTTTCGGCGCGGGCGCCGGCGAAATCAGGCGCGAAAATCTGTTTTTCGGCGCGGGCGCCGGCGAAACCAAGCGTCAAATGCGTTTTTCGCCGCGGGCGCCGGCGAAATAAGGCGCCAAAATGCTTTTTTCGGCGCGGGCGCCGGCGAAATCAGGCGCGAAAATCTGTTTTTCGGCGCGGGCGCCGGCGAAACCAAGCGTCAAATGCGTTTTTCGGCGCAGGCACCGGCGAAATCAGGCGCCAAAATGCGTTTTTCGGCGCGGGCACCGGCGAAATCAGGCGCCAAAATGCGTTTTTCGGCGCGGGCGCCGGCGAAGTCAGGCGCCAAAATGCGTTTTTCGGCGCGGGCGCCGGCGAAGTCAGGCGCCAAAATGCGTTTTTCGCCGCGGGCGCCGGCGAAATCAGGCGACGAAATGCGTTTTTCGGCGCGGGCGCCGGCGAAGTCAGGCGCCAAATTGCGTTTTTCGGCGCGGGCTCCGGCGAAATCAGGCGACGAAATGCGTTTTTCGGCGCAGGCACCGGCGAAATCAGGCGCCAAAATGCGTTTTTCGGCGCGGGCACCAGCGAAATCAGGTGCCAAAATGCGTTTTTCGGCGCGGGCGCCGGCGAAATCAGGCGCCAAAACGCGTTTTTCGGCGCGAGCGCCGGCGAAGTCAGGCGCCAAAACGCGTTTTTCGGCGCGGACGCCGGCGAAATAAGGCGCCAAAATGCGTCTTTCGGCGCGGGCGCCGGCGAAATCAGGCGACGAAATGCATTTTTCGGCGCGGGCGCCGGCGAAATCAGGCGACGAAATGCATTTTTCGGCGCGGGCGCCGGCGAAATAAGGCGCCAAAATGCGTTTTTCGGCGCGGGCGCAGGCGAAATCAGGCGCCAAAATGCGTTTTTCGGCGCGGTCGCCGGCGAAATAAGGAGCCAAAATGCATTTTTCGGCGCGGGCGCCGGCGAAGTCAGGCGCCAAAATGCGTTTTTTGACGCGGGCGCCGGCGAAATCAGGCGCCAAAATGCGTTTTTCGGCGCGGGCGCCGGCGAAATCAGGCGCCAAAATGCGTTTTTCGGCGCGGGCGCCGGCGAAATCAGGCGCCAAAATGCGTTTTTCGGCGCGGGCACCGGCGAAATAAGGCGCCAAAATGCGTTTTTCGGCGCGGGCGCCGGCGAAATCATACGCCAAAGTGCGTTTTTCGGCGCGGGCGCCGGCGAAATCAGGCGCCAAAATGCGTTTTTCGGCGCGGGCGCCGGCGAAATCAGGCGCCAAAATGCGTTTTTCGGCGCGGGCGCCGGCGAAATCAGGCGCCAAAATCCGTTCTTCGTCGCGGGCGCCGGCGAAGTCAGGCGCCAAAATGCGTTTTTCGGCGCGGGCGCCGGCGAAATCAGGCGCCAAAATCCGTTCTTCGTCGCGGGCGCCGGCAAAGTAAGGCGCGAAAATGCGTTTTTCGGTGCGGGCGCCGGCGAAATCAGGCGCCAAAATGCGTTTTTCGGCGCGGGCGCCGGCGAAGTCAGGCGCCAAATGCGTTTTTCGGCGCGGGCGCCGGCGAAATCAGGCGCCAAAATGCGTTTTTCGGCGCGGGCGCCGGCAAAGTAAGGCGCGAAAATGCGTTTTTCGGTGCGGGCGCCGGCGAAATCAGGCGCCAAAATGCGTTTTTCGGCGCGGGCGCCGGCGAAATCAGGCGCCAAAATGCGTTTTTCGGCGCGGGCGCCGGCGAAATCAGGCGCCAAAGTGCGTTTTTCGGCGCGGGCGCCGGCGAAATCAGGCGCCAAAATGCGTTTTTCGGCGCGGGCGCCGGCGAAATCAGGCGCCAAAATGCGTTTTTCGGTGCGGGCGCCGGCGAAATAAGGCGCCAAAATGCGTTTTTCGGCGCGGACGCCGGCGAAATCAGGCGCCAAAATGCGTTTTTCGGCGCGAGCGCCTGCGAAGTCAGGCGCCAAAATGCGTTTTTCGGCGCGGGCGCCGGCGAAATCAGGCGCCAAAATGCGTTTTTCGGCGCGGGCGCCGGCAAAGTAAGGCGCGAAAATGCGTTTTTCGGTGCGGGCGCCGGCGAAATCAGGCGCCAAAATGCGTTTTTCGGCGCGGGCGCCGGCGAAATCAGGCGCCAAAATGCGTTTTTCGGCGCGGGCGCCGGCGAAATCAGGCGCCAAAGTGCGTTTTTCGGCGCGGGCGCCGGCGAAATCAGGCGCCAAAATGCGTTTTTCGGCGCGGGCGCCGGCGAAATAAGGCGCGAAAATGCGTTTTTCGGCGCGGGCGCCGGCGAAATAAGGCGCCAAAATGCGTTTTTCGGCGCGGGCGCCTGCGAAGTCAGGCGCCAAAATGCGTTTTTCGGCGCGGGCGCCGGCGAAATCAGGCGCCAACATGCGTTTTTCGGTGCGGGCGCCGTCTTCGCTGGCGAAATCAGGCGCGAAAATGCGTGTTTTCGCGCGGGCGCCGTCGGCGAGTGAGAAATTAGGCGCGAAAATGCGTTTTTTCACGCGAGCGTCATCGGCGCCGGCAAAAACGGGGCAAAAAAAGCGTTTTTGGCGCGAGCGCCGTCGGCGCCGGCGAAAACGGGGGCGAAAATGCGTTTTTTGCCGCGAGCGCCGTCGGCGAGTGAGAAATTAGGCGCGAAAATGCGTTTTTTCACGCGAGCGTCATCGGCGCCGGCAAAAACGGGGGCGAAAATGCGTTTTTTGCCGCGAGCGTCGTCGGCGCCGGCGAAACTAGGCGCGCAAACACGTTTTTCGGCGCGGGCGCCGTCCTAGCCGGCGAAATTAGGCGCGAAAATGCGCTTTTTGGCGCGGGCATCATCGGCGCCGGCAAAAACGTGGGCGAAAGTGCGCTTCTTGGCGAAGGCGCCGTCAGCGCCGGCGAAATTGGGCGCGAAAATGCGCTTTTTGGCGCGGGCGTCGTCGGTGCCGACGAAATTAGGCGCGAAAATGCGTTTTCTGGCGCGAGCGCCATCGGCGCCGGCCAATTTAGGCGCGAACTTTGCGTTAATCAGATAGGATGCCTGACACATTGAGGTTTCGGGCATGTCGTAATGGACTTCACACCTCCCGTCAACCCCCCTCCCCTCCCTCCCCTCTATCATCCACCAAACCGTCAGGTGCAATGAGACAACAAGAGTCAATTCTCCAGAACAACCGGATGAGAAAAACTGCAAGAGTGTAATGTAAACTTCATTATCGGAAACAAATCAATATAATAAAATAAACTAGTTAATGACTACGATCAGGTCATCGGTAAAAAAATAAAGACATATTCCATCGATTTAGCTATCTATCAACTAGTAAAGATCGAACATTTATTAAAAAATACATCGTAAAAACGTAAAAATTCAAATCATAAACGAAGAGGAACAGTCTCCATCATTCATTGATTCAGTAGACAATACCTAAAAAGAAACATCGGACATTTTTCTTTGCATGCTTCCCACCGGTTGAGGGTGGGGAGGGGAGAGGAGACGCTGACCCATCCAAAAATCTGGAATAGTGGCAGGAAGATCCCGAGCGCCTTTTTGCGACTACTCCTTGATTTAGAAAAAACGCTTCTTTTGGAATCCCATTTAGCAAAAAACACCCGCTCAGCGGTCCAATTGTTTGCCGTTTCCCCCGCATTTCCCTATCTTTTTAGCAGACTCCTTAATATTCACTCATTAAATATGCGCCACTATTTAAAATAATACAAAAAAAGGTCGAGATAAGGTTTCACATCGTTATCGACTAACGTTTCAAAATTCACACAAAAATATCCTTCAAACATTTATTAAATAACGTATCGCATGAAATTTACAATTTTACACAAAATACAACGGTTTCTTCATCGTTCATCGACTCAATAGAGACAATAATGATACCAACAAAACAAAGAAGTAAGTGGGCTATTCTCTACAGCTTGTCAAAATACAAATCACAGTAATAAATTCAAGCACTCTTAACCATCCATCCATACATCAACGTCACATAATTCCTGATTCGTTTCGCTTACCTCTCAAAAATTAGCGAAATTTGCATAAATTATACACATCACAAGAAATCAAATCCCGATGAGGTTTTTTGTTTTTTTTTGGATCCGGAGCTCAATATATCAGATTCCCTTTTGAGGTTTATGAGTTCCGGCGACGTCGTTTCAGGCTCTTTTGGTGTCATAGAACTTAACCAACTAGTCGATTACACGTCAAATACCAATCACAAAAATAAATCAACTAGCAGCAACCAGTGTTTGTGTTTCACACAATGTCTTATAGATACCATTCGCCTCCATCAACTGAGTGTGTGTACCTGAAAGAATGTTTACACAATAGCACGGTAAATTGAGAGATACAGACATAACCTAGCGTACGGACATCTAATTAGCCAAAATTCATACAGCATTGTCTCCTTGATAAAACAACCAATTTGTATTTGCAGTAGAAGCTGAACGAGAAATTTTTCCTCGGTGGTCTTCTCATTAAACCTACATGAACCATTATAATACAGTAGGGCTGACATAAGAAGAGAAGGGTGGTGATTTGAGGGGCTGATCAGTAAAGAGGATGCTTCCCCTCGTATCATTCCTGCAAATGAAGGATCGATAGATTCCCTTTCGTAACTCCCCTCCTCTCCTCCTACTGTGTACAGCAAACTTTGATTATGCCTGCCATTTAATGCACTGTCTAATTGTAATCTTTATTCGTACCTCATACAATCACCGTATAATCACCGCTTTTGCAAAAAAAGGCCAATTGGTCACTCACTTCGAATAATACAGGCTTGCATCATTTGAAATAACTGACCAATAGCCTCCATCGTTCACCTCAATAAACAGAGCTTTGTTTGAAATCCGATAAAAAACTGTATGGATTTTCACATCCGACATTAGTTTCTTCATAGGAAGGATTCGACAAAATCAAAAACTTTGTGGTGAAACCTTTTTCAGCGGCTTTTCCATCATTAACAACAACGATTAGATTCGAGTTTTGGATCGTGGATAAACGATGTGCAATCACGAGGCAAGTACGTCCTTTGCGAGCATTCTCGAGTGCCTCTTGTACTACCTGAAAAAAAAATCAACTAGTCTCTTAGTTTCGCATTATTCCGCTCCGCTAAACATTGCACATTGCAAATCGAGCAAAGGTACAACTCAAATGAAGCACTCAGTGGGCGCAAACCAATGAGTGAAAAGGGGATTTTCTGAAGGAAATCATTGGAGACCATTTTTTAGAAAAAATGAGGTTTTCCATTCTTCATCTCTCCATTCATGTAAAAAAAAGCTTTCATAATTATCCTTTATACGGATCAAGTTTTTGTATAGCACAAAAAAATAGCGATGGATTATATGCCGTGCAGTTATTAGCCACCCTGAATGGCTATGTATTATAGAGGTGGTTTGTGTGCATATAATGTGCGAAAAAAAAACGAGCAAAAGCAGCAATTACCCCGTCAAACATTTTTTACATTTATTTTTATGCAGTTGATATCAATTGTCTAAATATCAATTCAGTGGTTCTTGATAAAATAAATTTCAGTCAACTAATGAACTAAGTATAAAATGAACAGAGAAACGCTGATCAAAAAGGATCGAAAACAAAAAATGGACATCCATAAACAAGGCGATCAACTTACACGTTGAAAGCATTGCTCACAGATTTCTTCCCAATGTGATGCACTTTTTATTCGATTTTGACATTACCTTTTGTGTTTTAGCATCACACTAATAGCATTAAATAATTATTGGCCTAACAAATTAATAAGATATTTGCATATAGGAGTAACGCAGATTGCTTAAACAATCGTTACATTATAGTACGATGATTTTTTATAATTATAGAGAATGCAAACCCGCCAAGGACAAGTTGTAGAAATGTAAGACATGAAATATCCTTCACCACCTACAAACAATTTCCTTAACCACAATCTATGTGCCGTGACAAACGGCCAATCTATAAACGCGCCGATTGCAAGTTACTTAGTCACTGCTCTTTGACGCAACAATGCACGACACGACTTGCATCCAATACACTATGATATTTTGGTAGATTAGCTTTAAATGATAGCTGCCCTCGGCACAACTTTCATACTTATTAAACATCAACGGAATAGGAAAGATATTTCAAACTACCACCTAATATCTAGTCTCGTTCAATGGTGTTGCATAAAGAGACTGTGAACAATTTGCCGGCAGATGTCTTCGTCGAATGACGCTTTTATCCGCAGTTCCAATTCCTCAAACTTGTGATATGGTTCATTATAATTAATTACAATCCTAATATCGTATAGCAATCAACAAGAACTTTATTGACCTCTAATATTGCAGCGTTAACAAGCAAAAACAACCTGCTCGCTTTCTGTATCCAATGCCGATGTTGCCTCATCGAGAAGCAGAATAGATGGATTACGGATAAGTGCTCTTGCTATGGCGATTCGTTGCTTTTGACCACCTGATAACTGAGTACCTTTCTCGCCAACACGTGTTTCGTAACCCTAAATATTTTAATAGTCATACTCCAAAACCTATCAGAAAATGAAACAGAAGAAGAAAAAGGGAGTGAGGAAGATTTAGTTCAATAAGAAAAACCTCGGAATAACTCTGAAGAAAAGAGAGGACGCATATGTAGCGAAGGAGGCCTTAGATCGACAACAGTGTGGATGAGAGGGTTCATTTCCAGTGACGGTGACCTCAGATCGACGAACAGCTAACTAAATCTCCACTTATAACGATGGACGTCTCAGGTCGACTGTGGAGGAGAAGGGGAGGGTTTCATTTCATTTCATTGCACAGTATACACATATAATAAATCGGTGGATCCCATTCACGGATATAAAAAATGTCAACGAACCAACGGTAGTGAAAGGATGAATTTGTGTATATTGGCCAATTTGGCGGCGTTGACCACTTCTTCGTGTGATACTTCTCCATCCAGCCCATACACTATATTCTCTTCGATCGTACAATCAAATAGTATCGGTTCTTGACTCACTATACACATTTGATTTCGCAAACATCTGATATTCACATCTCGAATATTCTCGCCATCGACATACTGCAATATTATTCTTCTATTAGATTAATTCTGAACTGATAAAAAACTGATAACGAACATTTCTGCATGTAAATCAGCCTGAAATTATTATCGATAGATATGCTCATGATGCGATTCAAAAACCTCTTTATAAAATTCAATGTTGCACATATCACAATTGCACTGGGCGTTGTTTCACTCGGAATCCATTCAGTTAGTTACAACCAATAATAGCACGATAAATAAAATAATGATCTATATAAAAGTAGTTACAACTTACAATATTACCACGGTTGGCATCATAAAAGCGTTCGAGGAGTCCCATAACGGTACTTTTACCACAACCTGAATGACCGACAAGTGCCACCGTTTCACCTTCTTTCACGTTTAACGTCAGACCACGCAAAATACGTGTATTTCGACGTGTCGGATATGAAAAGAACACATTCTTCAATTGTATCGCTCCTTTTATTGTCTGAAAATATTGTATAATTTATTTATGACAATAAAACACGCTGATAAAAATGACGTCATTTGATGTCACGACGTCAATGAACCTAAAGATGTCACGACGTCGTGTCACGACGTCGAAACGACGTCATCTTTAGAGAATCCAAAGACTTCTTTATGGCATATTCAATAGATTTTAAGAAAAAATCTACAAGGAATCTTAATGATTTGTTGATCTCCAGATAACAAAGGGAGAAAAAAGAAAAGAAGAAGAAATATAAAAGCATGAATTAGCTGATAGTCTTCTAAGACTCAGTGAGAGTCTACTATTAACGCACAAAATATTTTCCCTTCAACATCAGCCACTATGAATCATCGACACCCTCGACGAAATTGACATTCAATCGGATCGACCAACTAAATGCAACCGTCGAACTATGAAATCATCGATGGAGACACAAAACTCACTAGTGCATTGAGTTACACATACCGCACTCCCAAATAAAACATATGTAGCCATAAAAGTTCGCAAATTTCAGGTGAGTTTACTGAGGGGGGGATAGGGGGATAGGTGTGCCATACTATAATAGTGCAAAATATTTCTGATGCTGAAAAAATTCATCTATCCGAATTCTATTATTGAAAGGGGATGGGCATTAATGGCATTTCACTTTGAAATCACATAAACTTGAAATGCAGTAAACCAATTAAATAAAAGAGGTAGACATAACGTACAATACGACTGCCTTGATCGGAGAGAGAATCGATCGCTGTTGGATATTCACTCAGGTGGAATACAAGTGATGCGGCTAGCCTTGCTTTCACTACATCCGGTATAAATGCGCTAATGTGACCCACCGATTGACCGCAAAATGCAATCGCAAAAAATACCCTCAACGTTAAGAAATTGATTTATTTAGTCGTTTTGCAATAGTTTTCGAATATACTATGGTCAACCTATAAAATTAAACTACTCAATGACTGTTTATGCCTTCCTATAATGCACTACTTTATTTCCTGGTTACGGACATTCTCTGATTACGGACCTTAATGAAGAATAAAGCTGCAAAATATAGCATTAATGAGCCCTATCTAATCTATGCTGCATTCTTGAAATCCTTGTAAATATATCAGGCTCAAGGGTGTAACATTATAAAATCCTTGATTACGACTCAGAATAAAGGATATAACTGCAACAAAGAAAGGATATGAAGTGGGACTACCAACCGGGACCTACGAACGGTTGTCCGGAGTCGAGAAGACGTAAGCGCCGAACGGTTTTCGGGAGCCTCCGGAATTAAGGGGCTTACAAATGGAATTTTTCAGGATCAACACCAATATAAATATTTGAGGTTCTGAGCTCCAGAGATTCCCAAGCGATTTTTAGGGGCTTCTAGTTTCGACGTTCCTAGAATGAAATCTTTTGGGCAGAAAATATTAAGACAAACTCACAACTCCATACTTCCGATGAAATGCTCTACCATCTCAGCTACTACAGCTTAACAAGCCGAAAAAATTACAAATATTCGATCAAATAGCTTGAATAGCTTGTCTCATTAAAGATAAATAATTCGGGATAATATCAACCAATTAGCAACAATATTTTAAAGAAAATGAGCAACAATTACCTATAGACATTGATCGGTTGCATAACTGCACCATCGACAAATAACGACCCCAACCAAAACGCAAGTGCGTACATAAAAAATATCAGTGACTGTGAAAAGGCAAACACTGCTCCATAGATATGTGCTCGTTGCATATTCTCTCTGAAATCAAGAAAATTAAACTTTAACGACTCAAAGATTACCTATTTGTTAAAAAAAATTAGAAAAAAATTGCTAATATAATCTAAAAATAAATAAGTAAAGTGGCGGTTGGTTATAGCAAAGTAACTACAGTTTTCAAGGAATCGTAAGGATAAACATGCGGAAAAGCTTGTTAAAACAGCCGATATGATATACACCCTTGATTGCCCTTCATACGAATGACCAATTGATCTGCTATGACCATTCCTTCCAATATTCCAAAAAAGAATCACCGTTCTGCGACTTGGATTTAAAAAAAAAAAATGAGAATCCAATCTAATGGTAAATGTATGAAAATTTTTTGAAAACCTTTTAATGCCTACAAGTCTTCTCGAAATCGATGAATACAGACATGGGATATAGTAGGGGAAATTAGCTTTGACGTAGATAATACTTATAAAACTTCGTAATTTTAGCTTAAATAGCATACACATATAGCAGATATACATAAAATAGAAACTAACAGACATGCTTACATGCGCACATACATACGAACAGGCACTTAGACATGAAATCACCGACATGCACTTAGATAAATTTGTAAAAGTGCATAAATATGAATTGAACCTGAAAGGTGTTTCTAAATGCTGAGAATATTCACGAGTGAATGCGGATTGTTTGTTGAGTGATTGTACTGTTCGAATATTTTCAACAGCCTCAGTGGCAGTCCTGCCCGCCTCTTCGAGAAGCTCCGTTTCCCGAAGTTGCTTCCCGAACTGTAAATTCATTTCCATAAGGAACAACTTTTTTCTCATTTAAAAAAAATTTTTAAAGCATTTTTTTCCACTAAACGCGTTCTCTAGATTTCATTCGTTTTTTCTAAAAATATTTCTATGCTTAGCAATATGTCAAATGGGAAAATGTTACAGATATGAAATCTGTAGGTAATCTAAAAAACATACATACCGAAAATCAGAGGTCGTAATGATAGTTGTTCCTTATCAGAAGTTAAACGCAATCGACCTCATCATAGCGCCTCATTAAGGAAAAAAGTTTACATACTAAAATACTTTGAAACTGTTTCGCACCATTTTTAATCAGCATCTCTATGCTACAAATGTTTTTTCCGATTTGGTGAATTTTAATTCAGTCCCTTCCAAAATATATACAGACGTGTATAATATTACTATTTCCCTCTCACCGTCGTTGCTTCTAAAAGTTAAATATAATCTATTCTAGAGCACTAATTTTTCTCAATATAGATTTTTTGCAGTTTGTTTTTTTTTTTTTTTGAAAATATTTTAGGCAAACATTTGCTTGCTGGAATATCTGTATTTTTCCTTAATTTTCATCGTTCCTTTAACTGCATCTCTCTGCGATCGCTAAAATCTCGACGATAACATATTGGACAGACATATCTAATACCTAGTGAGCTTCATATCACGTATGACGTACGTACGATGGAGTGAACATTACATAAATAAGGGGTCAATGCGCATAAATATTGATAAAGAATTCCCGGCTACTGTCGCCCTGAACAACGAACTTACTCAAGCAGCCCTCTTTTCATGACTATGGATCAGTGGACAAGAACTGATCGCTTACCATAAATAAGCAAAAAAAAAAAAAAAAAATTGTATTCATGGGCTATCGTCCCTCTGCTCCCACTGCTACCGTATAATGATATATGAAAAACCAGTTTTGAAAAGACAGTCATTTCAAAATAAACAAAAAAAGAAGACTTAGTAGAGAGCGTAGAATGAAGAGAGGGGTTAAATGGGTGGCAGGGAAGTGACGCTTAGAAGGGAGGAAGGTAGGATAGTAGGGAGATCGGACGAAGCAATGGAGATGGGAAAGTGAAAAGGAAGAACATGAATAACTTTATATGCGTGATAACCTGTAACCGCATCTCGACATATCCACTGCCAAGAATGAGTGGAACGATCGCGAGAAGAATGAGTGCCAATTGCCAACCGAATAGAAAACCGATTGCGATCGCACCAACCAATGTCACCACCGATGCAACAACCAAAGGTAACCGTGTGAACACCTAAACTCTTCGTTCATGAAATATAGTATCTACTAGGAAAGTAGAGCGATACTGTACTACCGTACTTTTCACATGGAAGGAGACATAATCCTATAAAACAAGAAATAAGCGATTTCAAGGCATTTTTAACAAATATGGTGTTAGGTACCTTCCAGAAAAAGGTGAAATTCTTGGCATTACCGTATACTTTCAATACAACACCAGGAAGCTGCGAGATATTTGTTTTAGAGGAGATTTACTGAGTCAGAATTCATGCTGGAAGAGAGCAAGAGGAAGAAGAGGAGCTATTTTTGCACCATTTTAACACGTTATTAATTACAGTATCTGGCAGTAATAAGAGCAAAAAGCGACATGAGTACGACGAAAGCATTACATATAATAAGACTAAGTAGTGTAGTTTTTTTGACCAGTGGTCTTTTTGCAATTTTTCGAAAATAGAGGTGATGTCTTTCACCTAAATTTTTAGAAGACATGGAAATACTGAATGCAGCTGAGGGAAGAAGGGAGATAGGGAAGTTTCACCAATATAACATAGTTCGATATACTAATACCGAGGATTTAAAGTTTGTTAACCGATATATTAATGATAATTCAAAAATATACAAAAAATAGCCTTATGATGGGAACTAACCACAGTATTTTTGGATTTTAGAGAGTTTATCAAAACAATATGCAAAAAAAGCATTTAAACGATATGTGCTGAATTTCAGCCCATCGGACCAAATGCATGATAAAAAATATGACTCCGTACGGAGCAAAGAGGTTATACAACACCCTTCACAAGGAAAAATTGTTTCTCTGCGCATTCGTGAAGCGCTTGAGGGTGACGTCGTACCTCTGTGCACACATACGTATATGTGTCTGTCTGTCTGTTCGATATGTTCAACTTGGGAACACCAGAGGCTATGTCAAAGACGTTCGGTGAATACAATGAGCTATTCGAATCATGGTCTGTTCGAATTTTCGATCTGATCCGGGGATATATCAAGAATTACTGAGAGCTTAAGCTATTTAAAAGTCTGCACACCTTTTGCAGCCGCTTGGGTTGCATCCCGCATCAGCCCTCAAAACAAGTTGGAAAGCATACCATCGGAGCAGACACAATATGCATTACTGTATCCTGCTCACTTAACCAACCATTTCCGCCAGCTATCAACAAAAAAAGAAAATAGGAACAACACCATATGCAAATAAAAAACTACGGAAAAGGGTAAAAACTTTTTACAAATGTTCACAGAGAACATACATATCTGACGTTTGGTGCATCGGTCGCAAATCGAGTACACAACTTTCCAGTGGAATGTCTTGGATCGTCGTAGAAAGCGATATCTTGTCTGAGAAGATTTGTAAATGCCATGAGTCGAATTTTTTTCGTTAATGTTTCACCACACAGTCCCAACATGTTTGCCTTAAAGCAACAAATCAAATCACATCATAAAATTTTGTTTAATATTTTAGAAAAAAAGATTCAGCCTATCAATTTATAAGCGAAGAAAATATTCTTTAAATTCTGAATGCAGTGAAACGATATATCACAAAAGTGCTCAACATGGTTAGTTTCTTTTTTTATATCTAACTTGCATATTTGAAATCTACTATCATTGAAACGCCGAAAATACTTACAGAATTTTGCACTCCGAAATTCACAAAAATTAAACGATATAACCAACGTTGATGAACGGAACTGAAAAGTAAATATTCCTATTCATTGTTATTTTATATAATTATTTGGAGTTAACATGCATGTTTTCCATGCCTCATTGTAATTATATGACCTCGAGATGGAAAAAATAAATAGTTTTTAAAAAACTGAAAAATGCAATGAAGAAATAAATAAAGGAAAAATAAGTCCCATAATCCTTTTATTCAACTTTTTCACAGATATCAAAAATCACTAAAACAATAGCCATTTAGGCCGAGCATAAATAGGAGCTAATTAAATAAATCATTAAATGCGCAAAAATCCCAGGTTTTCTTTCCAAAAAGATTAAAAATCAATTCGATTACCGAAATGAAGAATCCAACTGCATTGATCACACCGCAAGCTAAGAACATCAACGACCAAAAACGCGCATCTGGTCCCAATCGATCAATAGGCTCGCTGAATACCTAAATATTGATGAACTACTAACAATACAAATTAATAATATTAACATCTAATACCTATATGTTAGATGATTATCACTCATGTAAGTATATATAGAGTATATACATAGAGAATCACCTAATAAACGGCAATTAAAGTATTTAAGTTCATTTCCACATTAAATTTAAGTTCTTCCGTCGATCGTTGAGCACTCATTTATCCGCTCATCAAAATTGTGTTCCTATTTTTACGGGTCAATCGCTAAAAATTAAATTGTCGAGAAAATGACTTGTCTATTCCATTACAATTAATTAGGCTGACCACCCTTCCTCCTATATTATAACAGTTCCCAATCACTAAAAAAACCAACGAAACGAATGTTCGTTGCTGATCGCGATTGCCGAAAAGGCGTTTCTGACCATAGAACCGCGAATATGAGAAGAAAGGGGGGGGGGGGGAGGGAGTGAAAGGCCTATAGTTCGCCTTACAATTTTCGATCTCTTCTTGCAGTAAATCCAAAAATTGACGACTCGTTACCCCTTTTACTGACTCTTCATAGTAATTAAAATCCAAAATAACTTACAACTATTACAGAACGATACTATGAAAATGGTAGTAAAAATGCTAAAAATGCTTACACTAAAAATTTGAGAATAAACAAGAGCGAAGAACGGTGGTACAATCCCACTAAGGCAACATCCGAGCAGTCCCACAAAGAGGTATGGCCACGTCCCTCTATTCACTAGAAGGATTCTCGACATCGGCGTCGGCCGAACCGATGACTCCTTAAAGCAATTAGCATTAAATATAAGAAATTGTTAACATATAGAATACTGTGCAATTATTTTCTTGTAACGATGGTTTGAGCAGCGAATTTGCACATATCTTTCTCTATCGTAATACTCACTTACGCAACACTCTTTGTGCAAAGATCGTATCATAATTCGTAGATTAATCCAAATATTTCCAAAAATCGTAAGAAAGTGGGGCATTTATATTCTGCAAATTCAAATAATCCTTCCTCTTTCCTGTCGATTTAATTATCTTTCAGACTTTCAGGAAAAACATAATATTGGAAAAAATCGAACTGCCTTTAAACTCCGGAATACCTTAGGCTGTGTTCCCAGCTTGCCAAAATTTTACAAAGGAAACCAATTCCCGTCCAAACGACTTCTTCGCACATCCATAATTCCTCAAATAACCTCGAAAAAAAATTTTAAAACCCTAAATTTTTACTCGATATTCTACAGCAAGCTTTTGAACATTACAACCAGAAATTCATGCCTTTCAACACTCCCTCTCGAACTCATCGAATGTAGAAAATAGATCCACAGATGAGAAGCATTCAGCTCGATCGTTTGCCTCACAAGTTCACCAATAGCACGCCCCTCAAAATCTCTTGGAAAATGAAAAAAGCCTTTCTATTTTTAACGACTGCATAGGCAGATGTCCAGTCTCCGTTTCCTCTGTCCATTCCTCTTCTCTCCTCCTCCCCCCCATCAACTCTGCACCCTCCCCTGTCCAAGCAGCCGCAATATGGCAAAAGAAAAAGATGAGCACACCGAGATGGCACCATCAAATCACTTTCCCATTCGGACGCATGCAATACGCAATGACCATCCCATTTAGAATTCCCCCTCCCCCCCCCCCGCAGTATCATCAAACCACACTGACCTCAGCCGCATCTTGCAATTCTTTGACGATTGCTGCACTCGACCTCAAGGACAATTCCGAGGGTTCGCTTACTGATCGATGATAGCTAGTTGCCGTCGACCGTTTTTTCCGCACCACATCGAGGTTCGATGAACGATCATCGACATCGTCTGCTTCGTCTATTTCATCATCCACTTCGTTTACTAAATAAAAGAAATCAGTTACCTGTTTATTAGTTTTGATTACAGTTGAATTATTTTTGTGCCAATGTTCATCACTATTTCTGTAGCTTATGAGAAAATCGTTCTTTTGAAATAGGCAAAAATAAATAATAATAATAAAAATATAAAATAATATTCTATAAATAGAATCCTACCTGTCTGTTGGTGAATATCCTGTGCCAATACCATCCCATAATAAAGGCCTCTCGATTCGATCAACTCAACGTGTGTGCCCCTTTCAATGACTGATCCATTCTTGAATACTAGGATCTCATCCACATCACGAATCGTTGACAGACGATGTGCTACTGTTATCGTTGTGCGTCCAATTTGGGCCTAGAAAATGATCTACTCCTTTTAATGTCGTTTCATGACTGATGCATCGAATCTCACATCCAGTATTCACTCATGAAAGACACAATTTTAAACATAATCCTTGATGCCTTCACTGAGTTCCCAATACTCAAGTATTAAAAAAATGATCTATTGAAGCAATTCAACGCGACTAACAATGGAAAATTTGCATATTTATATTGTAAAAGTAAAACAACGTAGAAGAGAAAAGCGATTGTCACAGCTTCCATATAAGTAATAAATGTATTCCAAATATACCTACGAATTCCAACATTTCGTCAAATCACTACCGATCGCAGAGGAAGGAGACTGCGATGATAGCTAGGCGTTTATCTCCCTCTATTCCTCAAAACCTTTCTCTTCTTTGAGCTTCTTTCTCTTCTCTCAACTTTCTAACCCACAAAATCCGAACTTCATATTAAGATCCATGAGTAATTCCTCTAGAAGAATTGCGATAATACAGAAAATAAAAAGAAGCTATCTAACAATAATTTCAGTGATGTGGGCCATAAAAAGCTATCTGACAATAGTTGACAATAGCTACCTGACAATCATGAAATTACCTGACAATGTTCCAGTAATGTGGGCCATGAAGAGGGAATTCTGAGAGAATGTATTTTGCAGTGCTATAATTTCACATCTAATCATATCAAATTTGTTATCAATTCTCATCTCTTGGTCTCAGATAGAGAAGGTTCTAATATCCTCATAAATTTCGTGAATAAAAGCCTAAAATTGATATTCAAATCCGACGATCAAATATTTTAGGGGAAATTTGTGCTCGCTGATGAGATAATCAACTCTTCAAGTCGAAAAAAAAAAATGTACTATGCAAATGAATTCACAATGAAATGAAATTTTAAAAAAGCGAGATTGAATAAAATATTAGAGAGAAATTTGCAATAAAATAACTGATAACCGAATGACAATATTTATTTTACTTAGTGTTTTATTTTTTAACCATAACTTTGATAGCTAATAAAAAATAAAGTTGGTAATATTTTGATTGAAGTATGTTTCCGATAATTTCGATTATATTCATAGAAGCCTCACTCCCAAATCCAATAAAAAGCAATTTTTGTTTACGTTTATAAAATTCGCATTTAAAATCTAATTTACCTGTTCAAGTGCTTTTTGAACGACTGATTCAGATTCTGTATCGAGCGCCGATGTTGCCTCATCCAATAATAGAATTAGTGGATTTTTTATCAACGCACGAGCGATTGCGATACGTTGTTTTTGACCGCCTGATAATTGCACACCTCTTTCACCGACACGTGTACTCAAACCATCCGGAAGTAGTTGAATAAATTCCCAAGCATTTGCCTATAAAAGTCAGCAATATTTCAAAGTGTTATGGAGAGGAAAATTTCCGGAAAGCATGAAGAAGAGGAGGGAATTTCCGGAAAGCATGAAGCTAAGTGATACTGCTGTAATAATGATAGAATATTTACTGTTTTTTCTTATATTCTGTAAATGTGTGAAATACATTGTTTTCGAGTGTTTTCTTTGGGAAAACTTAGTCGAAAATTCCCAACATATTTGATAAAATGAACAAAGAAATCAGAAAGTCAACTTTCCCACTTCGCTCGTTAACTGCTTCGAAGCATCGTCTGAGGTGATTTTAGGGCACATAAATAAAGGAACTCTTACACGCATATTTTTCTTATCTCTACATTTGCGCTACTGCCTTTTCCACGCGCTGTTTATATACTTTCAAATAAGCGTTTAAACCTATGGCAATTATGGAAAACATTAGTGGGCTATAAATCAAACTGTGCTAGTTTCTATTGAATTTTGAATCTATTTGGTATTCGATGCTATGCAGTGGTTATATCATACTGGAAACCAATATATCAGTGTTTTTATTTTACTAAATGTGGACAAAACTTCATAATATAGCTTTGTAGGGAAGGGCAGCTTATGTAGATAGCGTTCCGGTAAGATGGAAAATTAACGAAGCGATAAATCCTGGTCGAAATATTTAGATTTGAAGCAAACAACTTCCGTTCGCAATAAATGAACCATGAGAAGCATTATGCCTACTTCGGATTGTTACAACATATATCTCGATATCAGATGCACGTTTAATTGAAAATATTAGTGAATCGACTGCAGATTTCACCATATCTTTCCTCAAAACGATAATCACCTATTGACATCTCGATAGTGGAGTATTTTCAACTTTCTAGACATTTCTAAGATTTATTTAAATATGCTGCATGATTTTATACTAAATAAAAAATTGCCTCTTCACTTCATTTATGAAAAAAATCCAACGTGACAGACCTGTTTGCAGGCACGAACGATATCCTCTCTGGTTGCTTTCTCCCATCCGAGTCGAATATTACTCTCGATCGTTCCATCAAATAAAACCGGTTCTTGTGAGACGATTCCGATCGCATCACGAAGGCGACGAACGTTCAACGATCGAATATCGTACCCATCGAGTGTTATCTAAACATTTGACGAGTAGATTAAGTGGAGAATGCAAACATCCGCCATTCACCTCATTCTAATACTTTATTCATCTTATTTTACCTAGATCAGAAAAAGGTTTACTATACTCCCTGTAATTAAGCAGATGCTCTCATAAATATAATCGACGACCTTCTAGTTTCTTGATAGGTCTCTAGTAACTACATAACAATCCAACCGACCTCTTTAATAAAATATGAATAAACTGAGAGAACCTCTGTCGGGGATGCTCTATTTAACACCGAAAAGTTAGTGCTCTCGATGGAATGAGATGGCTTTTAAAAAATAACGCAAAATTGGAAACAGATTTGAGTTGAAACAATGTCGGAAGGGCGAGAGGGAGGATAGTGGGGGTGGAGGGGAGGGGAGAAAGAAGAGGGGAAAAGGAAAAGGAAAACAGAAGAAACTTTTTATGAACTTTAGTCGCAATCAAGTGCGAAAAACTAAAAGATTTTAATGGATGATAATACTGCTTCATTTTAGGTGCATTCTCGATGCATAATCTAGAAAGCATTCCCGCCCCTTCCCACTCATGCCCACATCAAATCCACTGAATAAGATATAAATCCACTCTTCTTCCTTTAGAAAGCCATTTAAATCGGATCCCTAATGTTTGAATTCCTAGGATCAAATGTTCAACTTATTACCGGATAAAAGGTAAAACTATTTTATTAATAGACAATATTAAGTCCTTAATAAATTCATATATGCTTTAACACTAACCATTCCCAAATCGGGATCATAAAAACGAAGTAGAAGATGAATAATTGTCGATTTACCACATCCACTCGCTCCAACCAAAGCGATTTTTCGCCCTGGTGATATATCAAATGATACACGATCCAGAATCTAAATGTGAGGCGACATCTCAAACTACTTGAAACGTCAATGAAATCATTCAGACATAAACCACCTCGTAAACATAAATAAATGAATCAATTTGCATATTCAAAATCAAACAAAATAAATTAAAAATAAATTGTTATTACTTCATTTGCATATTCATTAGAAGAAACAGATCAATAACGACGCAAAGAAAATATTTCACCAAAATGCGAGTAATTAATATTAATATCCCTACTACCTCAGAGCAGGGCACCTGGATCAAGCGCAACGGCGAACTAGTCCAAGGAGATCACATATAAGTTATTGCAACCTTTTATTAAGATACCTCACGCATTGAAACTAATAATATCTGTTCAAAAATTCCAAATTCAAATTGCATCATTCATCTAGAGTATTTCAACTGGAAATGAAATCAAATCAAATAAATTTAACTCAATAACAATCATTAGTGATGGATGGAGAATTTTTTATAACTATGAAGCTGAAATTTCTTTTTTTTTGCTTGAAAATTTGCCAGAAAATTTTTCAACTAATCCTTATTTGAGGGCAATATCTCAAAGGAAACAAAAATACATTCATCTCTTCGAATCTTTTCCTACTTATTGTGAATCGTTTCCTCAATGATGGCCACCTTTACCTTTCCTCCAACAAAATTTTTTTTAAAATAAGAATGCCACAAATGCAAACCTGAATATCTTTTCGAATCGGATAAGAAAATGAGACATTTTGAAATGATATTGCGCCTTTCAATTTTGATGGAAATGTACCCGATTTAGAATATGGATCGATGGTCGGTACCTGTAAAAACATTTTATGAATTTAAAAAAAAAATTCTGATAACACCTAGTGGAGTACTAAGCTGATCGGAAGTCTACAGGCTTATGTCGATACAGTAATGCTTTAAAAGCATAAACTCTAGCTACTTGACCAAAATTTATAAGTGAAGAGACAAGCATGAACAACTTTTTTAGAAAGGAAATAAATAATGCTTAATGATATATGTGCGTAAATATGATGCCTTTTTTATGCTTCTTCAAACAATGTTTGTTTGAAACGATTCTCTAGCACTTCAAAAATCAATAAATGCGAAGAAAGAATATACGGTAACGTAAGCATCGCTAATATTTTCATCAAAAATAAGGATAGAGAAGGGGAGAACGACCAGAGCTTTAATGAAATCGTCTTTCCATTAGACCTTATTTCCCCTCATCAACCCTGCTTAAATGTCGGTAGTGCAACTGTATATGTAGATGAGTTTGCCGTACCTCTCCCACGGTTTTGAACGGCTTAGGCACTTCCTTTTTCATCGATGAAGATAGAAGGCGAAGGGGAATATATTTGGGATGGATCCGTATAGCAACAGTCCCAGAATTACACTGTGAAAATAAACTCATTTTCGGAACAAATAGTTTATGGTCGACGCCCGAAAGTGTCTAATTCTATTTAAAAGAATTAAAAAATTGAAAGAATTGTGCCCAGATTACAATAAACGTGAAAAAAATAATAACATACAGAGTTGATAACGGAAAGTACTTTACGTGCAGCACCACGAGCCATTGCAAATGTTGCCATATTCGGTAATGCACCACCGAGTGCCATTGATCCTGACATCACTGCGAAGAACACCTTGATTTTACGCATTTATTTATAATAAAAATAATATCCATTTTAATAAATAAACCGACCTATTTTTCCAGCAAATTAAAAAACATTTCGGGCAGAAATTATTTTTAAACCAAGGCAAACAATCTCCACTTTAAACAATAATATACAAAAAATGACCTAACCAAAGATATAAAATGTATGGTTAAGAATCGTCACAAAAAATTCCATAGACTCCACTATTCAAGTAGCCTCATACCATAAAATGAAGTTCTTTGATAAATGCACTCAACGGCTAAAATGGTGCAGCAATGGACTAGTAATCTGCAGACGAAGAGTTCGGATCCTCTCATCGTTCTATCTAGAAGATAGTTTCGACTTGAATACTTCCATGTTTTCTATTATAAAAATGAATGCAAAATAGCAACAAACCGTAAAAACAGATCCACGGTCGAATGTCGGATCACCAATGATTATCAATGAGCCATACCTGAAAAGAGATTCAACATGTTCCTCCAAAGATATCTTTCCATTTAAATATTGTAAGCAAATGTTGAAAAACATAACTATTTATGACGTTCAATTTTATTGCTGAGGGGATAAGCGAGCGATATTATTCAAAGAGGAATGGTAATTGCAATCTTATTAACAAAATAAAAAAAATACTAGACCAAATAAATAACATATCTATATATTTTAATAATCACTGATTTTTTCCTTCTCTACTAATTATTGATTAATTCATTTCTATCAATTACTGATTGATTAATGAATAATCTACTGGAAAAAAATAAAGAAAAAAAAGGTAAATTGTGCAATGAAAAATGAGACTGCTCACCAGAATGCGACGGCATATGATGCATACATAATCAAATAATTCAAAGCCATTCCTATGCCCATATAGAGATATTTAAGACGACCTGTGCGACGACCATCTTCGAGGGCTTTCTCGTATCTGCCGAATGAGCGGAAATTAAATCGAACTCATAGCAAAGAATTTTTTATCATTATTTATAAACGAGCCTTTAAAAAAAGAATAGTAGATAAGGTGCCATCGATTATAAAGCAATATTGAGCCGATGTCGGTACCACATTTTTTAAAAGGAAGTGAAATGGATAGCCGATATAAGAAACTATTGCCTTCGCCAAAAATATCCCAAATGAAGGAAAATTTCCACTTCCACATAACGTCACTATATAAAATTTAAGGAA
Source organism: Baylisascaris procyonis (assembly GCA_037389465.1). Classification (NCBI taxonomy): domain Eukaryota; kingdom Metazoa; phylum Nematoda; class Chromadorea; order Rhabditida; family Ascarididae; genus Baylisascaris; species Baylisascaris procyonis. The sequence goes on from JAZARR010000197.1 coordinate 9,172,091, forward strand.
TAATTTCAAGCCCTGAACTTTTAACAATAGAATTCAATTTAGAGTTCAATTTCTCCGTTAAATTTAAGAAGTTCTTTGTAGATCTTCCAAAATAATTTGGAATATTTTCTATTCAACATAGAATGCGGAAGATGCTAGTGCATAGTTCATAAATATCTTGCTATTGAGCTATTGTGCTCTCTATCGATTTGCTTGTATCAATTCTAAAAAAAAAAATTTAATATGTATTAGCTTTCGAATTTATAAAGCAACCGGTAAATTACGCAAAAAACATGCAAATGAACTGGATTTATTTGAATACTTATTTAATTAGGACATTTTCACATATACATGAGCGCATATGTGAAAACTTTTGCACATGCAATTGTGCCTAAGCTCTTTATTTAAATGTAGTGATTTGGAGTTCTCAGTCGACAATTTGGGAAGGAATATTATAGGCTCCGATTTGCTTACTTTCAATCCTCCATTCATTTCTTCCCCTCCCCCCTCAAATAATCCTTTGACAGACGGGCAAACCGAGAGGTTAGAGTGGAGCTCGGGCTAAGGCATATGAAGGGGGGGGGGGGGAGTAAGTGAAGGGAAGGGTAGGGTAGAACATTGTGGACACCACTATTCCACCTCAATCCTTCACAATCCCTCACCAATCAGTAAATCAATAAAATCATTTGCTATGCATACCCACCTGGCAATCTCACGTGTAGCTCCATTCAACGAGTGAACAGTCCTTATCGAGCTGAACGTTTCCTCGGCAATCGCACCCGCAACTGCATATTTCTCTTGCTCGACTTGGGTTCGCGTTGATGCCATACGACTCATCCATGCGCCCGTTAGAGCATTCAGTGGTGCAAAAGCCATCATCACCTATATACATCGTTGAGATTTACATCAAATTTGCCGTAACCATTCCGAATAAACGCCCATCAAATGGAAGGCATCTTCCTCTTCCGATCTCAATATCTATATTTCATTGTGTTGCGATGATTCAATTATTTTTTGATGATGAAAAGACTCAATTTACAACATTAAATTCCGCTGCTAGTTCATTACTGCTAACGGATTTTAATTTACTGAATGATTTCGATCAAAAATTTTCCACATTGGAAAAACGTTGTATCCTCAAGTCCTAATTCAAGAATAACCTCAAGTGCCTATTTAAAAGTAACCTTAATTCTCTAGCTAAAATCCCATATCTTTTGATGAATGATATAAATAATAAATTCTCATTCGATTAGTGATCAATTTCGTCGACAAATGTTCTCTACCAACCGCTAAGAATAGCAATCAGGTACAGGTCACTTGTTTATCTAAATTCAACTGCAAATAAAAAAATGTGAGGAAGAATGGATGAATCTGTCAAGGTTGCGCGCAAAATTCCATGCAAAAACAATATGGATCGTGAAAGAAATTAGTGAATGTACGACGCTAAGAAATTGGCGGAGAGGATACCTGTAAGTGAAAATAAACGAATATCCCCTTTTCATTATTTTCAGTTGAATAAACTCTACTATTGATGGGTACAGTAGCCCAAGGAATTCCAAAACAACAAGGACTGATACTGTACATAACCTAAGCAGGTGGACTGCGTTTTCTGGATGTGGTTGATGAGTGGATCTGCCTATTTGGATGTACAATTGCAAATATTAATAAAATAATAAACTCCGGAAAATCGGATGATGGCTGGAGGCGATTATTGATTTATAACATCCTACCTTCGAATACTCTTTTTTTGTTGTTCGAAAGGAAATCGTTATTTATAACAAAATTCAGTGAAAATTAAGAAAAAGATATCAACCTTACAAATACTGGAAGCAGGTTTTTGTATTAACCAACCAGCCTTAAAATTACTAAAAGCAGGTACTAGGTATTAACCTTAAAATTATTGAAAGCAGGCATATCTGAGCTTCATTAAAAAATTAAACTATCTACGCATAATTTTGAATTATTTTAGAGAAAAAACGAGACTGAAAACGCTGCAACTAGAATGAGAAACAAAGAGCATACCAAAGTCATACGCCAATTATAGATAAATCCAACAATAAAACCTGCGATAAATGCAGCCACTAGCTGTATCATCAATGATAATTTATCGCCAAGACCTTCTCTTACACGCTCCAAATCACTGAAATTTTTTATGGCACTCGCGAGAGTATTTAAACTATGAAAATTAGTGATTATAAAATCATAAAACATCGAATCCAATTCCAAGAAGTACAGGATTTTAGCCCCTCAGAAAGACTTAAAAAGGATCTAAATTAATGGAGACTGAATTTAGCAGAAAAGGAGGTAAAGGAGAGGGACGAGAAGGAGTTTGATCTTTTCGCGTCTTTGTAAAAGAAGTAGAATTAAATTTAAATTAACTGTTTCGGGAAGGGCAAAGAGCGATGTTCGAGGAAACTGATTTTAAATAGAATCCCTACAGAAAGCGAATCCCCTGAAAAGAAATTAGATTTGAGGAGAGACCGAATTTGAGAGGAAGGAGTTTGCGCCAAACTTCTTTACCAAACAGGAAAGGAGAAAAGCTAAATTTGCGAGGGAGGGACTTTATTCGGGAGTATACGGTATAAGGATGAGCTTGCCCCTCACCTCAACTTCAGCCCAAATTGAGACTGAGGTTGAGGTGGTAATCGTAAAAAAATAAGAAAAATGAGAAAGGAAGATAAAAGGACAATACAGACGAAAAAGAAAACGGAAAGTTGCTTGTTTTTATGTATCCGACTGCTTCATATAACTGCATTATTAATTGGCCTTCACACGATTGTTCAATTCAAAGATCCCAATTTAATCCCGAGTTGGACATCTGCGATCGGCCAAGCTGGGCATCTACGATCGGCCAAGCTGGGCATCTACGATCGGCTAAGCTGGGCATCCACGACCGGCCAAGCTGGGGACCTACGATCGGCCAAGTTAGCCATCCACGATCGGCCAAGTTAGGCGTCCACTATACTTACCCGTATCCTACTAAACAAATTTACATCCTTTTTAGCCGTATTTTCCGCTCAAATACTTCAATAAATACTTTGTTGTAATATTCAATTATTTTATTGATAATATCTTAGCATATATTTGAAATAAATTTTAAATACAATAAAACCAATTCAAGAAGATATTATATGAATATGAAAGTTACCAACTCAGTAAGACGAGCAGTAAGATTTCCGGTTTGTTGAGTATCAAACCATGCTATTTGTTGTCTTAATATTGCTTTCAAATATTTTTGCCGAATTCGATGTGTTGTACGTTCTGAGAAACTCTCCCAACATGCAATCTAAATTCTTTTTTTAATTATTTTGAAATTTTCGTTAGTTTTTCAACTTTTTTTTTATTTCTGCAAAAAAAAATAATTCACATAGTATATTCTCTAAAGACCCGAAATTATTTACATTGATAAATTTCTTCATAAATACTACTTCGTGCTCAGATAAAAAGAAAAATTCCTCGAATAAATGCAAAACAAATCAATGAAACAATAAAAATTTACATATTTTCCTATGGGAAACAAGAATGTTCAAAGGTTAAAAGAAAAAATGCATATATAAGGTAGACAATAAATGCATATTAGTATATTAATAAATGAATGATTTATTTACATCTATAGAAATATTTTAAAAAATATCTAGAAAAAGAAGCGATTGCATAGGCTTCTAAACTATGGAAACAAACGTCCTAAGGCGTAGAAAATATTCCCCCTCGCGCAATTCAAAATATGGTGCCTCCTCTTTCTGGCATTACTTAAAGAAATCCAAGAAATCCAAAGCTGAGATTTATAAGTACGATTTCACTAAAAAAAATACTCTCTTTTAGTTTCAATTTTCGAATATTTTCATAAACTATGATAGCATAGACTTTTTGGGGTTTTTCTTTGAGTAATAAAATTTTTGAAATCAAAAATTTCTTCGGCGGAAGAGAACTCTAATCAGTACAAAACTTCGAAAACGTTCGATTTTCAAGTTCAATTCCCTTATACCCCTCATAAGAAAAGAGGAAATGAAGGCGACAAAAACTGACGACAAAATAATGCCATCCGATGTGCATCTCTCAACTTCTATTTCAAGCCGTTTCTCTCTAAAGCCTATGCACTCATTATTTCAACTTACATTTGAATGAGATTGCAACCAACCGGCTGTATATTTTATATAAACCTTAGAAACTTAATTCTGGAATTGTTCAACCAATTATTAATTTCACTTAAATTAATCCACTATATAACATATATAAATTTCAATAAATTTCTAAAGTGGCAAGCTGCTAAATTTTTACGACTTTCATTAACGTTTTCATTGCGCTCTTTGATAAAATGATTGATTACCTGTATATATGACGAAATAAACATAAAAATTCCGATCAATAAATAATAAAGACAATAGGTGGCAACCGATGCATCGAATTCCTCTCTTAAATTAATTTTCAAACGGATAGTACGAAAAATTATGAATCTTTTTTTAATATATTAAAAATAAAGTTGCATTTTTATATTATATTTCGTGTTTGCGAATGTGGTTAAATTAAAGTATAGAATAAAAATGAGAGGAACAAAGAAGTGAAATGACCGAAACTTGAAAAAAAAAAACAGGATGGCAAGCAACAAAATAACGATGAAAATAACGAGAATTTCACTGATATGAAAACAATCTAGAAATAAAAATAATATTCAAATGTTTTATTTAAAAAAAACTTTGGGCAATTTTATAGAATATTCATACGACAGTGATACTTTCCAATGAGGGAAAGGTAAACACTTCTAAATCATTCCCACGGGAAAAAAACGGTTTCGCGTGATCAGACGCTTTTTTTCCACCTAAAAACCTTCTTCATGTTTAATTAGCAAAAAAACCGTAAAGAAGACGCATATCGATGGAGACAGCATGGTTTATCATTTTTGCCCATCACTTCTTAATCTACCCGCCACCCCCCCCCCACCCCCCACTCTATTTCCCTTACTTTCAATTCCCTTCTTCAGTGATAATTGATAAAATATTTGCAAAATATTTTTAAAAAATAAAAAAAAAATATTTTCGACATTTGCAACATGAATATCTTTATAGGCAAATTTTGCAAAAAAAAAAAAAAAAAAAAAACAATCAAAAACTTACTTAGTGATTGGGAAAATTCCCGAGCTATTATCGATCAATGAATGTCCAGTCACAAAATCTGAATTTTGTGCACGAAGAAATATTGTCGTCATACCACCAAGTACGATTGAAAGTAATGGAAAACCAATTCCATGAGCAATTGCCGCAAATGTTCCAATCAATATTAAACAATAATCCAAATATGTCGTATATGAAAGCTGAAATTTTAATATTTATAAAAACTTTTTGAAAATTTTATATTATTCTTGAAAATTATTTACAGAATATATGAATGTTATCGGTCTTATTTACCCTAATACAGCCATACTGTTCCCTATCCGATGAAATATATATTCTTTTATGGGAATATTATGAATCGTCGCATAAGTTTATTTTAAAATGAACCGATATAATTGAGATTAACTGATAAAAAATGATAAAAGCTAATAAAAAGCTCAATAGAAAGGCTGGAGTAATCAATATTTACAAAGCTTGAAGAAAATCGCCATATGCTACCAGCCGACTGGTTGGCACATTCGTCGCAAAAATACCAGTAAATAACCTTATGAACGATGGATGCTGAACATCATTGAGTTTAAAATTCGTTAATGGCTAATTAAAAATTAAATGTAATTATATATCACATAAATAACTCTAATTTTCAAGCAAATATCGAAGTCCATAAAGTTGGAACAAATTTAGGCCTGAGGTCATGAGGTAAGAGTAAAGGTGAAAGGAGAGAGGGAAAATTGAGGGAATAGAGAGAGAAATAATGTATGTGATAAAATATTTCAAAGGTAAAAGGCACATTACTATGATTAGAAATTCTAATAACTGCGAACAGGAACATAAAAAAAAGAAATACTTACGAGTCCTTTCTTTTTGACTTTTAGCGAAGCTTTGTTACAACTGGAACTGAAAAACAATAAAACCTTTTAAATAAAAAGTTACATTAAATAATCAAAGAATCATCTTTGAATAATAAGCAAAACTCCTAAATAAAATAATAAAATCACATTTATATAAAAATAAAAACTTTTTGTAATACATGAGATTCTCCATATCTCTTGCATAGTATCTTTCACAGATACCGTATTCACATGAATAGAACCCCTACCTCAAGACCTCATGAAAAAAAAATCCCTTTTTATTAAAATCTTCCCAGATTTTCAAATTTTCGAAAAAATAAATAATTCCTGTAATATTCCTTCCAATGTGTTTATTGCAAATTTGAAGTAATATATTCGTTAAGGTCAACGTTACAAATGATACTGATAGTGAGAGTGAGACGCCTTCTTCTCGCTTATCAAACCCTATCAGCGAAAAAACAATGTCCGCAGTTTTCTTCATCTCGTTCCCTTCCCAATGGGGAAGTAAACACTTGGGTATTATACAACCGATTTACTATTCCCTTGCTGTTGATGCACTTATTAATTGAATGCTCGTAGGAACCCTTTTTTTTAAATCTTGATGGATAAGGAAAGAAAAATTGTACTAGGCGGAGGGAGAGGGGGTGGGGAGGGAAGAGAGGGAGAGTAAACACCAGGGTGGTGGGAACCAATTCGAAGGAAATAATAGAGATAAGAAACTCGAATAAATAGAAACAATAATAATCTCCATCTCGTTGAGATCATATCCACCGATAAAATCCAAAAATTTTCGGGAAATCATTAAATTCAGGAAATCATCTAAACCAATAGAAAATATCTTAAGAAAAAGAAAAAAAATTTTTTTTGATTTAAAAAAAAAAAGAAGAAAAATTTCGGCGACACTCAACGAAATATATATGTTATTATCTAGTAAAATTTGGATAACTATATGAAAAAGTCACAAATACTATTTGAGGATTTCATTTCTTCATGTTTAATTATTATCCTTCCTCCTCCCTCCCCCTCCCCCTTTGTCCGTACCCCATGCTAATCTATTCTCACCTTCTCCCTTTTTATCGATATTATTGTAAACGTTTAATGATGAATTAGGTGTTTAATTGCTCATCGAAATGCACAAATATCCACCACTAAAGGGAGAAAAAAATTGCCCGCTGAGATCGTTTTTTTTTTCATCGATGAGCATATATGTACCATTTTTTAGAATATATTCGACGCAACCTATGTTAGAGTTTTTGAATGATTCGGATCGATGATTCACGATTGGATCCAGATGGAATTCATTTATGCTCAAGTAAACAGATTGTAATAATAGCGCAGAGAACATGAGCAAAACATATTTTATATAAATTATAATAAACTTTAAAAAGTGTCAGGTATAATTTAGAAAATAATTTAGAAAAACGCCTCCACAGCAATACTATACCTTTTGTTTTTTTTTTGGGGGGGGGGGGGGAGAGAGAGGAAGGGGGATACCAAATTGTGAGGGTTAATACTGGAATTAAATAAAAACCATTGCGAGTTTATTTGATTTTCGCAGGAAAATATCACTTCGAAGAAATGTAAATATCATATAACACATGTAACATCTAATAATGCTAGAAAGTAAGTAAAACCAGTTTATAGCTGGTTGAGATGTACTCTCATAAGACTGCTTAACTAAACTGGGAAACTAATTTAAATTAAAAGTATTTAAATGAATTAAAAATTTAATTACTTAATAAATTAAATAATTAATTTAAAAAAAAAAAAATACCTATTTAAAGATTCATAGGATACAATCGATGCGGCGATTAGTGGAACTTTTTCATCCACTTGTGATGATCGCATCATTCAATTCGATTGGCGTGTTGATAACCACCAATACACGATAAACACTGATGTGCACATAACGCTATTTGAGTTTATGTATTGATAACGAGTCGTCGCATTGATAACTCTAATCATTTGCCTATGATCAACGTTGATAGCAATTTGATCAGCAATTTATTCACTTTTAGTGAATGTTCATTCATTGATTGATAGATCATAATTGCTAGCCGTGCAAACGTCTCTAAAGAAAAGAATGCCCTCAGCATATGGTAATGTAGATCATTATTGCCATGAACGATCATTACATATAGAAGTATTTTATTGGGCCTCCGTTAAGTAGCACTTTTTCAGGGAGGGGAAGGGGGGGAGGCAGGGAAAGGAGGGATTACTTATTACAGGTCTGAGGGAATGCTGTATTTACCGTAGATTGAGGGGGGGGGAGGCAGGGATTACTATATTTACCATAGATTGAGGGGGGGGGGGGGGAAGCAGGGAAAGGAGGGATTACTTATTACAGGTCTGAGGGATTACTATATTTAACCTAGATAGGAGGGGGGGTGATTTCTAGCTGAGCCACAAAATCTATCATATATAGATTCAATGCCACCATCTAGAACCAAAACTTGCGAATTACCTATATTCTGATGTATTAGTCAAAAAAGAAATATAGTTTATAATATCTACAGTTTCAAAATATTTTATATACAAAATTGTCCACTGATCTAAACGTATTACGAAATATGCGACAATTAACTGCAGTTTAATATGCACACTTGACTGGTTTTATTGGATTATACAGCTGTCGATGAAATGTCCACACATCAAACATTTCAGCGGTCAGCAATGGTCATCGCAACTTATCGTAGCATATAAAATAGCGATGCTTTCATGAATACACCAATAACTAACATTTGCCCCACTCGATGATGTACTGTCCATTGTCCACTCTCATCTCGAGAATAATTGTTCATGTGATCATTATTCTTATATTTATCTCTAATATTACTGCTGTCAAATACAGTCATAAGGTAAATCAACTTTTTAATGGTCATTTCGAAATTGTTATTTAGTGGTCAATATGAAAGCAATAACGAGAAAACAATATGAAGTTGTAATATAATTCAAAATTTTTACTAATTAATTTTGCACTATAGAATTTATTTTTGTATAATTATAATTTTATCCTCTGCTCATATTCTTTTATTAATTGTTTCACCTATATTTGGTCTATATAAAGTAAACTACGGAAAATTATGATTCTTTTATTGCTTTTTTTTTCGGGAATATTCCTTCAAATATAAATTTGCATATACTTAACAGCTCATATTCTAAAATGTTTGAGTTCTTGCTGACAGATATAAATTCAATTATTTTCGATACTATCAATTAATGCCTATTGCGTAAAGTAGATAAAGGTAAGTTAAATTACCTCAATTAAACTTATCCAACTTAACGCCTATTATGTAAATTATCAAAATCTTCTAGGTCATTTTTATCCTTCTAAGGTAAAACTTTAATACGTTTCATCGAAGAATTGTCAATACCCTTGATATATATATATATATATATATATATATATATATATATATATATATATATATATATATATATATATATATATATATATATATATATATATATATAGAATAATCATTTTATACTATACCTCATAAAGTACCATCAATTGTTTGATAAAAAATATTTTAAAATATTAAATAATTTTCGATAAAATAATTGAAAATAAATATTCAGATAAGCAAAATATCATACAATCGATGCTAAATTATGAATTTTCTCAATTTTATATTCTTTCACTATCGAATAAATAACAAAAAATCAATTAAAAAAATACATTCAATAAGTTGTTCTCTAGAAATATTGTGCTGCAAATATTTGATTGCAAATGTACAGATGTATATGTAGATTATATTTATTGCCCTAGCAGATGTGCAAATATTCGCATCGTTTGGTCACTTAGCAATGACCCTATTGTTTACAGCCGCATAGCGTTTTGTGCTCGCAGCTTACCGTTTTTGGTGACAGCCTTACGGATGACGGTATCGAAGTGGATGAACATTCGCATGGATTTGTACGCAATTCAAATGGACCTGTTTGGCCAGAATATCTCAATAAAATGCTTGCTTGTGATAAGGTTATCACCTATATCTTATAAACTTTAAAAAAAATAATTTTATGCAAAAAAAGCAGAAAAAAATTGCATTGAATTATGAAAAATTTTTACGCGAAAAAACTACGTATATGTGGAAAAAATTCATTTGCTTTATTTCCGGGAAATATATTAAAAATTTACAAAGTTTTTTCGTTTTTTTTGGAAATTGTTTTTTTTTTTTCATATCAGCTAAGGTCCATTTTATATTACATAAATGAGTTCTGCAGTTAATTTTTGCTTATCTTAGAAAACAAGGATTAATTATTGTTTTTATCTGTAATAATATAAAATTATCTATAATAATAAAAAAAAATCTCCGTTTAGTATGTGAACTATGCGCATAGCGGTGCAAAGAGTGGATACGATAATGTCTATTTTTCGGGATGGTCAGGTCTTCTTTGGCAAATCGAAAGTTTTCTCGCCAATAGTCCAGCACTTCCACCAGGTCAACTCTTATTTAAATGATCGTATTTTATTGAATTTTAATAAAAATTTTACTTCCTAATTTCTTATAGAAAACAACTACTCTATTTTCAAATATTTTCACAATTTTACTATCATCGAATATTTTTCTAAACAAGCAAAACATGAGGTAATAAATAGTTCGCATCATATATTTGATCAATCAGTAACTTTATTGATCAATAAATAATTGATCAATCATTAAGCAACAATAAACTTTAAAATTTCAATGCCGTAAATTAATTTCAAAATTTTGCTTATTCATCAAAAAAAAAAAGATCTTTCTTAGTCAAGGATTTTTCACTTTCACAAAGAAATCACTAAATAAACGACAATTTTTATTGATAATTTCTTTTATCGTTTCAGGAAAATATTCCCATTTATAATGTTATAATCAATTTAAGTTTTCTTTTATATATTCTCCATCAACACTATAAAATACTTACTAAAAATTAATACTATAAAATACTTTTCTATCTTTAATTTATAAAAATTTTTAAAACTTTTACAAAAAAAATTTTAAATAAAAAAAAAAGTAGTAAACAGATTCTCTAACCGTTCTTCAAAGTGGTGGAATACTCGATTATCTCAGTGGAGATGACGATGATGTACGAATCACAGAGAATATCTCACGAGCAATTTTATCACTTCTCAATTCTATCAATGATGGTATTTTATTCAATATTAAATTATTGTATCAATAATTTTTTTACACATTTAAATATTTCAAAGGGAATTTTATGCTAATTTTATGTTGAAATCATTTGTTTTGAAGTTATATCATTTACAAATGCAAATTAACTTCATATTTTTTGGTTTTTTTTATTTGAAGAAAATTGATTTCCCATAAAATAAAAAATTTTCAAAATATAAAAAATTATACCAATACAAAAAAAATTTAAAAAATTATATAAAAATATAAAACTAAAAATTATATTTAATTATTGTCCAAATAGCTTATCGATAAGAATAATTTGATAAGAGGATTTAATTGTATATATTTCACTTCTATTAATAATAATATAATAAAAGAATTGTTGATCATTAATTATACATCACCGCAATCAATATTAAAATCAAACAATTCCAAATTCATCTTCTTATCGAGTTAATATAAAAAAAATTAAATAAAAACTTTCCCATAAAATTTTTTTTCACCTATTCAAATAATTTTTGTGCCTTATAGGTACAGTAATTGTAATGAATCTCCCTGATTTGAGTAGCGCTCCAGGAATACGTACTGCAGAAAACAGCGATCAATTATCGGATAGAATCGCGCAACTCGTTTCAACAACAAATTCGGTTTTTTTTTTTTATTAATTTAATTTTTTTTTATTAATTTAATTTTTTTTCATTAATTTAATTAAAGCGATATTTATATGTTTTTTATGATTTAGATTAGTAGATTTCATAGCTAGCTGTTTGTATTGTTCACATTTAAAATATTTTCGGTTTTTTTTTGCAAATTAGGTGTATTGAATGAAAATGTTTGAATTTTCAAATTTTTTTTGGTCTCATAGATGATTATATTGGAAAATTTACATATTCGATTCAAAAATTTTGCGACGAAAATGGGTCTATTTAGAATTGGAACTCATCTAATGATTGAAAAATACAAATCGCCTAATCCTTATAATACAAACCAAATCGCCGAAGAAAAAAAAAAAATAAATAAAAAATTGAATAAATTTGGCAAAGGTGATGGCTGAGCACTCAGTAATTATATAGTAAACGTATTTGCTTACGCTATATGGAATAAGAATTGTGCCATTTACATATCGTATTTTATCGATGAAATGCAACGAAATGATCAATATTAAGGCACATCGTCTTCATTATAATGGATTTTATAGATATTTCTACCGTCTAAAATAGCCTAAATCTGCTTGCAAAATTTGCATAACCTTTTAGGAACAAAAAAATTTGCATAAAAACATGAACGTGGCGCAAATTTCAATGCCGTAGAATTATCCCAAAATGCTACTAGTACCAAAATTTCGTAGCTAAATTACGCAATATCTTTAATTATATCTAAAAATTATTGAAAATTTTTAATAATTTTTTTTTTTTCAGAAATTATCAAAGATGGTATTTGGAAAATCTCGTGATATACTAACGGTTGGTCTATTCGATTTCAATACAGCAATATTCGATGCGTCAAGAAAACTCAATCTTACTGATCCATTCACTCATCATCGAGCAAATACCACGTAATTGACAGCCGTTCATAAGTTCTTTTTAAAGTTTTTTTAAAGTTTTTTTTTTTTAAATTACAAGTTTAAAGTTTTTGAAACAAGTTTACATCTCTCTTAGGCTCGAGATATCATCTAATTTAGAGAAATTTTTTTTTTAATTGCATTTATTGAAAATTTATATGGATATCAACATAATGAAGATAATCCATATATTTTGATAATTAATAAGCACCTCGATTTTTCAACTTTTTTAAAAAACAAAAAAACAGTAATTTCGAGAAAAATTCTTTCAAAAATTTTTTTTCAGATCACGGCATATATATGAATACGCTTTCCACGATTTGTGGAATCCATCAACATTCGTTCATCATGCTATCGCCGAGAAATTAGTGAAATTTCTTGAAGATCTTTGAATTTTTAATGAAATTCATGATCAATTCAATCAAATCGGCTTGAATATTTGTATCGTCATAGAAATTTCTCTCTAATTAATCAACAAAAAAAAAAAAAAAAGAAAACAAAAGAAGATTAATGGTATCATCTGTTATAAATTTCTCCATCCGATTAAAATCCCTTCTAATCAATATCAATTCACAAAATAATGTTGTCTAGGGGTTATTGACAAATGTTAGATATAACAAAGAGTTGTGTTATAATAACACATTTCTTATCAAAGCCAGAAAATATGCGAGATAAGATTTTAATGGAGCAATGCTATGAATGGAACATTTACAAAAAACTTGAGTGTACATCATTTATGGTGAATTCTTGTATTACGGCTGTTACGCCCTCAAAATTTAATGCTCTTATTTCCATATGTTTTAAATGGCGACAATGGAAGGCAGAGGGGGTGGGAGGGGGGGGGGTGGGGAAGGGGAAGAGAGGAAGGTAATATGGAATAAATAAAATAGTGGGAGGTATAGTGATTTAAATTTCTTGCATATGGAGGATACTTTCGAATATAAGCTACTGAGGTTGATTTGATACCCAAATATTTTTTTTTTAAACCTTTGGGAATCAAAGAGTTCTCTATCAGAAATTTGCTAAGTACTAAACAATTTGACAACATTATACACTTACGTTATGATTGTCATCTAAGTGTTATATGTATATTTTGCCGTTTTGTTGTTTGTTTTTTTTTTCTTATTTGTTTTAATCACTGATAAATTTCGAATGTGTATAAAGTTTTACAAGTTTACAGCATTAAAAAAATGTTCTCCAACATTATCTCAGACATTCTCCAACATGACAACATTCTCCAACACGACAACAAACACTCGCCAACACGACAACAAATATTCACCAACAAAACAATGAATATAAAATTTTATTTCAGACTTTTTATATTTATTAAAAGCAGTTATGAATATTATTTGCTGAGTGAATTAATTATTTGTTAACACAATTTTCATTGTTAGATTCGTCATGAGTTGTTGAATGCAATGACCTTCGTTCGTCGGTTGGTTTCTCGTCACCATTACACTCATCTTCTGAATCGTTGATCATGATTCCTGTTGGAGTCTTAAGGCAATGTCTGAGCGCATCTGGATCCAGATCCTCCATATCAGACATTGTCGTCATGTGTGGCTCAACTAATTCCCACACCTGCAAACATAAGATACATTTGAATACTTTTTATTTGACGATCACTTCAGGATCTCCGTCTCCCTTTCCATCGTCCTCCTTTAACGAGAACCTCCTTCCTCCCACATCAGGACGATTTTGTCCTTCATCGCCAAAACATCCTTCTTCACTCTCATTCACACCCCCCCCCTCTATCCTCGCATCATTTCATCACATCGCTGAAAACATGGATAAATGACGCATTTTATTAGTGAAAAAAAAAACATCATAATCAACATTTTTTCGATTCAGTCGTTAAACTAAGCAAATAGGCTTGAAATCCAGAATGCAAGATCAAATTCTATAAGAACTCTTTTTCGGGGGGGGGGGGATGTTAAGGAGAATGGCCTATAGCTGCCCTTACTGCTGGGGATTGACAAGGGTGAATATACCTCTCTACACTCTCCACTACCCTTTCCTACCCTTTCCCACTTTCATGCCTCCCCTTTCCTACCCATTGCTCTCCTATATACCCAACAACGTGCTATTCCTGTTACGAATAAAAAGGATGTGATAGAAAAGAAATTGATGAAGTTTTTACGATTAAAGAATAATCACAAAAATATAAGATGAAATATAAAAAGATGGAAAATTTAGTGGAATAAAAAAAAAGTGACACATAGAAAGATCCTATATATTCGATCTTAATTACTACTATACTACTGTACTTACTACTATAGTAATACATTCAATCGTACTACTGTACCAATTGCTTATTTCATACTGTATGTATGGGATGAGTGAAGCAAAGAAAATATTTGATCTTTTCAAATGATATAACTAACCTTTCCTTGTCTTAGAAGTTCTGTAACGGCTTCGATATCGGGATGAAGTGAACGATCAACGTTTACGGGTCTGAAAATGATGTATGATATGATTTCAATAAAATTTCATTGATTTGAAGGTTGATTTAAAAATAAAAATAAAAATTCATCTGAGAGCTATGAAGGGGATATAATATTAGAGAGGATAATGTGCTATTTGTGGAGATATTTATTGAAGATATTGAATTATATTAAGGAATTATGCTTATCGCAATTAATTTAAATTAATTACCAAAAAATTGTTACAACAGTACAATAATTTTATAATTAAATTCCATTATTTTAATTTCATAGAAAAGTGAAATAAAAAAATGTTTTAATTTTGGTGAAAAATTTTTGAAAAAAAAAATTCTTTTATTTTTGCTCAACGAGTAATTTACCGTAATAAAATTATTCACCGTAATAAAAATTTCGTTCAAAGAGGAATACTTTAGAGGCAATAAAACTAGAGATGATTATGATTCAACGTTCCGGCATCTCAAAGAGTCCTCATAAGGATGCACTCCTTATAGAGGATCGTAGATTAGAAAACAATGCAAGAAAGAAAGAATCGGCAAAAATAGAGAGACAGAGAGAGGTGAAAAAGAGTGGAAGCCGAAAAAAATTTCAGCGCCTAAAAGATGAAAACCACTTCCGGAACATTTTCCAGAAACCATCTCCGGAAAAAATTTAAAGTTCCGGAAAATCATTAAATTCTTAAGCTTTCAAAAACTTTTAATATCAAATTATTGGTCATATGTGAAAGTTTTTCTACGACTTTTTTTTCATGTTGCACTTATCTATGAGTCCAGTGATTTGACTACTGAAGGCTATAAAAAAGCGATGAATAAATTTGATGAAAAAAACAGATTGTTAGCGCTAATCCCACATCATACCACTGATATCCTCCTTCAATTGTTCAAAAAAATTTTTGTTTAAAAATTTTTTTGAATTTTTTCTAAAAAAATTTAAAAATTTTTTTTAAGAGCTTCAGAACGTTGCTTTAAAAAAATTTTTTTTAATGAAGGATAACTCACGGGCTCACTGATCTGACAAGATTGTAGACCTTATTAAGTGGCGCTGTACTCATAAGGGGTTTGAGAAATTCCATTCCTTGACAGGCCGCCAATAATTCGATAGCCAACACTTCAAAAATAAAATATTAACGCCTTTTTTCATTCGCTTCATTCAAAAATGATCAATATTCGATCAATTTAGATCAATTATATGCTGTTTTACGCTTTTTCGATTCAAGTAGCCCCTTCCATATTTCTCTACAATACCTAAAAAAGAGGGTATACGATAATTTAAGAGGTATACGATAGCAGCAAAGCATACGGTACTTGGTAGGTGCTGCTTCAACAGTATTTTAGTACACGTCATGACGAAAAAAAAGTACAAATAGTCTACATTTAATGACAACTTTTGTGGAATATACTTAAAATTTTCTATCGACTAGAAAATGAAGAACACCTCATTCAAATATGCAGATAAATTAAACCTTTAACTGAAATCATTAAATCATTGATAATTTTTTATATTTTTACATCGTCGTTTCAAGTAAAATAAAACGATTTATCGATCATTGATTGCATTTGATAACTTAATCACTAAACTTTTGATTGACTCAATCCATGACTATTCAGAAAAAAACTATTTCGAATCATTGCATTCTTCTTTCATTCGTTCTCCAATTCCCTCATTTTCAAACACAATACGGCTTGAATATTTCCATTCCAGGCTACTGTCGCATTTACTCATAGTAAGGCCATGAAGCCGTTGATAAATTGCCCATAAGAAGTATTTATTGAATGGTTTAACGAAGATGGATGGGTAAGTGCATTGGAACATCTACCCATGGGAAATTACTATAACTCGTTACCTGCTTCCACATGTTCGACAACGGTAAGTGCTTTACGTGCAGCATATGCACCCATACTAACATGATCCTCTTGACTGCAACTTGTTGGAATGCTATCTGCCGATGAAGGATGGCATAATACTTTATTCTCGGAAACTGAAAAATATTCGATAAAATACTTTTAAAATTTAGGAATGATAATCTTAAATTAATTTTAACCTGAAATAGAAAAATAACTAAGAAGAAAAAAAAAAATTTTAGGAAATATTGCAGAAGAGTTGAAACGATAAGCGCTGTAATATTCTACCTATTCGAGCAATTAATTTCCACAGCACATCAAATTATTTTTTATTTTTTTTTCTTATCAACTAATTTTATAATATGATTTTATTATTTATTCTACTCAAAAATTTTCACTCTTATTTTATTTATTAAATCTTAATAGTGAATAAATTTTATAATTATTTTTATTTGAAAGAAAAAAAAATATATTTATTTCCTATATTTGTTATATTATTTAATATTTAAATTTTTTATATTCATAATTATAATGCAACGTCTATATAATTTTTACTATAGTTTAGAGGATTCCTTACGATATACTTATTAAATCAATATACTGATAACTTACAACGAAATTTTCATTTCAATGATCAAACTGCTATGAAGAAATACGATAATAAAAGAAGCTTTACCAAGTGATGCAGAGCATAATTGTGCAACCATAAAACCTGAATTGAGTCCTCCATTATGTACCAAAAATGTTGGCAATCCACTAAGCTCATGATTTATAAGTCTTTCCAACCTAAATTTATATTTATTTATTTATTTATTTATTTATATTTATATTTATAAATTTATAATATTTATTAAAGTACAATAGAAAATTTTAATTTAAAAGCTCATTTATATAATAGTTCCCATTGACATCATAAGTTTATTTGTTTTGTTCTAAGACCTCCAAGGAAAGTCTAGTATCGAGATCTCTTCCCCCTCCCCCCCCCCCCCACCCTTTCAAATCGGTATTTCCACCCTTTCAAAGCAGTATTATTTTAATTTTCTGAATTTTTTAAATTTCACATAACTGTATTCCCTTGTGCCCATGTTATGCCAACAGTCTTACTAGGTTTCATTATCTTAACTTCTTTTGGGATAAAGTTCGAAATTTCAGGTAGAAGAACTCAGGTAAACATGTAAACAATGAGGTAAATATGCGCAAACATTCATAGTTATTTTCGTTATGCAAAACATACTTATAAAAATAAAAATAAAACTTTAAAAAACATAATAAAACTTATTAAAAAATATAGACAAAAAAAAATTTTTTTTTTTTTAATTATTCACCTTCGTTCACTCATCTGCGCTAATTCATGAACAGCAATCGCTAAATAATCGAGTGCTTTAGCCGGATATTCTCCATGAAAATTCCCACCCGAAATAATTTCCTGTCTATCGGCGAATACCAATGGATTATCGGTAGCCGAATTGAGTTCAACATTAAGAATCGATCGTACAAAATCAATCGTATCATGAACAATCCCATGTACTTGTGGTACACAACGCATTGTATATGCATCTTGTACTTTACCACAATTACGATGTGATTCTAAAAATTATTCATTTTTAATTTTTATTTACGAAAATTTTCTTAAGGCAAAAAAAATCTGATTTAAAAAAAGTAATAAATAAATTGAAAATATTTTATAATTATATAAAATATGGAATTTTTGACGAAAAAATTCGTCCAAATATCTTCAATTAATATCCTCAATTAATCTTTTTTTTTTAAATCATAATCTTGTAAAAATAAACTGTTTCATTTGTACTTTATGGATGAGCCATATTGGCCGAAAAGTACTTTTAGAAATGAAGCATTGACACAAAACTATTTTACACACATCAAAACAATGGGCAGTTATGGAAAAGTTTCTATATAATTTTCCCTCATAGCAGCCATCGGTTTAGTCAACCGGAGCTCCCCTCCCCCCAACTCCAGCTCCGCTTCCGCCTCCTCTCATCGCCATCCCATCTCCTCTTCTCTATTGCCCATGAAGAGTGATATCGTTTGTTATCCCTCAAAGATTATCTATCATTTTTACACAACAATTAAAGCTAGAACAATAAACAACGAAAAATAAAATAAAGCCAATAATAAAGGCATAATGAACGCAAAAAGAACATAAAGTGAAAAAAATAAAACCAATCTTTGCAGTAGCAAAAAAAATTTTTTTTAATAATATATATTACCAGCAATTTGCGATGGATTTGCTTCCGAATGAAGCAGTGATCGAAGTCGTAACGCTGTTGCCATTTGACCTTTATGAGGTCGGATACTATGAATATCTGCAATAAACATAGAAAATAAAAATAAAAAAAAAAACAAAAAAGAGAGGATGGATGGAGTTTTATTCTAGCAGCTTTCCCTCATGGGTAGAATTATGATACTTTATGCAGAATTTAGGATTGCTTTTGTTTCCGCTTTGCTCATGCGGGTCCCTTCCTCATTCTCTAGTTGTTCGCACTGTTAAATTTTTATTTTTCGATATATTTTTAAATTTTACTTTACTATTCTGCCTACAATATTCATTTCAAACAAAGAAACGCATCAATATTTATATAATTGATTTCCTGATGAATAGATAAATTTTCACGAAAATTTAAATGAAACTAAATTTTTTTGTTTTTTTTTTTTTAAGAAACGAAGATCAAAAATGATCAATGGAAAAACGTGGCAAAAATCGAAGACGGTTTTGATTCATATGAATAATTTCATCTTCTTTTATGCATCTCTAATAATTTTCTTAAGAACTGAATTCAGAATCTATTTTTCTTTTTTCACTTTTATTCGTCTCGAATCGTTTAAGAGTATAAATTTTGAAATTTTTAGCAAGTTGTGTTGCAATTTGCAATTTTCCTCAAATTCTCTTAAAATTTTTTTCTTAGGTAAACAAACTATATAAAGCATTTATTATGATTTCGGAAATAAAAGCCAACCCGCATCAAATGCTCGTGTTGTTCCTTTAAGTACATCAAGCGATAATGCAGCAATTACATCCGCTTGTTTTGCGATTTGATCTGCTCTTTCTAATGCTGCAAATAAATGTCTCTTAACGATATTCCCAAAAAATATAAACTCCGACCGGAAATTATATTGTGATTTGAAATTTTTATTTATTTTTTACACTTAATTTGTCATAGAATATAATTACGTTGCAATTATATTAGCGCCTAGAGATGTTAGAAATCATTAATAGCTTTTTGCCGTGAAAAATTGAGCCGATATGAAGAAATAGTACTGAAAGTAAAGAGTGCAGAGGGATAAAAAATAATCTGGGCTTACAGCACTTTTTTTTCACTTGAAAAAAAAACACTTAATTGACAAAAATTTAAGCTATAAAATAAAGTTGTTGTTTATAAATTTGCATATTATTTTTGTTGAGATGAGAAAAAGTTTCAAAAATTTGCATATATGAAGGCGAATTTTTAATAACGTTGGATGGGATGAGTTGTTTATTTACATACCAAGTGAGCCAATTGAAGCAATTAATTGTGTCCCATTGATAAGTGCAAGCCCTTCTTTTGGACCAAGATCCATCTTCTATAAATATTTTTCATTTCAATATTCATTGAAATTTTTGATGAAAATAGCGAAGAAAACAATAAAAATTAAACTTTTAATAAAACTTATGGAATATTTAACATTATTTAATAATAATTATATTTTAAATATTAGAAAGTATAAAAAATTTGCATAATTATGCAAACCTCTAAATTATTCTTTTCAAGAACAATGCTGGCATCTTCCCAACCAGTTGACGGTGACCACATTTTACCCTCACCAAGCATACCAAGTGCCAAATGAGCCAATGGGCAAAGATCACCACTTGCGCCAACACTTCCTTGCTCGGGCACATATGATACACAGAACGCTGCAGAGATTCATTTGCAATGAACAAATAATCAATAATCTATGATCCTCTACCCTCTTTTCTATCGAAGAGATAATTTAAAAGTAATAAGTAGTAATAAAGGAATTAAAGTAAGCTAGTTATATGGAATTTTGCCTTTTCTAAATATTGGTTTATTCGAATTTTCAATTTCGTATTGTTAAGCAATCAAAGAACTAGATATGCTCAATGCTCTTCAACGTTTAAAGCAGTACTATTATCAATTAGTGACAGTTTCGTCACCTATAACGTCCTCATATCTCTTCTTATTGCTTTAAGGAATCGTTATTTCCAATTTGAATCCTGCAATTTCGAATCGAAGTATTACTAAAAAATTTTAAAAGATGATTCATTTGCACTTAGAAGGATATTTAAAAAGATTAATAAAAGAAATAGAGAAAAGAAAAATCAGAGACCATTGAATGCTGCGACCAATTTTTTGATATTCGCCAATGATATCCCACTATAGCCTTTAGCGAGAACATTTATTCGTAAAGCAAGTAGCATTCGTGCTCTTGAAGGCGCAAGTGGCTTACCGTAACCACTTGCATGTGAACGTATCAAATTCAACTGTAGTTGTCTACAACGAGTATGGTTCTTTCGTATGAAATCAATAATTATTTTGAACAATATGAAATATAAATGATAATTGATCTACCGTTATTATTATTACTATTAGGTATGATATACGGTATGAGATAAAGAGTACTGTAGAAAATTATAAAGTAGTATTGTTATAGTGCATAGAAAAACTATTTTTTTTTTAATTTTGACAGATCAGAAGTGATCTATAAAAAATAATCTAATAGTCTTGAAAAAAAAAAAAAGAACGATAGAAGGACACAAATCAATGCTCTTATTGCCTGAGGGCTAGCAATACTCATAAATGATCTTTCATGATTCGCTATTGGATCGACTAAAATTTTTATAAGTAAATAACCGGAAATGCTTAAAAATAAATCGATACGGTAAGGGAATCATCGCATTCAAGTTGATCTTTAAAGAATGAATTGAGAGGTGTCTTTATAATAAAAAAAAAAGAAGCAAACTTTGCATTTTTATGATGTTTATTGATGCGAATCGTTGTGCCAAACATATATTTCCATTCATTACTATCAATTGAATAAAGCTATGATAGGAACAGTTATATAATATGGAAAATTATGATCTCTTATTCTCAACGTTGTTCTAAATAAATCATTTTCTATATGAGTTATTATTAACAACTAAGAGTATCATAAAATCTGCAGTTAAAATTTATGTTCTAATCGACCAAGTGTAATAAAAAGAATTTTTTATGTAATAAAAAAAAATAGTGTAATAAAAATCTTCGGAGTCAATTTTTGGAGTCAGTCATTTTTTTGCACTAAGAGCTCCTTCATAAGGCGTTTTATTTCGGTTTTAAAATGCTGCTTAGGTAATTGCTTTTTCTAGCAGATCGAAGAGCAAAAACGCATACAATGCTTGCAATATTGCATCCACAAAAAGCATTATGCAAACGTGATGTCTGTGCGTTTACCTATGCGTGCACTTGTCTGTTTGTCTGTCCGTCTGTTTGTCTGTATGTTTGCCTGTATGTCTGTCTGCTTATTGGTTTCAATTTGGGAGCCACCAATGCAAGCGTTATGAAATTCAACCATACGTACTAGGCATCTTGTACAGCCTCTCGTACCAATAATCTCCATTGAATCATTAAAATGAAAATTAATTGTAGACATTTAAATGCGCTAAGAAATTTGCATAAATTTCCCATCAAACGAATTTTCACTCAAATTGATTGCATAGTAGAAAAATTGATGTTTTCTAAAAGATTTACGTAAGCGTTCGAAGCACATTTACATTATGAACGTATCATTCAGCTTGGGTTATTTTTTTTATTTTTATTTTTAATTTATTTAATTAATTAATTAATTTTTTTTTTTTGCTTGCAACGTGTGAAACTGTCTGTTCTAAGATGAATGGAATATTAAAAAAAAAGCGCATATTATGCTAGCTCTTCGAGCACGTTTCAGGTGTTTTTTTTTCTATTTTTATGAGCATTTATTGCACTTTGGTTGAAAAATGCTTCTTGATATTAAAGGAGTCAATAGAAATGTTCACTAGCCGTATAATTAGCTGCCATTGAAATGAATCAAAGCATTCATATCATGTGTATTCTTTGATGCTCATTTACGGCAATGGAAAAAAAATATCGAATAAGAAAGGTAAACATTTTTCTGCATTGCTATTTTTGAAATGCAATCGGTGGTTCTTTAATAAATTCTACTTTTATTCTTTATATTTAGCGGCTTTTTATACTCATTTCAATTCTTGGGCATAAAATTTAAAAAAAAAAGAAGTGATTCACCTGAATCAGATGGGCTAATCCGCTTTAAATTTGCATAATTTATGCAAAAAATAAATAAATAAATAAAAAATTGACTCACTTAAGTTTGTCATCTGGTATACGTACATTAGCGAATGTTCCAAATCCAGTCGATACACCATATACAGCTATAATTTATAAGTTTATTCTTCGAACTATAGACAATTTATGAATGCAAAAAACAAGGATTTAAAATGAAACTGCAGAGTTAGTTAAATTTTCATAAAGTATTTTTAACAGATGACAACAAAAAATCCATCATACCTGAGTGTTCATGAACGATTTTTTCGAGTAATGCCCTCGATTTACGTATTCTTTCTTCCGCATCAAGTGATATCTAAACGATAAAATAAAATTTTCGTTTTTGACTTTTTTTATTTACTCATTTAAAAAACGTTAACTTAAAAAAATTTACTCATTGTTAACTTAAAAAACGATATATATATATATATTTATTTATTTATTTATTTATTTATTTATTTATTTATTTATTTATTTATTTATTTATTTATTTTTATTTATTTATTTATTTATTTATTTATTTATTTATTTTTATTTATTTATTTATTTATTTATTTATTTATTTATTTATTTATTTACCTCAAGAGAGAAAAAAAAAGAGATATACAATCATCTATATTTCAAATGAAAGTTTCTCATCGAAAACTTTTCAGCTATAAAAATAAACGATATCGTTGCAGACGTTTTCATAACTAGTAAGCGTAACGTTCGTTCATCTCCCATTCCACAGAAAAAAATAAGTGGAAAACTTACTGCAGCAGTCAGTCTGCATTTTTATCAGCTCTACAAATTTGCTCTACAAAATTGCTCTATGGTGATGTCATGTCTCTATGTATGTATGTGTGTCTGTCTGTTTGTCGGCTGATAATTCTTGTGTTTTTCAGTCTAATATGCAAATTTCTGCAAGCTAATCATCAGGTAAATAAAAAGTAAAGTAAAGAATATGATGGAAAACCTTTATGATACATTTGCCTTGTTCACATTTGACTAAATCGGATGTCGTTAGACTGTTACCATCAAGAACAAGCACTTCAGTTGGCTTCTCTTGACCGGGAATGATTTGATCGAATTCGAAACGAATCCTTTAAAAAAAAAAATCACATTAAAATCTATGCAATCGTATTAATAATTGAGAAATTCGACTAAAAATTTCATACGGTATTAATGAATCGAATATTAATTTAAACGCCAATCGGAAATGTTTAACTTTATAAAAAAATTTAATATTTGCTATAAATTATCACTTTTATTTCGTTATAATTATTGTTTTATTTTGTTTTTTTCACTAATTTTTCGCTATTTCCCTCTAAAAAAAAAAAAAAAAAAAAAGAAACGACATATCTCTTTGTTAGCTCTAATATATGCGACAAATTATAATGGGCATTATTATTTTTATTAATTCACATGCAACATTTTTGATAATTTCCCTATAGTTGTTATACGCAAATATAATTTCTTTTGCAAAAATTAGTGAAAAAAAATGTCATATATTATAAATATTATAATTTATGAATATTAAAATTTCTGATCAACAAACCTTTTCTTTTTTTGTTGATCGAGTTTCTCGTTTATTTGTAGCATTATCTCATCATTTCGTTCTTCCGTCTCATCGCTTTTCATTGCTACAATCAAAGCAATCTATTTCTCTATTTTACTACTTTTGCATAAATTATTAGTAATAAGTAATATTTCGAATTCTTTTTATTAGTATTTTCTCAAATTTAATTATTTCATTACACTTTTATTTATCTATTTATTATAGTATTTACTTATTTATGATCTCTTTTTTTTTTTTCGTAATTTACATAATAAATATTATTCGCATTGATTGTATGCATAATTTTGAGTGAAGATCTCTATTTATTTACTGCTTATTATTTGTGATTCAGCACAAAAAAAAACAGTTTATCAATTGAAAAAAATTATATCCTATACTTCAGTAAATTCCAATTTTACTCTTTTTTTTTGCAACTAAATTATGAATTTTATATATTTATATATAAAATTGCATTCTTTTCAATTCACATAAATTGCAGCATTTCTTCAAAGTTTCAACTCTTCTCTATGAGTTATTTTTGCTTGACGATGAAGCAAGTTTTTTTTTTTTTTTTGAATTGGCATCTCAGTAGTGGATTATTGAAGATCATAGAGTGAGTCTATATCATTTCCCTTTTGCCCGATGTCTATATGATCTATAGCTGCAGTCACTTCTCTTTCAATACTTCCCTCCCCCTCCTTTGTATGTCTCTCCCTCCTTCGGTCCCTCTCGCTCTCCCTTCCCAATCGCTTGTTCTATCCCTCCATCTTTTCCCATCTATATTGCCCCATATTGGAAAAAGAACATAAAACACTTCTCAACCGACTTATAATAATGAAGTCGCCATCCCTGAGCAATGACGATACCGTATCATCAGGATCCAACAGTGAATTGCCAATTGTTCGTCTTATTTCTTTATATCCGGCTTTCACACTCGCATTACTTAAAAGTTCCGGCTTCAATTTCGCCAATTTTGCTATCGTTCGTTTAGCGACCTTAAAAGACCGTTAAAAATTTAAAAAAAAGACCGTTCATTTTTCAGTTAAATATTCTCTATGCATCTTTTAAGTTTTTTTTCTATGAATATTAATCTGCCTTCTAGGCTTTTGTTCTTGATCAAATTAGGATAGTGGGAAGGGGGGAGGGAGGGGGACAACAACAAGAGTGGATATGGAAAATACCAGAGATGAAAATAATTTTTCGATTTCTTTATAAGACCAACCTAAGTTATATTTTCGTAGGGATTTTTTATTTTTTATTTTTATATAATTAAGTTTTTTTTTTAATTTTTGCATATAATTAAAATTGGTAGTATCAAGAAATAAGTGACCTGAAATTACCATATTGAGAAGGCAATAACTCTCTTCCCTCTTTCGTATCGACCTCAAAATACCCTCTCTTTCAATTTCGAGATTCCCCATCTCAGCATCTCTCCTCCTCATCTTCTTTTCAAAAATCTACGTAAAAATTAATGATAAAAATGAACCATGAAATTTATACTGTCAAAAAAATTTTTTTAAATTTCAATTTAAAAAAATATTAATAAATTTTAAATAATTATTTGATTCACTTACATTATCAATTGTGTCGTTTTCATTACACGCAATAACAATACATTCAACACCAAGTTGCACTTGAAGACGCATTCTAAATTATTTTATTCTTTTAGCGCTATCGCTGATCAAACTCTCATAAAGTAGATCAAATCCTCCCCATCGTAGACTAAGCATCTACTTATCCCATCGACGGAAGATTCAACAAAAAAATTGTCTAAATTATATTTTTTCTATCAATTCAATTAAAAATATTTAAAATCTCTAAATTAAATCAATCAATAAATTGTTGAATATAATTTTTTACCACAATCAAAAATTATTTATTTATGCAAATTTCACATCATATGCAAATTTACTCGAGTAATTTTGCGATTTAAAAAAACATTATTATTATTATTTCTTTAGAAGAAATTAGTGAATAAATTGATTAAGACAATTTTAATACGATGAAATAAAATAGTATTCCAATCAATGAGAGTATCTTATCGACGAAGAAAGGTATCTAAAAACCGGAAATTTCTGCAGTCGAAAATGGTTGACTGATTAGTTGACTGAGAACGAATAAGATCGCCGAAGAGAACGAAACTGATCACAAAGAATACAACACTTCAAATTTATTTGCTTTTTTTTTTGCAGCGTCGTAATTTGTGTTGAGATCATTAAAAGAGCAAACCTATCAAATTGTTTTCAAATTGTGCACTTTAAATTTCATCATTTTGCAAAGCTTTTTTAAAAATATTTTTTTATTATTTTCATTTAGGTGTGAAATATAAGTTCGAAGGAAAAATTGTGATGGCGAATGATTTCGCAAAAAAGCACATATTGTGTTTTCTTGTTCAGAATAATACTTCCGCTTTGTTAAATAGTCATCGAAATATAATACAACTGTGGCAAATGTGAATCGCATCATTCATATCGTTGATGATTTCTGAAAAAAAAATCTCCAAAGTTTGGAATTTTTAAATATTAAAAAACTGAGAAATAAACTCGACTGAAATCTGTAACATTATGCAAATGCGTAATGAATGTTGTGCAGTGATGCGATTGTTAACGCACGCATCTGCTGCGCCCATCGTACCATATCGTAATGCTTCACCTAGATATTACCTAGGTGTTATATGAATGACATTCAAGACTACTAGTGTGTTGAATTCTTACTGCTACTCTTATACATTTATTTCGGTTTCAATTTTCATACACCCGAATTCAACGATAGACACGTCGATAGTTGTTATTGCTGGAATTTCATTGAATTTCAACAGCAGAATTGAGGCAGCCGATTGCTCATATATTAATGGCATATTAATTTCATTCAAGTTCTGATGACATCTATTATAAAGATATTCTGATAGATAAAATTCCTTAAAACGACTGATTCAAAGACCACGCATTGTTAGTTTTTGAAGAAATTTAGTATGTTTAATGGTAAAAATTCAACATAATCTTCTTATCACAAACGGTGATCGATTACAGCCATAAAAGAATGCAACGATGTTGAGTACAATGATCATCGACCACTTCATTCGGCAACTGATAGGGATTCGTTGTGCTCGTTCAGTTCGATATGCCGCCATATAGGGATCGCATGAATTAGAACCCCCCCCCCTCCCCATATTAAAACTGAACCTGAATTTAGAAAAATGTTTTTTGGTTCCGGTGCATGTTAAAATCGCTTCCTTGTGAAAATAAAAATGTATTTCCATCTGTTCCTTAAAAAATCTTAGTTATTTGTTGATAGATATTAATAAAGCATAAATTTAGGTTAATATTCCAATAAATATTCATCATCTGATCTAATATTGACAAGTAAATTTTTATATTATAGGAATCAAATTCAAGCCGAATATATAAATAATTGCAGCTGTTGGCATTTATATATACAATGGCGATTTTTAGATGGTTATTAATAATAAACAAATAAGCAATCGAATATTAATTATATATGCAAATATTTACAAATATATAAACGAGAGAAGAAGCAATTGTCGACTATTTGATGTAATAAAATAAAATGACTAGAAATACGAATATGCCTGTAATAGTGATAGAATTTACTAAAAATTGTGCTTATAATAACCGAAATATTTGGCTTAAGAATTTTGACAGCATTTGTGATCGCGGCGATATGACCATCTCCTCCTTCGACCGTTGCGATAACAGCACCAATATCTCCCATTTTTATGAATACTATTGTTTTATGGCCGATAAAGATAAGACACCATATAATATACATTTTCGCTTGATTTACAGTATCATTTCTGTTTGATCTACATTTACAGTATCCCAAACAATAAATTTCTGCTTGATATGCATTCCTGGCCGTATGATAGTAAGCAATTTTCAGAATTATTGGCGATCAACGGAAAGACAAGGAGAGCAAAGATTCGGCGCGTTCTTGCCAGAGACCGCCAGAATTTTTTAGAATCACGCTTCTTGGCATTTCCGAATACCCATCTCTAAGCATCAACCCTTCGACCACCTCTCTTTCCGATTCCACTCTTTGCATGTCAATATTTGTTATTCAAAAATTTTGTAAGTGCTTCTCACCGAACATAAGTTTATTTCAATAGTGAACAACAAGATAATTACTTAAATTTATCTTTTTTTTTTAAAAGCATAATAATAAGTCTTAATATGAATAGGAATTTAAAAACTATTCAAATAGTAACTCGAATTTTTTATTAAATTACTAATAACTGCTTAACGGCAATCACCCTGAATGGGAAATTCATTGAGCTATGATCGAACAAAAAACATTAAATATGCTAAAAATGCAGATTACCTATTTATAACCTATTCTGGAAATAAAATAAACCTTAAAAAAAATTTTTTTTTTTTTTGAAAATTGAGATACAGAAATAATTTCAGTTAAAAAATTTCGTTGAAAAATTTTGATTTAAGATAAATATAAATAAAAATGATGAATATCTATAATAGAAGATTATCAAACGAATGGAAAATATATTTTTCACAAATCTAATTCTATCATTAAAATGCTTATTTTTGAATGTCTATATACTAGGATAATGCTATTATCAAATCTTCTCTCCCACCTTATTCAGTCGGCAAAATTTATAACTTTTCCAACTTTTTATCAACTTTTTCAAATGAAAAAATTTTTTCCAACTATCTCAACGAAAGCTATCTTCTAACCTTATTTATATTTAAATAATTCGAAATCGAAAAATTAACGCATAAAAAATAAATAAAAGAAAAATGAAATATATACGCAAAACTATTGAAATAATATTTGAGAATTATTTAACATCGTTTCTTTAAAAAAATATAATATCAGCGTTTTAGAAATGCAATATTCGTCTATCATTTCTGTACGATTATTGTCGCTTCTTTGTACGTGCATCTTCTTTATGAAGTCTTTGACGTCTCCTCTCTTCCTGAAACGATTAAATCTTTTTTTTTAAAGGAAACGATAATTTTAGAATTAAAAATTTCAAAAATTAGATTAAATTAGCTATTGAAAAAAGACAAAAGGATATGGCCGATATATCTTCACGCTCAAGTCAATTATTCGATCATAAAGAAAATATTTTATTCACCTTAAAAAATTGTTTACAACTTTTTCCGCCTCATTTGAATTTGAATATTTATATTTATTCCCATGATTTTTTTTAGATTAAGCGACTATTTTATAATTAAGGAAAATTTGCATATTGTTATTGCATAAAACCAACCGTCACTGCATATTATAAAAAAAAATTAAATAAATCTTTTGAATTTTTCTTAAATAAAATCAAAATTTAAATTATTGTCATTTATCGATTAATTATTAGGTAGGCAATGTGTATAACAAAAAAGCATATAAGAAAATAAAATATCGAGCTAATTCCCTTTCACTATTGCATTTGAATATATAAATTACACTTGTCGCAATATAATGCTAAAACGCCTAACAATGTGCTTTTCTAAAAAAAATTGACCGACCGAATACAGAAATTATCACTGAAGGAATTTGTTTTTGGATCGCAATCGATCGGACTTATTTGCGAATAAATTTCACTCAAAAAATTTTGTGATTTCATTAACTATCAGTTGCTTATAAAAGGGATTATGAATCGTAAAGAAACTATTGGTCAGTTATAAAAATAAGAGCATAAATGTAACTTCCAGGTCTCATATTGCTAAAATATATTTATAATATAAGTATATGTTATATCAATAAAGTAAATTTATATAAATAACTTATATCAACAACTTTTTTTAAATCGTTATGGTGTTGATTAAATTGCATCGATAACTTATCTCAACAACCGTTTCAAACCGTAATGGTCAAGCCTATAATGCAGGTTTTATCGATTTATCGACGTCATCAAACAACATGACAGACAGGCATACAGACAAGCGGACAGATCCTTTATATATGCACAAATATTTCGACTTCAAGACAAAGTTTTGCAAGCAGAAAAATTTTGTAAAAAATTCAATTAAAAATAATAAATGAAAAACCTTTTTTTCGGCAATAATTGCATTGCGAAGTTTCCACGATAATAATGCACTAATCAACAACAATGGTGAAATAGCGAGAAATAGAGTAGCAAAAAATGTAGTTGGATCATCGGCCGCCCAAATCAATATATTTGCTAATTTCTTTAATAAATATTCATGTAACTCTTCAAACATTCTGAAAATATATTGTTATAATTTAAAAAAAAAGAATTATTAAAATAAATCTATATTTATAGATCACGATTGATTCAATGTGGATCAAAAATGATTCATTAGTTAATAGATCATAACTAGTTTTTTTACTTAATAGATCTGAATTGCTATTAACTCAATCCATCTATAAGGCACATCCAACATAGATTCTATACCGTAATAAATTGCAAATTGCACCCATTTGTGCGAATACGGTAGCTTTAGATTATTTTCACCGAATTCATCGATAAATTTAAAGTCTCGCATTTCTATTCGTGGCTTATGTAGTTGCTACTGAGAGGTTCTATAGTTAAATACCCGCGAAAAGTAACTCCTCAACTGTATTTCAATTGCACTGTGAATAATTCACACTGTTATAATTCATTCAATTAAATCAAATATGCATTAACGAATAAAGAAGGTAAGTGAATAAATTCAAATCGAGTATCGTATTCTTTGAAGATAAAACCCCATCTTTGAAGTTTTTTTTTATTTTTTCTTTCAGATAAACAATTCAAGCATATATGATAATATATTTTGAGTAAATTCGATACAGTAATAAGTGCACATAACGACAGCAACTATAATGGGACGCATCATATCAAAAAAAAAAAAAAAATTCATCGATTTATAAATTTTCTTTAACTGAAGCTTCTTTTTCTATAAGATTACAATCATTTTTTTTAATAAAACCAATTATGTGGCATCATCTAGAAACAAATGTATAACAAACTTTTTTTATTTAAAGAGAAAAAAATATTTTTAAAAAGAGAAGAAAAAGATAGAGAAAAAGCAATGATATTCTATAATCTACGGCTATCAATTACATTCAATCTAAATATTAGCAAAAAAAAAAAAAAAAAGATTATGGAATAGAGAGACATACAAAGATAGAAATGAAATTTTAAAAAATTTCAAAATTTAATCACAAAATAGATCCCCTCACAAATAGATATCCAATTCATATTGTTTGAAAAAGTTAGAGCTAATAGAAGAGAAAAAAATTTCAATTCAATTCATTTCCGATATAATTCTATAAAAAATCAAATAATTTTAGTTGTATATTACTTTATTTCATAATAGAAATGCTTTCTCTCCACTTCTCCCTCCCTCTCTCCCTCTCCCTCTCCCTCTCCATCTCTCTCTCTCTCTCTCTCTCTCTCTCTCTCTCTCAACCAAACTCATTTAGAACGGAGTTAATCGACAATTTCGAACCAAATTATGCTCGAGTGGAAAACTTGTCTAGGTTGGGCCCAAATTAAGCATAGAAAAGTTTGGTACTTTATCAATCAGTTATTTATAATCTCCCCTATTCACCATTTAAAAAAAAAAAAATCCTTAAATAAATATTAAAAACTGAAATCATTAAAATAAATAGTACCCTCAATGGGGTGCTCTAAACCATTAGGCGAATTTATTCATAAAATAAAGATTTTGTAAAGTAAAATGAGTTAAGAATTCAACAAAATACAGTATGATGAAGAATTAAGCCCCTATGCTTATAACCCCACCCCCACCCCCCGATACACCACTTAGTATTAGAAAAGTCGAAGTAGAAACCTCATCACTTTCCATCTGAAGACAATTTCGTTAGTATATAAATAAGCTTAGTGAATAAAGCAAATTTAAAGCAATACTTAGAATAGATCAATTGCACAACGATCAAAATAATCGAAAATTGGAGTGAAAATAATTCGACGATGAGAGACAACATTATCGATGAATGAAGTAATGCTTGACCATCTAACGAAACAAAAAAACAATTTTAAAAAAATTATATAATTGAATAAAAAAAAATATTCATATATAATGAGATGGCATTTAAAATTTTCAACAATCATTTAGTAGATTTTAAATGATTTCCAAATTTTTATCAATTGTATTAAAAAAAAAAAAAAAAATTTCCACAAATTGCTAATTTCATTTCAAAGATAGAAAGAGCAATTTATGTGAATATCCTGCTACGACATTTGCGCCGCTAGCAATTTTTTGGCTGAATAGAAAACGAGATTTTATTGCTCTAATGCACTTTTTTTTATTTATTCATTCCTCAATCCTTCTTCCCACTCCTCTCTCTTCCCGTATTTCTTCAGCAAAATTTCATAGGGGGGAGAGGGGGTGGGGGGGATATTTCAATAATCTAACATTCGACTTAATTTCCCTTATTTTCTAATTTCAAGAAAGTCAAAAATATTCTTCGGTAAACAATTCTTAAGGCATATCGGCATATATGGTTACCTTCAAACAAAGGAGGAAGTTGGCCGAACAGGTTATCTTACTTCCTGCAGAAAAGTTTATTTCTAAATTAAAACGGTAAGTCAACAACAATGTGGTGTACTCATTATAGGTACCCATAAAGGTTAAAAACATTTTAAAAAAAGTTATAAGGAAAATGTCCTTCACCTGCAACAGTTCATAAGCTAGAAGGGTTTATTTTATTATTACAAGAGAGGAGATTGATTTAAATGCTCTTATCAATTTCAGGTTGCTCCCAGGGAAAAAAATTAACACCTAAAATTAAAATCAGGTCAATCATCAAATACGCATACATATGCATACAAACATGTGTGGTTACCACAGAGAATGGTTATATTTCCTGTTAACAGCCGCTTTTTCAGTCCGAATTTAGCTATATATAACAGCAGCCTTTTCATGGCTCTTTGCAAAAAAATGACCTCATTATTGACTCATAAAATTTGCATAAAATACTGCATAACTATAACCGGAAGTTGATTTTTATTTCTTTCAAAATCAATAAACCTACTATTAAAAAATGAGGATTTGAAGTGCCAAGTAAATGAAATCTAGTTCCCTTATATTTAAGTTTCATTTAAAACAATAGAAATACTAAATTTGCATATTCGGCTTCCTATCAATAATATCATTTCAATCATTTCAAATAAGGTATTACTTAATTACTCATTATTCAATCTTATCATTTTTTTTTCATTTAAATTCAAATATTTAAATTTTGCTTGAATATTGCAAATATTTAAATAATTATTTTTTCCGTAATATTATAAAATTATCACAAATTATTCATTAAAATGAAAGAGCAAATTACCGAAAAGAGAAATATTCTAACTGCCATCCAGTTTATAAAATGGAAAAAAAGCGGAAATCCTCGCAATCAATCACGCATAATATTAATAATCGAATCTTTACAAAAAAATATATATACCAACAAAGCACAAAGCGGACGATATACATAAGAAGTAGCAGTTCAGGTAAAAGGCCACTCACTTTCAGTTTGACTAAAATGGTCAAAATGGCCAGAAATGAAAATGAATGGAGGAAGAGTGCTGTCTCGTAAAGGACTAGGGTCTTAACAAAAATTTCTGGAATACGGTATAATAACTTCTTGTGTAAATGTTCCTACTACCACGAAATAAGACAGAAACGAGTTCATTACCACGATCGTAACGTTTCACAATTCACCCCCCCCCCCCCTCCGGATAAGATAGTCCACTTCAGGAAACTGAAGCAAATATCCCCTCTTTCGCTCATTTTATAGCATCGAAGTTTTCCTCCATCCTTTCCTTTCAAAGATTGCGATAAATCCTTGATATCCTTTCCTTGCTTATCTCTTCCTCTATTTCAAATAAAAAACAAAAGAATCCAATCAGATGCGTCCCTGAGCAAATAAAGCTACTAAACCTATAAAAACAAGTAAGAAATGAAAAAAAAAAATTGGCATTCACCTGCATAAATCTTGCTTTCCAATCATTTAATGCAACTATATCATCAATTAATTATTTTAAAAAAATATATATGCTCAATAAAAAATCCCATAAATCTTTAATCATTCATCATCTGATCCCTCATTTATAACTCAAAATTAATGATGTTTAAATTCTTTAAATTTACATCATTCCACTATCATTGTGCATTCTTAACAGTGATATGGAAAGCAGACGATGCAATTAGACGTCCCAAACTTAAATAATAATTCATTCGACGATCGGTTGCTATAAATGTTTTCCAGAAAAGAATGTGTGCCATTTGCGCCAATAAAGAACGTTGCCCAACGAGTGTCTTATAGAATCCACGTAATAGTCTATAGGTGGAATATGCATCTAAGAATATTTCAAGTAGATCCCACGTCGATAATTTTAACGGTGGGCAACACCATTCGTCAAGTGGTTTCAATTCCCATCGCTTCTTATATACATATCTGAAATATTATATTTATTAATATTGATTTAAATGCCTTCTAAATTATAAAGAAATTATGAAATATTTTTAAAAAATATTACGAAATATTATGAAATCATATTGTTAGAAATTAAATATTTTTATTCTAAGCAAATATATTAGATATACACTAGAAATATTTTAAGGAAAATGTGATAATATAATAAAGTGAATGAAGTGAAGAAAAAAGAAGATGAAACAAAGATAGGGGATCATATTCCTGCTTGAAGGCGCAAATGGCAGGTCATATCGCAATAAACTGACTATACAAACCTGCATGTAATGCATTGAGTTTGTTGTCCAAGTGGTGCATTACGAAGCCATCGTTCAAAGCAACTAGCATGAACCCATTTAATTGTACCGGAGCACATACATGGGCATAGCCATTCACCCATCGATTCCTCTGAGAAGCAAAATTTGCATGCCTAAATCATATCTTTACATCCATTTATAAATAGCTCCTCTCTAACTTTACTAATATGAATAACTTTATACTACTAATTTATATTATACTTTAATTTTATTAAGAAAAAATACATTCAAGTATTTCAATCTAAACTCAAGTCGAAATAAAAAATAATACTAATTATTTAAATGCATTAATGAAATATAACTGCTGATGCAATACTGTCATATCTACATTACAATCTTGGAAATTGGTATTTTCCTTTATTTTTCTCGTTTTTTTTTCTCTAAGTATTAAAGATTTTTTGAAAAATCAAGTTCACCATGGAAATTTTTTTTTTCAGTCATAGAAACTGAAAATATACTAAATTAAATCTTAAAACATCCAAAAGAATAGTTTTCTTTTTCTAGAAAAACTAATAACGCAGGGGAAAATAAAGAAGGGAAGAGAGGGGGTGGTAGCGAAAGGAAGTAGGTGGGAGAGCGATGAGGGTGAAGGAGGGAGGGAGGAGGATCATTGTTTTCCTGGTCTCATTTTTCAATAATTTTTTGAAAACAAAGAAAACACCCATTCCAAATTTATAAAAAAATAAAAAATAAAAATAAAAAATCACATAGAATTGCCACTTCCTCTTTTATAACTGAAATCTTTAAACAATCTATCAACTTATTTGAATCTTGCTTCCAACTAAACAACTAAAAAATAAATCAACTCTCTCGTTCAATCATTTGCTACAACTAATTGAGATCAAAAACGTCGACATTACTCTTTGATGTGGAATATTTCCATTTCCGGCAAATCGCTGCAATTTCATTGCTTCTTTTTTTTTTAAATTTAAGCCAAGTTTATTCGAAAAGCTTCTTTAATCATCGATAATGAAATTTTAAAAAAAATAATTAAAATATTTCATATAAAAAAAAAATTCACTCACTCTTCCTTCAATAGTTTCATCATGTGCATCTCTATGATGATCTTGATTATGCACCAAATCGATCAAATCGGTTATCGATTCACTTTTATCCTCCTCCACATTATCTGATATCATCGCTTTCTTTGTGGATCAATTATTGTTGTTCTTTTTTTTTAGATTTGATAGTTGATTGAGGAGTGTGGATTCTCAATCTGTAATAGTCAATTCATTACAGTTATTATAAAATAAAATAAGTAAATATGCATATTTATTCGACGAATTATACGTGCATAGGTTGAACATGATAGCGATATGAAGAGACCTTCATTAGAATGGACACCATGGATTGGCAAAAGAAATAGAGACCGACCTGCAATGAGGTGGGGCGATTCTTTAAAAAAGACCGCACGAACCAACTGGATCAGAGAAGCATTGATTCGGGACAAGTGGAAGCGATATGAAGAGACCTTCATTCGTAATGAAATAAATAAATAAACAAATATTGAAATAAATAAATAAATAAATATTGAAATAAATAAATAAATAAATATTGAAACAAATAAATAAATAAATATTGAAATAAATAAATAAATAGATAAATAAATAAATTCGATGAATCATCGGAATGTTGAGAGGTCATTGATTGAAATTTGTTGAAGAGAAAATTGCATCAAGATTAGCCTCACAGTTTTGGGATTAGTGAGATCTAAATCCCTCATTAAGAACCCCCTCCCGCTTCTTTAAGCAGCAGCTAGGATAGAAAAAATCTTTGGCCAGTTCGATTACCACAGTTGTCAGCTTCAAATATGATCATTTAGAGATCATTAAAACTATGCTTGATTCAGCAACCGGTTCACCTACGTTAAACCTTGCCGCCTTTTCTGAACCTCATTTAATCCACAATTTCCAACCTCGGTTGTGGTTTAAACCGCAGTTGGTTTAGCTTATTACCGGAAATAAAAAAAAAATTTGTTTTAATTTTCGGGAAATAAGAAATTTTTGGCGCATTCAAACATAATTTCAACCATATACGCAAACGGTAAAACCATTACCTAAACAATCATTTAAATTTAATTTTTAAGCTTACCGAATAGCATCTAATTTAACGTCTAAATAACGCAAAAATAAATAAAACACAACAAAGCTATACTCTCTCCCTTTTTTCGGGACTTTCGTAGTTTTTGTTTGTAACATTGCTTGAATTTGGATCTTTGCCAACTTTGAAGTCTTGAAACGAAAAATTGCAATTTCTTTTTGCATAAATTATATATACATATTTTTTATTATTTTACATATTTTCGATTGTAAATACAATGTGGATGGAGGGAAATTTTTTTTTCCCGCTCATTTATGCAACCGTTGATCGAAATAAATCACTAATCAATTCATTGCATTTGTTTCGAGCATTGAAGTCGGTTCGTTGAAAGGTTTCTCATTGATGATTCGTTTGCTTATAACGGAAACCGTTTTCACTTACGGTGGAGTTATGTTCATACTTCTATGTTTTTCCTGATTCTTTTTTTTTCTTTTCTTTTTTTTATGCAAATATTCTTTTATTACGTCACTTTTAATATCGAAATTTTTCTTCAACTTTTTTTTTTCTTTGATTTATTCTTATAAAGCTTTAATTTACCGCATTTCCCTGATCGTTATAAGACCGGTCGGATGTTGTAGCGCTCGCAATGAGGCCTCTCTGTGTGTCTATTATGCGTTTGCCTTCATTTTCATCGCAAATATTCGCGACATGTGTTTTTTTTGTGTGTGTGTGTTGATGGTATTTCCACATTTCAGGATTTATTGGTAAATCCCTTCCCGGGGGAAGGGAGAGGGTAAAATTTTTACCAGTCAGGTAGAATTGAATGATATTAAAGTTGGAAATTCAGCGGTTTTTGAAATATTCTTGGGGAAAAAAGATTCCACCGGAAGACGATGCTTCGACCCCCTCTATGTGAGGTATCTCTAACCTTTTCTTTTAAATTTAGAAGGGAGGGGGTCCGTAGAATAACGAAATTACCTGCAAGGATATTGTCGAAAATGTTGCTGAAAATTTTCGTTGATCTAACAGAGATTTCATCATCGGCGATGACATCTTTCATTGATTTTTTTTTTTCTTTCGAAGTAAATTGTAATCATATTCTAATTATTAAAGAAATAGTTGAAAGGAAGGAATTTATAAAAAATTTTTTTTGTTAATTTATAAATTTTTTGTAATAAACTAAAAAAAAAAATCTCTGTCCTAATGCTTTCATAAATCTTTCATGTGATGCAATCAAATATGCGTAATTTTTTCTTAGTACTGAATCAGGCGATCGATGGGAGGGGGCATCTTGTTCACATTTATTTTAGCAATATCGTCCGGTGGAGATTTATTTAAAAGCAAATAAGATCTTAGCGGATTAGAAACCTAGAGAAATGTGAATTGAAAATCCCATCGTTTAGTAAAACATTTTTGCCCTTTTTTATTGAGAAAAAAAAACGATTCTTTAATCAGGTTATTGGCAGATGTTATTATCCTTGTTATTAATGGAAACGGTCGTCCTTGCTGTGGCTTCCTGAAAATTCATGATAGAAATGGCTGTCCCCCTACTTCTTCCCTCTCCTTCTTCCTCCCTAATCTTGAAGTTAAATCCAGGTGGGGATATAACCATGACCATAGAGTTCTATAAGAAAACCCAATTTAGAGTTGAAATTCATTGTTGGGAACGGTTGACGTTTACATGGATTGGTATATTTCAGGTATTTTTACACCTGAAAAATACTGATCGTTATTTAATGGGTGTCGTATTTTCTTTTCGATTTGTTGACAAAATTTGATTGAAAGATTTAATCGTCGAATGAAAATTTTTCCCTCAACGGAAATTTTCTATCTTTTTTGGCAACTTTATTCATTTTATTGAAATATTTCTTTTCCAAATTTTTGTGCTTGAAAAATATAGCGTTATATTCTTTATTTAGTGTCGGTGATATTATAATCCTAAAAGGTAATATACTTATTTTTCCAGATCCCTTAAAAAACGTCGTTTATTATTTTTATGGTATTGCGTTTCCGAACATTGTAAACACTTATGCTTGTATCGGATTGTATCTCTTATGGAAATTGATTGTCAAATAAGAGTGTCGATTATAGACTATGTTTCCTTGAAGGATGGGGGAGGGGGGGGGGGGGGGCATGTGATGTACTCATGACGCAGAACGAATGGTATACAGCTGAACTCATACTGCGGTCTAGAAGCATAAACGCTGCGGTCATATGCGCCACGAGGAAAAGTGCTTCTTTTGATCACACCTATACTAGCAGTTATCGCTTTTCGCAGTAGTTAAAGATTTATGAATTCTGTAAAAAGTTTGAAGGTGGGCGAATCCATGGCCTCCGCCTATGCAATACGAGAATCCATACCTCTGCGGTAAAGTGCCCAAGAGGCCTTTCCATGCCATACAGAGCAACAAATTCGAGCTAAAAAAAAAAAACTCGAGACACTATTACCGCAAGTACTGCACGAAGACTTCTGGTCGCATCGAAAAGGAATCTGCATGTATGTATGGGGTCACGGATTATCTCACCGTTGCATCGGAATAGCCAATGAGTCCCCTTTATCGTGATCATAACTGTGGATTTGCGAAGATCGTGACTGGGCCATAGATTCTCAGTGATTGTGGCCGAGCCATGGATTCCCCATTCCATTGTGCAGTCACGGGATTGGGCTACAGTTGATGTGATGGTTCCATCACGTTAGTTGATTCAACGAATTGTAATGTTTTAAACTTTCGTCCAGATGGATACGAGCTCAGGTTAGAGCATTATGCTGCCAACTATTGGTGAGAGTAAAAGTGAATCCTTTTTTGATGAAATATTCACCCCCTCCCCCCCCTCAGTGTGTTTTCTTAGTACCATGATGGACAAAGTAAAGAAGGGATGCTTCGATCTCAATTAGATTTTTTATTCGAATTGATTCAGCGACCTTGTTTTAATTTTCTGGTCATCGATTTTTTAAGATGGGGTTTTTGTTTTTTTTTTGGGGGGGGTCGATATTGACCAGTTTTATTCGATGGATAATATAATGGTTGAAATCTTAAATATTTTTAAAATAAATAATAATGATGATAGGTAAGCTTTGAGGTATTGGGTGATGAGTTGAAGCTACCGAATTCTTGTTTCATTGTTGACTAGGCATTGTGTTTCTTTTTGTTTACTTCTCTCTAGTTGATGTGGTAAGTGTCATAGCGAAGATATATTTACTAACATTGAACTAGTCATATCTTTACAGCCAAACATTCACCTTTAATAAAGTTTTTTTTTTTGAAATAAAGGAGGTTAATATTAGTATTAATTATGGTTGACGATGTTTTGATCACATTGCGAAGTGGTTTTGTGCGTATACCTCGTATTTCTTCAACGTTAGAGCATCGCAGTAATTTTCGTTTGCTCTCCTCCCCCCGCTTAGCCCTTCCTTACTTCCCCGTACCTCCTTCCATGACCCGTTGTCCTCTCTGTCCTCCTTTCTTAATCCTTCCTTTTTTCTTTGCGCCTTTCCTCTTATTTCTGTTGAGAATGCTTATGCATCCACTTCAAAACTTTGTAAAGTCGAGTTTCTTTTCGTTTATACAGTGGTTGGAATTGAAGTCAATCGTCAAAAAAAAGCATTCGGCGATGGATAGCTCACTTGGCCATTTCACTTGCTCTGGCAGTGAAGCCGCTTCCTTTCGTGTGTATGAAATGCCATACTTGAGCACTTTCAATCGGTATTCATCGAATATACAACACAACACAAAAACATGTGGATGAAATCAAGTGTTTTGTGGCGCAATTGTCCACCACATGAAAATCCTGTGATTCAGATACTTGTTTCTACACGCATCACTTAAGTTCTCAAAAGCCTATCTGATCGGATTTGATAGTTCTGGAATACGCTGTTAGTGAGTTAAGCGACGGCCCTTTTGATGTGAGGGTGGTCTTCATTCTTTGGTTTAGAAGATATTTAACAGTGCCTTTGCCGTTTCATTTAATAGCATTTCTTTATTGAGTTAATCTAGCTTGTCTACATGATTGTCGTTATGGATGTGTTGCAAGTTTTATCTCATTTTCTGTTTTTTAGTTAAACGAGTTTAAAGGGATATTTTCATCTTCCCTTCCGTCCTTGTAGCAATTGACCTGAGAGGAGTGGAAGTCGATCTCCACTTGTCGTTTTTTCTTTTCCTTTCATTTCGGTTCCTTCTTTCCTCTTTTTTTTCTATCCTTCTTTCCAGTTTCTTTTCCTTCTTATGTTCCCTTTCACCAGGCATTACCTTGTTCCTCTTCCTTCTCCCGCACAGGAACCCATTGGATCATTCCCGGAAGTTTTTGAACTGCTGTCATTAGCATTAATAACTAGACTACCCATTCATAAAAGAAGTGTTTTCATTGTTTGATTATCATATTTGCTCTCTTATCTGATCAAATTGCATTGCTGATATATTTGCTTTCTGAAGTATTCGTTGAAGAGAGTGCATTCATATATCGTTGTTGTTTGTGTATCATTGAAAGAAGCGTTCTAATGTTATTGATAAGTGAGTTTGCCTTATCACCTCTGAAACGAGTATTTTCAGGTTCAAACTTACTATGTCCAGTAGTAACCCGCGGGGTAAACAAAGGAAAAATGGCGCAATGCAAGGTGAATCGTTGATTATTTTACTGTTAATATTTATTTTAATTGAGTAATTAAGTTAATAATCGCCAGTTAGAAATCCAGGTAAATCCAAGTATCTTTTATCAAAATGTAGTAAGAAAAAAAAACAAAATTTTATCTTCAGAATTAAGATTATTGAAAGATATAAATATTATCAGTGACAATCGTGATTATATAGATAATCAACAACGTATCGAATGGTTGATAAGCTCGATAGTGTGAAACAAATTACCTCGCTTTTCCATGCGTTCACATGTTCACTGTGTTCAAAAACACGTGAAATCGGCATGATTGTAATCTTTATTTGTTGTTACCTTTGCATGATCCTCTTTGAAAGTTAATAGGTATATAGTAAATAATATAAAAGATCTGAGAACGCAATATAGTAA
This sequence comes from Baylisascaris procyonis, assembly GCA_037389465.1. Lineage (NCBI taxonomy): Eukaryota > Metazoa > Nematoda > Chromadorea > Rhabditida > Ascarididae > Baylisascaris > Baylisascaris procyonis. The sequence goes on from JAZARR010000197.1 coordinate 9,214,617, forward strand.
TACGGAATGTGGTAGTAGAATATTCTTGAAGAAGATAACGCAGAATAAGGTGGTGGTGTTTTAAGATGAGGCTTATTTTTGTGCTTAGATTTATTTTAGAGAGTTTTAGAAAGAGATTAAGAGAGAGGGAGGGAATGGATATATTTGAATAAGAAATAAGAAAGGCTGAGGCATTTATTGATTTTTGATTTTTTGAAGGAAGTAAAAAATTTGTGTTGAGATTGGTTGAAGGTTTCTCGAAGAGAAATGAATTTGGAAACTCCTACGGCTTTAGATATTTGTGACTATAGTTTATAGTGCTTAATAATATTCTATCCAAGCATATTTACAGTCTAATTATGAAGCAGGTCTTCCAGTTTCCAGGTGGGATGGGGTTCTATTCGAGATGATACGATGTGAGCATAACTGAAGGTTTTTAGATTACAATGGACAGCATTTGATGGGGGCACAAGTTGGAGGAGTGGTGCCGCCCTCGCAGCCACCACAATTGATACCGAACGGGAATGCTGGGCAGCAGCAGCCAACCGGTCTCGGTTTTGTCATCCCCACGGTCGATACGGCCCACTCGAACCATATGCCACAAGCCGCATATCGTAGTGCGGCTAGGAATTTACCGTACGCCTTCTTACTTCTACCGTATCAATCTTATAATTGTATCGAACTATGTAACAGATGGTCCGAAGTTTCATCGCTGGGGTGGTTTAATGCTGTGACTAAACGTACGGTTTGCTTGTTGATTTGAAAAAAATTGAAGGCAATAACGGAATCATATCGGTCGTGTTTCGTAGGTTGTCTGTGCTGTCGATTAAGTTGACTCGTAAGCTCAAAAATATGTGCATCTTTGATGTTTGAGATTAATCGATATTAATGCATTTTTATGGCGCTCATGTCATTAAGGCTATTCATTTTCTAATGGTTGTATCGCTATTGTTTTCAACGATACTCTGGTTTTCTATTCGTTTACTTACAGCATGAGAATGGCTCAGTGGTCAAGCGTTTTAGGGTTGCATAGAGGATGCGGGTTCGATTCTTTCAAATCTTTGAATCTCCCATTTTTGTAAAGATATTTGTGAGACAGTCCTTTGTGATGATACAATCGACTTTCCTGTAGTGATATCCCGTATTCCACGTCCATGTCTATTTTACGGTTTTTGACGATGTCTAGTGGGGGAGGGAGTAGAGGGGCAATCTGGGAAGTATCAGCTAACGATATAACTGAGCAATAACTCGACCCAGCCTTTTCCTGTTTGCCACGCAGCCAATATCCTTTATTAATAATAGATCAGTTATTATTGTTAGTTGCTTCTGAGGATTACTGAACTTCTTGGAGTTTTAGCTTAAGGCATTTAGGTCATAGCGAACACAAATAAGAGAGGGAGGGATGAGAGGGAATTTAACTGAAGAAATTATGAGGCATGAAGGTAAGATTGGTTTGCAATATTGGCTGATCTATTTGCAAATATGGTATCAATACATAATTGTTATTGTTGTTATAAGAATTATCGAAGGTTATTTGCATATGTAAGAGAGGGATTTTTCTCTTTTGCCCTCCACTATTTTTATTCATCATTCAATTTATTCCGATCACCTTGTCATTCTTTTTTCAGTGATTTAAATTGATTGATATTTTGTACAGTAGTAATTGATTGCTGTATATTTTCAGCAATCCTAGTATGCAGTTTGCTCCCGGTGAAGTGCATGTGGAACGGCCACAACAAGGTACCCCACAAATTACAACAATACATCCGACACGATATGCACAACAACCACAAGCGCAACAGCCGTTCCCACCCACTTCGCAGGTATATCAACGATTTTAGTTCTTTTCTCTTTTTTTTTTTACTATTTACTATGAGAGTGCATTATGAAGAATCATGTTTGTCTATAGGTATCAATGTGTATGCTTGTTTCCTTAACTAGTAAGGTGAAGATGATGATGTTAGGTTTAATGTTTAATAAGATTGCGTAGCAAATATAACCGCTTTCCTTTGCAGAAACTTCAAATATCTTCCACTCTAGGCTTTTCAGTGCTTTATCCGCGATCCTGGCTCATGCTAGGATCCCTTTTAGCCCCATCCTTCTGGCTTTGGGGGTCATGCTTATGTGGTGGAAGTGAAGCGCTATACAGAGTAACTTCATTAGGTCCCAGTTGGAGTGCGCCTCACTGAAGTAAGGAATTGGGATGTGACTGGAGTGTGTCAGCTCCCAAAAGTGGTATCTCAAGCGTAAAGAGTGTGGATGGAGTACTATTGCAGTCGTTTTTTTATCCTTTCTCACTGCAAGCATTTTGCGCTGCAGAGTCGATTGAAAGAACTATAAGTCCTGATGCGAAGGAAAGCTACAGATCTGAATTTACTTTCCTTAGTTACCGTCTCTTCTGACTTTTCCTTGTAATGCTTACACGTGAGATCAAGCGGTGGGATCGTATTTGATGGAATATTTGCAGTAATGGATCTTTACCCCCATCAGATGTAGCTAACTTTTTTGGAATTTGCCACCTCCCCCCCCCCCCTCCTCCTTCACCCCCTTACCCTGCCCCTCCCACTTGGAAGCTTGAGAGCTGTTACATATGCAAATATGTGTAATTTCGATATTTCAGATGGCCACTTTCACATCGGCACCACCTATGTACAATCCGCCGAATGTTTATAACGCGAACGTTTATAGTACGCCTAGTGCCTACTCGACTTTTCAACCACAAGCCACCTATTATCAACCGTAAGTCGAATTTTTTTTTTGGTTTATTTTTTTTAACGATTTATTTCTAAAAGTGGGAAACTCGAAGAAGGAGAAAGGGGAAAGTATCATATAGTTTGTATTGTAGGTATGAATTCTTTTATTGTTGTAGAATTTAATGTTTACGAGTAAATTCATTCCATTTTATAATACATTTAATTGATTTAATAAAATTCATTTTTAAAGAGTTTATGGGCAATGAATTATGCTATTTATTGATAGTGGTGGAAACTAATGCGTTGAATTGTGAATATTGGTCTATAAGATCAAATGAACCTCTCTGAATCAAAATTCTTTCAAAAAAAGACCTATTGACATATTAGATAATATTAAAAGCATGTTTTGTGCCCACTTCAATGTCGCTAAAATTATTCATTGTTTGGGAGTGGTGTATTGCACTTTGAATGTTTTCGCCGAATAGATTGAAATAAGCTGTACGTTTGAATGTACTTTCATGTACTGTTGAGGATACTTTCATCCAGTTTGTAAAATAGCGATTGCTTTCTCTATAGGCAATACTTGTCAGGTGTTCTTAGTGGGTTTTTATTTCAAGTGGAAAGGTATTTGACTTATAGCCAGGCTGATGTGACGTTTCTTAATTAATGGCATAAAATAATGGTGGGTCAGTGGAATATAAAGCAGAGGAAGGGGAATGGACCTAAAACTTTAAAAGGGACCCATGTATTCGATGTCGATATGGCACGTTCCATGATGAAATTAGGCATACGAAATTGTTTGTTTATTTCTTCTCTTTAACAGTTTCACTAAGCAATCTTTTAGGGAGAGCACTCCATACCCCACAGACTTCGCATCCTTTATATGACCTCATGGAGGTGATTTCCTTTCTATCTTTCTGAGCTTTCACTAACTAAAACGTATATTTTGCTCACACAAGCTTGCTGTTAGACAGATATCACTAGATGGTCAAGGTTCACATTAAAGCGATCGCGTATCAGCTATACAGCTGAGACTGCTGCTAACAGAAGCAATCGAGAGCTATGATGACGCAAAAAGATTGTATGAATTTGACGTGAATGTTGTTTTAGTACAGCAGTAACGCCGCAGATGTTCACACCATATTATCAGATGCAAGCGCCAGAATTTTTGCAACAACGGGTGGGTGTCGGTTACCCGCAAGCAACGATGTTGGTACCCGTTCAGACACAACCGCCGGTCCATCAGAAGGAAAAGAAAATTCTGCGAATTGTTGATCCGGATACGAAAGAAGTAACAAACGAGAAGGAAATATCGGCGTCGATGTGTGCGCCACTCGATGAACATATGAGTGGTGATAGTCAAGGTTGGAATTATTTTATTTGAATGGTCGTTTATAGGGAGTTGTTCGACTTGAAGAATTGGAAAAGGATAAATGGAAAGAGTTGTTAAGAAATTATAGAAAAAATGAGGGATCTTCAAAAATTGTATTGTTTGGGTTATTATTCTTTATTTTGAAAAGTTTCAGATTTTAATGTTAGTATATAACTTTACTATGAATTGTAGAAGGTAGATTTTGGAGCACTTTATGATATTTTTGGATTGACGACCTATAGTAATTGAACGAGAATATTAGAAATAGTCGTCGGAGTAAAAATAGGCAACGAAAAGTGATAAAGGTCTATCGTAGAGTGTTTTCAAATCGGCAGAATTGAGGTATGAGAGTAAGAGGAGACTGTCATGAGAAGATATGGAATGGCGATGTAATTCTTTGGGGTAGATGAGCCCATGAAAGATTTGTGATTAAGTGATAAACCCAGAAAGGAAAGTGATGATAAAGAGTTTTGTTTTTGTTGGATATGAAAGTCGACAAAAAGTTTGCTTGAATTCATTGGTTAGTTGGATTCAGTTGGAATTGTTGAACTACTGAGTCATTGGCTGCAAGGAAAAGTCATGTTTTGTTATGTACAAATTGAGAAAAGATTGGCAAACATGATGGATTTCGTGATTAAATTAAAAATATCTGGTCAATGCATAGCGGCATTTTGCAGTCTTCCGCAATAAATATATTCCTTTGGTAATAGTATTTGGATAATATTGGCCAAATAGGCCAAATATGAGAGGTATAAATCGAGAGATTTGAGTCAGTATACAGATATTCGCCTTTATTTCAACAATCCTCAGCGAAACGTCGAGAAGACCGTTACCAAATAAAGGATGGAATTGAGATATTGAAGCGATGACCATTTGGGTCTTGAAGATGAATAATGAAATGATGGTATTTTACCAGAAGAGTAAAGGATTTGACCAGTATCACGAAGAGCCAGTAAACGATATGTTTGGTCAAATCCACAATTTTTTTTTCTGATTTCCTACGCAGCAGTTATATTGTTGTTGCTAACGGATGTAGATATCAAGTGGGCCTGGTCCCGACAAACTAGTAATATGAAGTTTTTCTATTTTAGATTGTTTAAATTGAATCGTTGACGAACTTTTCCGGGTTGCGTTTTTTGTGTGAGACATTTGTTTTGTGATGTGCTTAGGAGCATTACATTGGCGTCAGGGATATTTTTTTATTGAAGGGGGATTGCGTTGAGATGCATCAGTGTTGTTCCCATTGTCAGCTGGTATTGAGCTATAGAGACGATGAGGGCGATATTCGCATTCCCTTACCGTCTATCTGTTCGTACTTGGAATGTGTGCTTGATAGGACGTATTATTGACTGTATTTTATGATGACTTGGAAAAAAAAATTAAAGCCCCAGTGTAGAACACCTAAACTTATGTGGTTTATATTTCAGGCTCGCATATTTTTATTTGACAGTTACCTTATCGAAAGTATCGTACTTCTATGAATAGAACCCCCCCCCCCGTCTTGAGATGGTAGAAGATGAAAAACCTTACAAGGTCGTAAAAGTGGTAGGCTTTGGTTCTGTATTCAAGAAAGATGACGCGAATCTTCAGGAAGTTGAGGATTGCTTAACGTTTGATTCGTATAAATGAGAGAGCGATGTTTTCTGTTTAGGTTCACCTTTTTAACAAATTCCTGAGCTTGAGCGGATCGAACTGTTTTTACTAACTTTTCCGGGTCATAGTTGAGATGACCTTTTTCGACGAAAATGGTCCACTCTTGTTCATTTGCCTGATCAGGTCGTACTCATTGCCATTGTTAATCGGCGTTGTTTGTAAACATTATTGAACAAATTATTAGATTTATTACCATATTTGCTTCTCTGTGTTTTTGGATTTTATTTACTGTAGGCGATTATATAGGTAGTAATTGTTGATGCAGAAGTTTACTTCTTTCACACGTTTGGGTCCAAATAAGTTATCGCCTTCGATTTTTAAAGGGACCTGTTGTATAATAAGGAACGGAGGCTTTAACGGCTTTGTTATTGAATATTTTAAATTATAGTATTATAATTGTAATTTGTAATATTGAAACAAATGCATCATTAGCAAAAATTTTCGACGGGCAAAAATCGTCGCAGTTTCTTCGATTCACAGATGGTTTCACCATTTGAATTGGAAAAAATGGTCACTATCAACATTCTGTGCTTTCGCTGGCTTGCTTTCCAATGAGTGAAATTTTATCTTTTCCACTGGTGAGGGAAGGGGAACCCTTGGGTAAAATTGGTCATCGTTAGTGAGATAGCGGGATGAAGTGTTTCTTTTTTGTTCAGTCGATGTCCGAACTTCTTTTCACGTTTAGTTGATTTTGCTTCAAAGAAATAAGCCAGTTTAGAATACCTGCTAGGTAGTATGAAGTTGTGGATGTTGGACAAACCAGCCTATTCTTATACGCTACTTTTGCCTTGAACTTTCTACATACATCAGACAGGTGCACGTGATGCACGTGAATATGGGTGGTTCAAACATTTTTTATCGGTTCCTTCATTGACCTGCAATTTTTCATGGGGTTTGAGTAATTGTGATATGCCGGCAATGGTGTTATTTTTGAGGTAGGAATGGTAACGTTTCGTCTTTGCGAGTTGGTAAATGTTAATTCTTTCATTTATTTTGCCTTTATTCGCTTTTATTGTTGAAATTTTCAACTTGGGTATTGAAATGTGAAATTAAGTGTTGATCTGTTTTTTTTTAATGTTTTTTTTAAAATTTCAACTTCGGTATCGCCTTCAATTCTTGTATGAAATAATTGCCGCATTTTAGCAGAATAGGTTGATTATTGAAGAGCATAGAGTTGAGGTGATGGGAAATTGCCAATGAAATGAAGCAAGAGGGGAGGGTGGTATGAAGGTGATGGCCAACCAGCTGGCTGTTTCTGTTTTCTTTTTTTTTTGTGCCCACACAATTGTTCATTGATCTTTAGATGCCTCTTTCATTGATTTAGAGAAATGTGGCAATCAATTCACTCAACTATACAGAACGTTGTATCGTTCTATTATATGGGCTGAGGGTTTCTGTTGCTTTCCTTGTTCAGATGTGGAGCTAAGGTCTTTGGATACGAGAGTCCTCCTTCCCACCCCCCCCCCCCCTCCCCTCCCTTTCCATCCCAGAGTTTATCAAGAGAGTTTTAGGTGAACTCCTTGTTGCAATGGCAAGCGAACTTGGTAGAGGTTGAAATCAAGTAATTAAATTTTTTTTTCAGTTTATTTCCGATTAAGTTAGATTTAAACCTAAATTTGATCATCCTTGTTGTTCTCTGTAAGCATTCCTGAGCCATTGTATTGGCATCATTGGTCATTGGTCTCTTTTGGTCTCTTTTGTAGATTTTCGTCTTTATCGTTGACTGGGATGTTTATAAATTTTATAAGCGTTATTGGAATATATCTTCACAGTTGGATAGGGTATAAGATACCAAATGCTTTTTAGTTTAGAGGAGCTAACGATCTTTTATATGCAACTTCCGAGAAGAAGTTCTTTTCTTTTCTGCTATTAGGGAAATATTTTATTCCCAAGTTTTCATAAGGGATCTTTTTAGTCAAATTGGGTATTATGTTGGATAGAAGGCCTTTTATTGATAAAAATTCTATTATTGCCAATGTTTAATGCTTTTCTTCGCACCTCTAAAATTTCATTTAATGGAATTTTTTTTTTTTTTTTTTTTTGAATTTTATATTGAAATGGATTATTTATTCTATGGGGATTTATAATTTTTTAATGGGAATTTACTTTGTTGGCGATGAATTTAAGTGATGCTTGAAAGAGTGCGCTGTTAGAAGGCTCCTACTTAGTTAACAGACCAACTAAGCCTTCTTTTTGTTTTTAAAATTTGGCTAGTTTTATTCTGCTATTGGGTGCTTGATCTATCAGTTCACTGCTTAAATCTTCTCGCTTCCTCGTTCTGGATGAATTGTTATCCCAAGATCTTCGAGACTTTATAGCCCCAGGGGTTTTATTCGAGAAGTATGGTATTTTTATTTCATTAGGATAGACTGAGGGAAGTAAGCGGAAGTTGATGGAGATCAATGCCTTGGTATTTTTGCTTTTCGGAATGAGACAATGTACTTATTGTCGATGAAGGGTATGAGCACATGGAATTGTGCAAAAAATTATTTGGTATTTTATATTAAATCTTTTAGATGAATAGGCTGATGGCAAAAAAGTAACTGATAGAGGTGTTTTGTTATGGTTTTCAAGGATGGGATGAGAGTTAATTATGGTCTTTTCAGAGTTTTGTTTTGTTTGTTTGGAACGAAGAAAAGGGTGAGGTACGGAACATGAAAGAGGGAATTACTGTTGAGATAGTGCACTGAGTCGATGGTTGTACTGGCAAAGAAATAGGTGTGTTTTGGTTTGAATGAAGGGCGAAACACCTGTTGTGGGTTTAGGTGCTATGAGAGCAGACACATTGCACTTCGTCGACTATGATAGACGAAGAGTATATCTATCTCTTGCTGCTCTCTTTCTCGCTTGCTCACTAGCTGGATAAATGCTGGGGAGAGCTTAAGAATTGAAAGCAAATGCCATTTGCGCCAATTTGTTTCATATGCTTTTAGAAGTTTTTTCTTCAACGCTTCTTTCTTCAACGACGCTGCTTCTTGATACAACTCTTGGGTAGGTGAGGTTTTATTTGTTGAAGGCTTGACCTCAACTTCCGAATATATGGACTAAATATTCAGTCATAAGACTTTAGAAAGCTCTAGGATATAATTTTACAGGAGGTAGGCGTAGTGCAGCATTAGAGGCTTCGCGTGACAACGTGCCGCATCCGTCGAATGCGTCACAAAAATTTTCGTTACAAGTGGCACAATCGGTGCTAGCGGATTCGGCAGTTCCATCATCGTCAAGTGCTGCAGTACCTAGTCAAGTACGAATTCCAACTCCGACTCCAGCGGCTCCGAGGGAAGTTTCGCCTGTGCCACATTCAGCACCATCGGCGGCTTCGACATCGACTCCGCCACCTCCCGCTCATGTTGAGGAGGTTGTTTTTTATTGTGTTGCCATTTTTATTTCTGTTGGAGTAAGACAGAAAGCAGGATTTCATGGACATCTTCCTGCAAGGCAGGTGCACAGATTTCTGTGACGTCAAAGTTTATCACTGTCTCAGCATGCCCAATGAGTGGTATGGAATGATAGTTGAATATTTGTAAAAATGGAATCGAATGCCTTGTAAGCAGCTAATAAAGAAGTTATTTTAAATATATATATATATATATATATATATATATATATATATATATATATATATATATATATATATATATATATATATATTTATTTATTTATTTATTTATTTATTTATTTATTTATTTATTTATTTGTTGGTATATGGAGATGGTTTGGATTGAGTCTATCCGCGTATAGCGTTATCAGTTAAGACTCAGAGGAACGGAATATCGTTCCTTTTTTAATGAATGCATATCGTTTTTTTTAGAAAATCCTTTTCTTTTTCGGCGTCAAATGGGTGAACATGGAGATTAAAAAGGCATCTGAGAAGGCTTTCTTTGTGCTTCACTCTTGGAGTCATTGTTTGAAGTTATGAAGCTGTTTGAACCCTGAAGACTATCACTAAGTTTGTATATTTATCATTCCAGATGGACTCATACTCTGTTTGTTTGCAGATGCCCACGGAAGTACCTCCAGAGTCGACAGTTATAGAAGAAAAACCACCTGAAGTTGCTGAAGAAGCGAAAGAACAGAAGATAGAGGAAGGTGTGTTTGGTTCATAAAATTTCGCGAGGAGTTGTGGTTTCATTGGAATATATAACAGTTTTTGAATGTGATGAGTCTCGATTGCATTGGTCATGGTGCCAGCGACATAATGCTTCTACAGATTGGCCCCCCCCCCTCTCCCATTCCCCTTCCCCTGTCTGCCATATATCTCTGAACAGTGGATGGGGAGGTAACTGGGTGACCGTATCAACGTTTGAGGCAATGAGAGCTGCTCATGCATTTTCTTGGAGCCATCGATAATAAGGAGTCAAGTAAATTGCATTGTTAAATTTTTTTAAATGAATTTGATATTTTCGAGGAACACTTTGATTGATATTTTTATATCATGAAGTGTGCAGCAAGGACTTAGGTGAAGAGTGAGGAGAGAGCGTGAGAAGTTTCGAATAGTATGTAAAGAAGAGAGAGTGCAGCTAGCTGAAGAAAGAAAAAGTTGCTAGAGGATTGTGGGGCATCACTTTCCGTGCTCTTGAATTTCGGAATACGCTGCTGAGCTCGAGTATAGCTGATTCCCAAGATTAAATGGGGAGTCATTTCATGATCGAGTTGGTGGATTCAGCGAAATTTTCAGCGCTTATTGAAAAGGATGAGAAGGATAAGCCGAAAAATATCGATAAATCAGAGAGTGAACAAGCTCCGGAGCAACTGGAAACATCTGCTCCTCAACCATCAGAGAGTGCGGCAGTGCAAGATGTGGCTCTAACTAGTGAACCTGAGGAGCCGAAAGTGGTACCCGAACTTGAAGAACCTCCTTCAACCGCGTAAGTCTTCGATTTTTTAAGTCGGCTTCTATTTTTGCTAACGATTTGTTGATGCAACGGATGCGTAACGAAAGGGCTCATGTAAGAGATGAAAATGGTTGATTTATTTGAGTTCGTGATTTTATGCAGGTGATAAGGGTGAGTGCTGATTGTTATAATCAATAACTGACTAGTTAGTGAGGAGCATTAATAATTTGTATTCCAAGAAGCACAATTTTAAGAGAAGCAATTTGATTTATTTATTATGAGCCACTTTTATGTATATTTCAAAAAATGAATTATTTGCTATTTAGGGGTCGCCCTGTGGAAGTGGTGCCAGAAGAGGCCGAAAAGGAAGAGAAAGCAGCCGAAGAAGATGAAGAGCCCGAGGGAGTGAAATTCGAGAGGAAGCGAAAAGAATTGGAGAAGAGGCAACAAGAACTTCTGCAAGATCCGGTGAGTTGTTTTTCGTGAATGGTTTTTAATAGGAAAGGAAGGGGGTATGATTTTGGGTTTTATTTATATGGCCTACATCTTTCATTTCAAAGTTTTTACAAGTTTTTTTTGGCTTCATTAACGCGGTTATCCATTGAACATTCAATATAATTTCAAACCAGAAGGTTGAATTCATATAACGAATGTAATTTTATTTTATTTTTTTCATCAGATGTCGTATATTGCGTGTTTCTGAAGTAATGAGGTGAGGAGGAGGATGGGGAGGAGTAGAGAGGATGTAGATTAACAGTTTGCACATCGATGAGAGAGGTTTGTGGGCGGGATGAATATCTGTGTTTCTAATGCGCAATCTCAGTATTGATGAACTCTATAGTCGAGTCGTAATTACTGTTTCGCTACTATCGATCGGTTCCTGTGATGCATTTGGGCAGTAACTGTGCAAGGTTACAAGTGAGCTCTATAGAAAGGTTTGGGTCGTCTTTGTCTTCTTACCGGCGTGTTTTGCTGTTTTCTATTCAGCTGATCTTAGTGAAAGTAATAAAGCATCGTGAGAGTGTGAACCGGCGAAGAACACGATTGTGAGGGGGGAGAGGGGCGGAGCTTCGACGATACCGACCGCATATTGTGTTATATTTCCATAATTACTAAAACGTGATGACCGCCCTCAGATTTTTTTCAGCGGCTGTTGATTTTTCCCGAGAAGATATCAAATTTTATTTTTTGTTTTCCCGTTTCCCGTTTTTACGGCTTTGTTCTCTGGAATTATTCATGCAAATTTTAGGCTAATGTGGACATTAGTGCAATGGTTTATGGACGCAGTTATTTGGTGTTTATGCGGGAGGTGGTGAAGGAGTTGAAGAAGAATTCATGTCCGGTCGAAGAAAGCGAACTCAAGTCTTTAGGCATCGATATTGCAAGTGCTCCAGCCGTCAGCACTCTCGATAGACAGGTGAATCGACGCTTTATTTTCTCACTTTGTTTCAACCCTTACTTTTGCATATGCGTATCGGTGAAAATTTGGACACTGGGGAAGTCTGTCCGTTTTTATTTCAGAGTGCTGATATCGGTTTATGCATGCTGAGAGCAGTGACGTTCTGAATTGATGGGTCTGGATTAAAAAAAAACTCATACATTTTAATTTTTCTAATGCTTCCAACAATTCCAACAAGGCATTGATCTCTCTTCACTGTAGCCTTCTAACTTGTGGTACTGTTTTTCAATTGACGAGAGTGGCACTGTTTGTTAGTCCTTAATAAAACTTCTATTAAGAGAGAAGTTCACAAGGAAACGTCTAATAAATGATTGCAGCAACGAAGGCTTGATGGATTGGGTAGCGCGTCAAGGGCGTTTGCACCAGGATGGATGCCCGATAACAAGAACCCATTGAAGCCGAAAGCGGTGAGTTGTGTTATTTCTAAGCGCTAACTTTGCCGTTTAATTGGATTCTGCAATTTCGAATTGAGACCTGAATACCATGTGGTTTCTGCTCTGAGAAGGTTTGTTGGAATGGAAAACTGCGGTGGTGGTGAGAGTAATAAAAGGTTAAGTGAATAGGAGACGATGATGTAGAAGATGTGCAGAAAGACTGTGAAACCGTTTCCTGTAGGTTTTTATCCCAGTATCTTTGTTGTTTATTATTAGTATGCAAATGTAAACGATCTTTTAGTATCATGGACGACTCAGTGATCGTGGCCACTCGCAGCGTGGTGATAGAGATCGCAAACGCGTATGTTTTCTTCGTTAACTTTTTTTCTCTTCTCTTGTTTTCGTGCATAATGTCGTATTCGTATATATCATCAACCAGTCGAGTAGGTTGGAAGTAGAGGATTTAGGTAAGAACATCAGTTCGTACTTATATGATACTATTTTTTGTTCTGTAGTACAAAAAAGGGATTGAATGAAGGTGGATGGTCCGAATATTCAAGAAGTAATCTGGATGTGGTAATTAATTAGTTTAGATGTAACCTCGTCCAGTAAGCGGCATCATGCGAGTAGATGAAGGCTGGCTGTGAATGTCTTTTATCTGAATGCCGCTTAAGGTGAAATACAGGCAGTATCCGGAAGCACTAGACAGAATTATGTGCCTGATGTGGGCTACTCTCGACAGGTTTATGACAAACAATAATTAGTAGTGCGCTAAGTTAGGCTAATATCAACAATGTTGAGAGGGCATTTTGCCTGCTTCTGTTATAGTGAACGGAAAAAGAGAATAAAAGAAAGTCAGGTATTGGGTTTTTAGGCGTAATAAAAGGAATGGTATGAAGTTTTGAATGGAATTTTTTGATGAGGAGGATAGCGCTTTGCTCGGAATTGAACGGGGAGAGTTTTTTCGATGTTTTTTTATTGACAGGTAGCACCAACTTGTGAGGTGGGAGATGGCGAAAAACGGCACTTGCCGGAGATGAGATTTAATTCTTTTCACGCCTTTCGCTGGCAGCAAAATCAGCTGTTTTTTTTTTTTTTGTTTTTTTGAGCGATTCATTGCAACAGCATTTCAGCCGCTTCTTCTCAAAGTTCTAGATCTGGAATTGAATCCCGTCTCGCACTATCTTTGTAGTTCCTTCAAGGAGTTTGAGTTCTCGAATGTTGTTTGAAATTACAGGGTCCAATTAGTCGCCCGTCGATAGATAGGCCGGCTCGTGAACCAGTGAAGTTGCATAGGTCGGAGAACGCATGGAAACACGAGCCTTCTAGCAACCTGGATAAGAATCAGGTATGTGACAGTTGTTCTCTTATTTAAGTTGTTAAGGTGGAGACGATATGTTTCAAGATTCCTGATTTGCATTAATGAACTAACGAGAGGTGGGGAAGGGAATGATGGGAAAGAGTTTCCCGTCATGGGCATCTGTGACGGTGTTCGAACATTCAACTGGTAAGTTTTTATGGTAGTTTTCGAACAATTAGGTTTCTGAAACAGTCAACACTTGGGATACATACGAGTCTGTTGGATTGATTGTCTGCTCTATCAATGATGCTTTTCACTCCCTCCCCCCCCCCCACCACCACCCTTCCCGCGCCCGGCCAACTCATCCCCCTCCGTCCTCCACCTCCTATGTATCTACTTATGCCCGAAGCAGGCCTCTAACATTATATAGTAATAAAAGTACTCGGTAATTCTCCTACATAACTTCGTCTTTGCTTCCCACTTTACCGTGAAAGTGCGGCACATATAACAATCTCTGAGTCAGTCGTTTTATGCACAAATCATAGGGGTCATCGGCGATCGGAAGATCCTAATATGGTATATATAAATGCTACGGTAAGTGTTAGGGGGTTGCGGTTGACCATATTAAAGATATGCGTATCGGTTTAGGAGTGTCTATTCTGTGGCTTTCGTGAAGGGTGTATCGTGAATACATTCGTATTTGAGTTTTGGGTTTATCGTTGGTATTTGAGTTTTGGGTTTATAAGTTTTCAGCCAGAAAATGGAAACCAGCCCACTACGATGAAGCAAAGCAGCGATACAACATGGGCCAGTTTCATTTACGTGCAATTATTTTGGTTTTTTTTTAATTTTTTGAGTTTTAATACTGGTAAAATGTCAAATTTCAGCAACTGTATAAGGATATTCGCGGACTACTTAACAAAATCACTCCGTCGACGTTCGATGCATTGTGTGCCGATTTTCTTAGCTTCAAAGTCTATCAAAATAAAGAACAAATGAGCGAGGTTATCAGTATTATATTCGATAAGGCTGTCGAAGAGCCGAAATTTTGCCCACTCTACAGGTTAATTTCAATGAATTTTTTGATCTCATGTCTAAATTTATTTTTTGGGGGAGGGGGGGGGGGGGAAGGGGTGTGGGGGGGGGAGTTAGTTTGGTTTTGGTGAACGAGCAGCTTTTCTGAAATAAGGTTGAAAACCGCACCTTTTAATTGTATATCAATCAAAATTTAACCACATATGAAGTGAAAGAGTTTTCGAATTAATAAATAACTAGTTGATTTCAATACTTATGAAGCCGTGTTGTTACATTAAGACACCGCCGAGAAAAAGATTCCTATTAGTGGACACTGACCACTCTGGTCAGTGTTTCATGCATCGTTGACCATCAGGTCCATGCGTAAAAGTTGTTAATGGATCTCCTTATCACAGATGTTAGCGATCACACTTATGCAGCCGCATTTATTTTGTTCATTTGCGGACAATTTTCGCAGCCTTAATGCACTTCTTTCAAAGCAAAAGATGTGCATAAGGTACTGAGCAAGTCAGGTACGTGAAGGTGTGTGGCCCTTCCTCCCCCTTCCCCCCCACCCACTGGTGTCATCTTTTTATGCAGTTTCTTTATGATTTGTGCTTCATAGAAATAGTCCATTTTTTACGTTCCATTTTTTTATGTTTTCACTTTTCCTATCCTCTCAGTTTTGGTTTTTTTATGAATGAAAATCCATGGCGGTTGATTTCAGTTAGATGTTGCTTGGATATACAGATACGTAGATGTACAGATATGCAAATTACTAAATGAAATATCGAACATCCATCCGTCATCTTTGTCTAATGTGTGAAATGTCTGAAAACGATGTCACCATCGTTTTGATCATAAATAACGTTGCAGTGATCTATGCAAGAAACAGGTCGTTGAAGAATCTCAGGAAAGTGGAAAATCCGAATTTCGCAGTGGTATCCTAACGCGATGCCAACAAACGTTCGAAACAAAGAGGCAAGAGGAAATCAATAAGAAGCGCGCAGAGGCTGAAGCGGAAACTGACGTAAGCCTTCTGTATAGATTGGAGGAGAAATTAGCAAGTGTTAGGGGATGGGAAGGGGGATGCTGGAACGTTATTATAACCGATGTTTATGATGTAGTTTTTGATGATGGGCGAGGGGAGGGAATGCGTGAAATCTGTGGCAGGTATGTGCCGCGAGATCCAAGACCTCACAGCTGAGGTATTTCTATTCTACTACATGGTCGGAATCACGTATCCCCTCCTCCCAGATTAGATGGTATCGTAGTGTAAGGATTAGTCCTGAAAACGAGTGGTGTCGCTTTTGTACTTGTTAAGGAGAGTAATTGCAGGAGAAAAGGCAAAAAGAGCTAAAGCTCGAGGTTATGGAAATGGAGGCAAAAGAACGTCGACGGATGTTCGGGAACATCGGTTTCATCGGACAATTGTTTAGGCACGAGCTGATTGTGCCTAGGATCCTCAATTGGTGCATTATTCATCTCCTTAAAAATCATTCTGAGGCAGAACTACAGGTTGGTCTTTGTGGGTTTTCTTTGTTTGCAATGCAAGATTTGATTTGGAGTAAACAGTGGGTAGAGGCATTCGTTCATAATCGAGAATCGAACCCTACGTTCTTCCCATCTTCAAATTACTGAACTAGTGCTTAACCAATTGAGCTATTGGGAATATCGTGACCGTTTCTGTTGTTTTAAACTTGGGCAAAGTTTACCTCGATCGTTTCTAGTACTCGAATTTGATTATAATTTGTGTTTCTATGATTAAGTTGACTCTTATTGGGAAAGCTGCTTGCTGATGAATGTTTAGTAATGTGGCATTAAAACAAGGAAGAAAGGGCTTTGAATTGTATTATATCTATATATCTCTTCTTTTTCGGCAATGTGATCTGATTTGATTTGTATACAGTGTAATAGTGTAAATTCAATGTTGACAGATGTCTGGCGCTATGGTGTTGTCATATGACGCAACTTCCGGCTGAAGGAGCTATCCTTATCAAATGAGTGGGCGGATTGGAATAGTAAAATTTTGTCTTTAATATAAGCCAAAGAGGAAGATGGAAAGAAATTTTTTGAAGGATTGGTGGAGGAATTTCCTTTTTTAAGCGGAAGCTACAACGAAAGATTTGTTGGTGATGATTAAGAGGGGTATTCATTTCATATTTTCTGGGAAGGGATTGCTACCTATCAGTTAAAGATAAATCAAAAAAGACGAAGAGCTGTTTGGAATTCAGTGATATGGTGATCCACTACCACTTTTTGGTGAGTGAGGGAATGCCACTCTAACGGTGTTTATTTATTTTAGGGTGGCAGCGATGAGGAGAGTATCGAATGCGCAGTGCGGATGTTGGAGACTGTCGGCAAAATTGCTGATAGACAAGGGTTGAGTACGAGTAGGCAAGATGCTCAAGGCGCACAATCCGAATTCAATCTCAGTGTTTTCTTCACCCATTTAAGTGAAATCGCACCAAAAGTATCAAATCGTGTTCGATTCCTCATATTGAATCTCATCGAACTCAAGAATGTTTGTTCTTTTCTTTATTTATCTTTATTTATCATTATTCATGAATTTTCGACTCTTTATAATGTAGTGAATGTTTATATTCATAACACTTTTTTGATGTATTTTTATTCTTTTTAATGTGATACGTTTGTGATGGGTCATATTATATGATTGTAATTTCTTTGCGAATGAAGTAGGAGTTCTGTCTATTCAGAATACTGAAAGGTAGAATATGGTACTTACGGGAGGCCAATAAACGATTAAAATTTCAGAATAATTGGAACCCTCGGAAGTCGGCCGATTCGGGTCCTAAAACAATCGAAGAGGTTCATAGCGAAGCACGTAAGGAAGAGATTCAAAACAAACTGCAAAGAGAACAGGTCTGTTATCTGCACTATGCTTAAGCAATGCGTAAGCCTAGTTATTGAGACAAATATTTTGGACTAATAACCGTCTGGGAGGGGAGGGGAATGAATAAGGGGAAAGGCTATATTTTTTTCAAAGTAGAGTGTGGTGAAGCAAACAGTAGGATAGATCTTGCAAGCTCTTGCCTTGTTCATATTTGGCCATATCGGGAATTGTTCGATTGCTGCTACCAGGAACGAGCGTTTCGATTGGTTTCTCCTGAATAAGTATGATCCGATCAAACTCAAACCGAATCCTGCAAGTAGATCAAATCGGGATATTTGGAACTCGGTTGATGCGTAAGATGATCAAGAATGTTGTTTCTTGATGCATACTTGCGGATGATTTGCTGTAAAGAAGTGTGTGGATTATTTGTATGCAATAAGTGGTGTTGATATTATTGATTTAGTATGAAAAGAAACGAGGGCCCTATGAGGGACGGCCATCGTTGGATAGGCGAAGTCAGCGGCCAACAATTATTGGTCGTCAGTCACAGGACGGCCGTTATGGCAGAGGTGGTGACTCGAGTCGCGATCAGAAGGCTAGGGCAGCAGGTGCGGCAAGTATGGTTGCTAGCACAGCAAGCAGGAAAAATCAGTCCCTCAATAGTGTAAGTTAAAAAAATTCATTATTTGCTAAAACACTTTGGTTTTTTTCTTGCTTTTATCCTTTCATTGTAATGGCCTAGGTTAAGTTTACTTGATAGTATTTTATGAGGTTTTTGTAATAAGTTACAAGTTCTTTCGTGTACCGCAGAATTTAGAGACTTCTTGCTTCCGCCTTGTGTACAATATTTTACGACATGTGGCTCTTAATCCCTTAACCCCTGAGTGAATTTTTTTTTTTTAATTTTTAGTAATGGAAGATTATAGATGGACCAGCCACAGTCGTTGGGTGCTCGTCGCCCGCAGTTCTCATCGGGCAGCGCAGGCGGTGGTCAGCAGACGGAGAGGAATGCTGCCGCCCGTAGTATGATAGGCGTTCGAGGTGCAGGTAGAGGCTCACTTGCATCCAGGGATAACTCACAACCATCAAGCAGGGAACCCAGCGAGTCTAGAAGGCAATCATCTAACGACGAACGTGTTGCAGTGAGTTTTGAACCAACCTCACTTCTTATTATAATCACTGTTTCAATTTGCATAATCTTGTTAGTGTTGATGTGACCAATGTTGGATTGCAGGCATTAGCGGCCGCATCGGCAATGACGCACAGCTCTAGCAGCGGAGGGCTGAAACGTTCAGGCTATGCGAGTGCGGCAGGTGGTGGTGGTGGTGGTTCATCATCGGCTTTATCATCAACAGGTGCAGATGATAAGAGCACAGGTTCAGATCACGGAGACCATGAGCATGACCGTGATGATGATGCAGCAAGAGCCGCTAAAGAGAAACAAGCGTTTTCGATGTTGGTCGGCGATCTCAATGATTATTTCGCTGATAATGTTGATGTTGAACAGGTGGGCATTTTGTTTATTTCCGTTGTTATTTATTTGCTAATATACCTCGGTCGACAAGGATTTCGGTCTCTTCATATCGCTTTTATTTGCTCCGATTTATTGCTTTTTGGAAGCAGCTGTTTTCTGTGGTCTTTCTTAGAGGATCACTCCTCTCATTGCAGACCGGCCTCTCTCCCTTTGCCTGTAAATGCCATATATTCTATAACGTAATTTTCGCCTATTCATCGCTTTTCATTTACTTTTGCGAACCATTTGATCCACCGCTTTCCGGCCTTACCAGCCCAGTCTTTAACTTTTTTAATCTGTCAAATCTATTCATTAATTCTTTGATCCTGTTATGATTCTTTTTTGCCTGCGCTAACGACTTGTACGCTTGCTTATGTGCATCTCCCAGCCGTAGAGAACTGTTGACTTAGAGGTTTCATCGATGAGCTTTTATTATGGACTTATCGTTACCCTTTTATTTTTCTGTAATGCTTTGCGGTGTTGTCTGATTCGGCGCCGGACGTCTGCTTCCATCGCTTCACGTATCAGTATATATACATATGAAATCACATCACTTAATTGCCTCAAACAGCACAGGGTTACGATTAAAAGGTCATACTAAGAGGTCATAGTAAAGGTGTGAATTCTAACGTCTTACCTTCCTATTTTATATTTATGGAAAGGTGCGAAACAAAAGTGAATAAAATTCAAGGTATTGTCACTTATTCACAGAATTAAGTTTTAAAACCTTTCAGCGTCCAATCAGCTGAGTTATTCAGTCCGTGCATTGACAAAATTTGCGTTGGGAATGAGCTTTAGAATTCATTTCCGCGCCTCATTGGTCACTTCTGGTCACCCATTGTGCGTCCAGCCAATGAATTCAATACTGGAATCTAATTGCAATATTAAATTTGTTCGTGAGTTGTATATGTGGAATTGCAGGTTTACACATGCGTAATGGAAGTATGCGAGACAACGGCAGTACGTGTCGTGTTCCGCTTGATAATGCAAGTTGGTATTGAGAAGGTGGGTGGTGCAGTGACCAATCCCCACAGGCGATACGTGGGACAGGTGATATGCAGATGTCTACAAGCAGATCAAATCAAACAGGACGCGTTACATGGGTGGGTTGATGTTTCGCGTATAGATGATGCGATGGATTTTTCTTGCATCTGTCGTTGATGCGTTCTTCGTTGTTAGTTTGGCGCAAACGTCCAGTTAGCGCTCATGGCGTAAATATTGTGCACCTCGTTGATCCCATAATGATGTGTAAAGTAAATGTTAGTCAATTTCTTGATTATACTTGTCGTGGCTACCGCTATTCAGATCATAAGCTGTTCTTTTTTTTCTTCTTTCGAACGCAGTGCGGCCATAGTGGGATGAGGGTAGTACCATAAGTCTTTGTTTTGAGGTCAGGGATAAGCGAACGGTCTGAGGAATAAAGCCAGACTGCCCGCTCATTCATTCCTTTTTTTAATCCGTGACCCAGGAGACCGAAGATAGGAATTATGTCCAGTTCAAAAAGTGATGTGCAGTTCACTGTGAATACTAAATGAGAATCACTGTATGTCGTCCACCTGTTACCTTTAAACTTGTACACTTTTTGTTTTGATGCCTAGTCTTACTGCTTTTATATTCTCTTGCATATAATTCATAACTTGCTTTTAATTCATAACTTGCTTTAATTTACTGAAATAGCTTCAGTGGATCGGTAAGCTAGGAAATTCATCCCTCGTGTGACCTGATCGGAAGCTGTCAGATTATTGGCGCAACGCCTAACCGAATGAGTAAGTTTGAAAAGGACAATAGTGATGCGGTATTATTGAATGGTCATTTTGTTTTGTTTCAGCATAGCAGACTTTTGTACGTATGTGGTGGAAAACGAACTATGGGAAGATAATATGCGTGTGTGGGAAGCGGTAGCTGAGATCATCAGCTGGTCAATAATGTGCGATACGCAACACTTTGAGGGTGCACGGCCGTCGATAGGCGATTTTAGAGAGGCTTTCACGAATGCGAACGCAGATACGAGGAAGGCCGATGCACTACTTTTTTATGTGCTCAGACGATTGGTCGGTTTAGTTTTTCCATTTTTTTGGTGTTATTCTTTTCTGATCCATTTGGTAAAAAAATGGTCCCTGCAACATGGAGATTTCATCCAAGTGGGCTTTCATCTAAGCTTTCATCCAAGTGGAACTTAGTGGTAGAGAAAAAGATATGGTTGCAATGTAAATGAGAGTAGTCCGTCAAAGGAAAGAAATCAATTGCGGCATCAACGAAATATTGAAGTTGGGTTTTATTTATTTATTTGTTTATTCTTGCTTGATCTCTAGTCTAGTTCATCAAATATAAAGTCACCATCTGCCATATTTCTACTTAATATGAAACTTTACAGTAGAGATCCCTCCATTTGTGCTATGTACAGGATATGCAGCTTTCGCCTAAATGCGCATCTTAAACATTATATACATATATATATATATATATATATATATATATATATGTATATATATATATATATGTGTGTTCATTCATTCATTTATTTATTTATATTTATATTTATATTTATATTTATATTTATGTTTATGTTTATGTTTATGTTTATGTTTATGTTTATCCATGTGAAGTGAAAAGGAAAAATGTATAGGAAACATTTTTGTAGAATCTGTTCAACATGGTTAGCAAATATCTCAACAACGACGATATCACCGTTGAATGTATCATGGTGTTACTGATAGTACTGCTGTGCAGTATCATTGTGAATAACCTGTTTTATCGATGTATTTCGCAGCGAGTTTGGCCTCTAATTGACGCTTTTCGGCGACGATCAAAACGCCTAATTTTTTTTTTGTAATAATCATTTGTCGTAAAAATAAATTCTGCTTAAAATAGATTAATTAATTATTTGATTATGAAGGTATTTTATATATTTATTTATTTTATTGTTTTAGGTGGAAATTGAATACGAGCGTGAGAAGCGCATCTCCTCAATGGGAATGGCATTCGATGAGATCAAAGATTTACGAAC
The DNA here is from genome assembly GCA_037389465.1 of Baylisascaris procyonis. Classification (NCBI taxonomy): domain Eukaryota; kingdom Metazoa; phylum Nematoda; class Chromadorea; order Rhabditida; family Ascarididae; genus Baylisascaris; species Baylisascaris procyonis. The sequence goes on from JAZARR010000197.1 coordinate 9,236,670, forward strand.
AGATGCACTCATTGTCGCTTTGAAAGGTTGCCATTTAACGTCGGGCGAAAATCTCTATGAATTGCTCAATTAAGAGGCAGTCATTGGATATGGATTTGGTTTGGATTTTCTTTTGAATGCTGATATCTTTCATAGAGTTGTTGTTGAATATAAAATGCGTACCGCACTCTGATGCTTTCAAATGCCCCCATCCCGATCCCTCCTCTATCGTCGTCGTTCATTATTGGTTGAATACACCCCTATCACTGTTACATTTCGATGAGTGAGTACACTTTATCCCTTTCTGCCACATTTTGTTCTGGATTTTTCCGTGAAATAGGGGAGATGGCGGAGATTTGGATTCTCTTTTGATTTAGTGATCGGTTATAGTAAAATCCCTCGAAATTTTGTTTTTTTTTTTGGGGGGGGGGGGAGGGGAGAGGAAAGTGAGAGTGGGCTCGTTTATCATTGTACTCCTTCTTATCCCCATCCTGTTGGTTGGTCTGTGATAATAATCCATTTTTTTGCATCGAAGAAATTTCCGGTGGATTTAGATTGGCACAGTTGACCTGGTAAGCGTTCTAGCTTCAATTAATGTGGATTTAAAGAATGGGCACTAATTTTTAATTTTTTCCAATTCATCGATGAAACGATGTCATAGGCTAATATGATGAAAAAAAAAAATGAATAAGGGATGAGGGTTTGAATTTTTATGAATCGTTATGAGAAAATATTTCTTTATTTGAATGCACTATGATTGTGCGACAATCATTGAGTGATATTGAGTGCGGGTCGCTGCACGTTTCGTCTTCCATTATTTCTTTGCGGAGCCTTTCTATATATTTTCTTCTCCTTTGTTTTCTATCATCTCCTTTTTTTTTAGTTTACAGCGTTCATTTATTCATAGCATATAACAGAATTTATGTTATTGTACGTGTTATGTGTGCGCATAAAATGCACCGATTGGCGAATACGTGCTGCATTAAAATTAATGGCATATGAGCCAAATCCGTGGCCAGAAACTGGGACAATTAAATGAGATGAAATGTTTTTTTATATGTGGTCATTTCTTTTTTTTTTGAGGAAATTGATGGAGTTATGGTTAATTGTTCCTGGCTACGGATCTGTCTAGTTAAGCTTCTTCCTAAAACGGGCATCGCATTTGGCTGTGGGCCGCGTTGGCTCGCTTATTCGTGGAGGTTTGGCGATTAGTGCTTTGTGGATTATGCAACGGAAAATGTTGCAGTATTAACGGGTTGACTGATGTATTAATGAAAAATGGTATGAAAATTTTTCAGGAAGTTTTTTTTTGCACAAAAAAGGGGGAAATAAAGGTAGTCGCTTTGCGAGTAGGGCACTACTCGCTTAGTACTCTATAAGTTTTGCACTACAAGCCAGGCCTCTTCTCATATATATATCTTTAAAATTTTTCGCATATAAGTTGGCGAGCGTCATAAAAATACAAAGACCCGACCGACCGCTTAGTGCGTTCTGAAATTTTGCTCCTATTGTTTATCGATTTGTTTCTGTTTTAAAATATTTGCTTCCACTTTTGTGCTGTCTTATTGTTATTACCGGCCGGGCGCTATGCTGATTTCTTGAGAGGTTCATTTTGTCCGTAAATGAAACTTTCACCTCTCTCTTACATAATTTTATCCCTGTTTCTCTCTTTCTCCCCTATCTTTTTCTATATATGTCTCCCTTCATTGTTTCTATCAGTCGACATTTTTCTCTTGTTTTAGGGGAGTGAAAAAAATTTTCTTCTGATTTATGCATATAGTTTTGTGTGTTTTTTATTCGTTCTTGTTTTGTTTTGATTTTCTTTTTTTCTTTCTTTTTCTTTTTTTTTGCATTGACTAAGAGCGCATCTGTGATGATGAATTCTCAACAAAAAAAAGTGTGTGCTCCAAATTTATTTATATTTTGAATGCCGTCATCGCCGCCGCCGTCGCCGCCATCGCCCGCGTCTATAATTCTCCTTTTTTATTTATTTTTTTTTAGCATCCGTCCAGCTACCACTAGCCCGTTTGATGTTCGTTGCTCATATGTATTTTTTTTTGTTGCTTGTGGTTTTTTTTTTCTAGATACTGATTATTGAATAGTTCAGAGATGTTTATTTGATTGTTCCATCATTCGGGTTGCTGGTATTGGGCGGATGCGTCTCAATAATCATCGTATATTGCCGTATTCTCTTGTTTCTAGATTTACCTATTCGTAAGGTATACAACTTCCTTCACTTGGTCTTGCCTTCGATATTTGAGCCTATACTCGGTATATACGCTTGTTTGCTAAAATTTTCACTGATTATATAAACATTGTGAAATTTTGCGGGTGGCGGAAGTCTTTGCTTGAAATAAATATCAATTTTGAGAGACGCGAAAATCTTAGGTACTGAGGGTTCATTAAATGAGGAAATACGGTGATCGTTTTTTTTTTTCGTTTTGAATGAGCGCCTGCGATGAATTGTGCTATGCCTTCGCTTTTGTTTGTTGTTGATTTGTGGTGTTATCGCTGACGTTTCGCTGGGCCCAGCTTTCTCGTCGCACGTCTTCGCGCTCTTCTCCATCCCTTAGCTTGATACCCTTTCTCCCTACCCTTCCTTCCCCCTTCCCCCTCTGCCCCTCACTGATTCTTTGGTTGATTCGAAACGTTTCATTTTGTTGGGATCTCTACTCTATGATTCTTTTTTCAGCGTCTGTTCTGTGCATCTGCTTTTACTACGACACCTTCAGCTGAAGTATATTCTTGTCGATCCATCCATCCATCCCACTGCGCGTATTTGACGAATAGCCGTAATGTGTCGTGTTTGTGCATTGTTGTGTCGTGTCGTGTCTGCGTCGGTCGTCTGCTGCCTCGTACCGTTCGCATGCGTCGACACCAAAATGCACCTTACACAATTTTTTTCTACTCCGGTGCGGTCGAGATTTTTAAGTAATTTGTTGGTTGTTTGTCACTAAAATGTAACTGAATCTAATATATTAATTATTGTCGGAAGTGTTTTTTTTTATTGTTTTCACAACACAAATGAATGAGTTCTGCTGCAACAATTATCTATTGTTTCCATATGAAGCACTCACAATGAAACAGGTCAGTTTAGGGGGAAAGGGGAACTAAATAGGGTATTACTGTAACTTGAATAATTCGTCATTGTCAAGTTTTGGGGCGGCTGGCTGCATTGATATCTATTTCTAGCTTATTTAGCTTGGTTTTTATTAATTGATGTTATGAAGTGACGCTTGAGAGGATGGAAGTTGATATGACATTTATAGCGTTATGTGAAACTGAACGGAGCGATGCGGTGGGGTATTTCAGTGGAAGCTTGCATTCATTGTATAAGTGTTTATAGGCTTGCAGCATACAATTACGCATAAAAAGCGTATTTTTGGGTGTTGATTTATGTGAGTGGTCGACTTTTTGCGGAAAGTTTGTTACCACACATGTTTCGATCGATGGCATCGCAAAAGAGCGCGCATTAGTCTTGGTGGTGCTTTTTCTTGTTCATTTCAAGGAGCTTATCATTGTGCGCAGTTTATTGGACCACGATGTTTCGTTTGTTGATACTCCAGCCGGAAGCACCGGAGCCGGAATTTATGTCCCGTGACGTAATGAGTTGAAATTGAAACTCCAGCTTCTGATGCGGGTTTACTTGGGTGGTTCTCTAATTTAATTATTGATCCCTGAATGCTAGGGCGACTCCGGTGAGTTTCATTGGAGACGACAAGGAGCTGAAGTGAATTGCTAGTGGCATTGACCAGGCGATTTAGAGGATTATATATTTAAATATGAGGACAGATACAGGAGGATGCATTGATGGAATAACGGAATAAAGAATAAATATGAAAAAGCGTGAAGAGGGGTGCCTAGTACTATACGATTTTTTACAATCCTCTTTGCTAGACCACTCATAAAATGCCAACAAATGGTAAAACATGCGCTGGAATAAGTTCGATGTTTTGATCGAACTCACCGGAGATGTGCAAAACGAGTGCCACTGGTCGCAAAATGCTTCAAGTTTTAAGGCTAAGGTTGTTGGCACTTAAAGATGCTTAACATTGAGGTCAACCTGAATGTTGATCCTGAGCTCCGACCTGGAGTGTACGCTATATCTACCCCATTTCTGAACAGATCACGAGTTGAAAGTATCAGAAAGACGAGTAAGCGAATAGAGATAGACATACTTAAGTATGGATAAGAACTCGATATAGCACGCCCTGTAAATGCAAATTTCTGGAAAACCTGAAAATAAAAGGAAAAAAATATGCGAAGATTTCTGGCTGCAAATGCAAAGCATTCAAAAACTAATCGGCAATTTATGTGATATTTTATCGGCAATAATATAAATTTTTAGATCAGATTTCTTAGCATCACCACAATATTGGTCAATGCGGTTGTGAATCTTACTGTTTTCTAGTAAATATTGTGCTATATTCTTTGTCTAATAAATATTTGAATAGCGAATCGTTTGAGTTCCAACCAAACATGCAAATGAATTTGTGCAAGTGTTCACGTCTATCAGATATGTAAATGTATGTCATATCAGACATTAGACAGACATCAACCTACATCGCTACTCACCGAATGAACTTATAACTTACAATTAACATTGATAATCATGAACAATGCAGATAAGAACAATATGTTTGATGTATTGTTCCATTATCGACGAATATATTCAATTAGTAATGCGCATTGTTTTGAGGGATCCCTTAATGTTTTTGACCTAAATACGGACACATTAACCGTAATATTGCTTTATATCATACGATTGTGAATAAGATCACTTTTTTTCGCATTCTTTTCATTAAATACCGCTGCTCGCATTCAGCCGATTCTGACCTACGGCCTATAGGCTATAGACCATAATTTGATCGGTGTTCTTGTCTGATACGTTATCAAATCGGTATCAATTTAGATCGATATAAATCGATACCCTACCCATCCATGTGTTTATGAGGTGTTCTTTCTTCTCATCATAGATGGAGCTGCCCTAAACTCTATTTTATTGGTTTCATTTTTGGTTTATTTGAGTCATTCATTTACAGTTGTTTTTCGTCCCTTATGGATTGTTAGTGCTAGAAAACCACAAATGCATAATTGAGTAAACTTCTATTTCTAGAATTTTTTTTTGCGGTTTCGGTTATGGTTTAACGGTCATATTACTTTTTGTTTGCGTATGTCTATATGTCTATATGTTTGTATGCCGGTGAGTGGCATCTGTTTATCCATACATAGGTTTGCGCCCGGTGTGCCTATGCTGTAGATGCGCCCGTTTGCATATGTAGCATACCTGTGTGCACGTGTACATGTATGTATGCGAGAGTTTGTGGGCACGGACATTATGTTACCGCCCTCTTCATTTCCCTCAGATCTTCCCAACCCCTGTCAAGAAATATTTTAGGAAATCCTCATTTTTCATCGAATAGAATGATGTATTTAGTGGTCTTGGTAATAATAACTGCAGACATCCTTTCGCTGTATATATCCATCCGCCATCAACGGTTGCGAATCTTATCGCCATCATTATTGACAATAATCTGTCAGAGCCAATGTTCAGCCGATCCTGACAGTCGACTGATTTCCCACCGTCTACTTTTGACCCATCTATCGTCCAAGATCTGTTAGTTTAAACAACCAACATATCTTCTGCCGAACGAAACATAAGAGGATAATACAGACTGGACCAGTCGAATATAGCAGACTGTCAGTAATCAATTTGACCTGAATTGAAAATTATGCAACAGAAAAATGCTTTCATTGAGGATGGCTCTTTCACAAGTTGTTGTGTTGATGTGCATCGTTATTCTATGGCTATCAGATGTGGAAACCTGTAAATTGGAAATTCGAATCCGTTCAAGAACAAATCAACCATTTCAAGTACAAATTTATATGATGGCACTTAAAATGATGTCCGAACGACTCACCTTTACAAAAAAAGATATTTGGCGTTATGTCAAGGTACGTTGACATTTCTCTTCCTATTAGGCGACTACTTAATGTTTTTACTCTTAAACTTACGAAACACTTACTCATAGCAATGGACTCATACAGATCTCAATCGTTTCCATATCTATTATTTCATTTAAGCCATTTTTATCCATGAAGGAATTTTACAAAGGCAGAATATTTCCTTCATATATTATTATTCCACCATACTTTATATATATATATATATATATATATATATATATATATATATATATATCGTTGAAATTCACCTCGTTGTTCCAGTTTGATGATGATTTCAATAATCAGTTAAATTTCAGTTCGAAGGTAAGCAGTGCAACACAAAACCTCTAATTGTGAAGATATGGAGCTATAAAGGTGCCATTCTTGGATGGGTGCCCGTGCATGAAACTCAGGCATTTCTTGAAGGCGATGGATTTATTGAATTACATATTGAAGATAATCTATTCCCATCATTTCGAAATCGACTGAATGTTTTTTGTGGTTTCGGTGTCTGTGCATGAGGAGATAATTGATTGATCAGATGATCGATAAGATAGTAATTAACCTGATGTTAATGAATGATAAGGTGAGGAAAATGTTTGATAATGTAAAATAAAGACCAAATATTTCGAAGTAAACAACTCAGTTCGTTTGATTTGTCATAAGTGATGAAAATAAGAAATTATCGTAATCTGAAAATATAAAAGAATTTAGAATTATTTTTGCAAATTTTTCACTTTCCATATTTTGAATTTTTATAACTTTTTAAAAATTTCCATTTATCAATTAACAGAAATAAAAATTTATCAACTTATTTTGTTTTTTTTCGAAATATTTTTTGAGCGAATCTATAATGCTCAAATGTTTTTAAAACTAGCCATTGTGGTTTTTTAAAGTTTTTATAAATATTTAACGCATCCAACTCTGCAGCATTTAATGTGCAAATTTTCTTCTGTAAATGGTTGGCTATTTTAATGGTCCGAAGAGGAGTCGAAGAGGCAGCTTGAATACGAAGTAACCAGCCTCAATCTTCTTTGGAAATTTCGTCGATATTATTGATATACGATGAAACGTTTTATAACAAACGTTCTAGATATGTAATTGTAATCAAAAAAATTTATAAAAAATGCTACCATATAGTTGAAAAAATAAATAAATGAAATAAAATTTTATTAACAAATATCATCATTTAATTCAATCCTCAAAATAAATAGAATTTTAAAGCGGATGATAACATTTAATTAAATTAAGGAATTTGCATAACAGAAATGTTCGTAGAAAGTAAACGAAAGAAGAAATTTGAAAGCAATCGGCGTCTAGAAAGATCAGTTATCTGCATTCCTGTAACATAAAATAATGAAAGAATTTTAGAAATTCTAAGCTTGAATTGTACAATGCAAATAAGAAACAGAAAAATAAACGAGACGACATTAGAATGGAACTTAATAAGTGGAAATGAAAAACAAATATTCAGTATTTTTTTGTATAAAGAATAACTGAGTATTTAGTTGCAATAGAATAAGAAACAAAATTGGTCAAATATATAATTATGAAGACATAATATAACATATTATAATATAAGTGATGAGAAATGCAACAAGAAAGAGCAAACTATGAAAGGCAGATCATTGAAAATAGAACGAATAACAAGGGTGGAAAATGCATTTAACAACTAGAAATCTTCAAAGAATAATTGCTTCAGATTTTGGATCGGTTACAGTAAGTAAGGGATGACTACTGTATTCTATGGCCGATTACGTACTATATACTATACTATGACTACGTACTATATACTATACTATTCCTTCATATATTCCCTTATGTTTTCGGCTAGCCGACCTTGATTATTCATTATAGCAATGTTATAGATTCATTAGCCTTGTGAGGCAGTAAAAATGCTTCATTTCTATTTAATTTGGGGAATTGATCATATATGCAGATATCATTGCTGACTGAAAAGTTAGCACAAAATGTAGGGCGAGTATTCGACTCCGAAAAAATCTCCCTATTTCACGAATAAGGATCTGATAGAAGCCACTATTCCTGTTCTATTCTAATGTTGAACTCATTGACTAGATGAACTCGAGATGCGTAGAATGTGGGACACCATATTTCAATTTGTTCTCCTCGAATAGCGCTTTCAACTCTTCGCAATAAAGCTTATGTAATTCATCGACCTCCTTCTGTGTTGGATTCAAGTTCTTATTGACAACAATCGGTTTGCCTACTGAAATTAAATAATATTTGAGTCATTAGTTATACAACGAAAATATCCCCAAAAAACACTACTTTACTTAAAATGCATACAATTTCTCTTGCAATAACGATAATAAAACCGATGTAATGCATAAAATGCCTGGATGACAATCGATCAGTTCTGAAAGAAACTGAAATAGAACGAATGAATAGAATTTAACAAGATTCATGGAGTCGAATGATTGTTTTTGGAGCTACTTTTATTCTGGCAACCGAAATTTCCGATAAATTAAAAAAACCTACCAACACAATGAATTGGTACTCTGTACGGCATAAGACCAATGAATCGATTAAATATACCTCTACCGAGTACAATTGTCGGTGAATATGTTAGGATGCGCTTATACATATACTAAAAAAAATGATCTTATTAAAAAATCGAACACACTTACTTTCTCATTTATTTTCCTTCAATTAGAGATCACAATTTTGCTCAATTTAACGCTCTATGAGTCTCGTTAAGAATTAAATAATATAGTATTACGTCAACCAAAATATTTTATGTAAGATTCACAGATTTTTTTAATGAGTTAGATGTTTTCCATAGTGAATAGCATTTATGGCACATACTTGAATGCGTCGAACGATTGATCCACGATAGTTTGGAATTTGATAGTAGACATCGTTCTCTCCAAAACAATATAGCGGTACTAAGTGAGCTCTAAATACGCATATCTCAGTGAAATATTTTTGCTTGAAATTAATCACACATATGGACAACATATATAAAACTATATACATACACAAAAAAATATCACAATTTGCATTTTGAATGTGATTGAGGGAAGCAGTTGAAAAGAGCGATAGTAATGGGGCAAAACTTAGAAGTTAGGAGTAACTATTCGTGTAAGCATTTAAAGCAATGAGTATTGTTGAGTACATATGCAACGGTATTGTTGAGGGAAGAGAGGCAAACTGTCAGAAAGTTACAACTTGTCCCCCGATAATCCCTAAATTCCCCACAGGAAAGATTCGGCTATGGGTTACTTTTGCCTATTTTGAATTCTATCAATATTGTTGAAAGTATTGTACGATTATATTAGGGACTGGACACTATCAAGTGTATTTATGAATATGCAATGCAATTTCAGTGAAAATAATCTCAATCAAAATTGAACTGAGAGACGAATATCAAAGAGCGTATCGCATCGTCAACATCTTATAATTGATAGTTATATTTGATGAATCCATTAAGAACATAATTTGCATAAATAAATTTTTGAATATTTAATGTAACTTTTCAATATTAAAACAAACCCGCTCTTTATTGCAAGTCGTATAAAACCTTTGCGATTAGCTAAACAAACTCGATACGTATACGGATGTGATTCAAGAAGTTCTTCAGCTCCACCAATAACAATACCCACAGCTTGTCCTTTAGGGGATTTATTTAAATAGTGAAGAATACTTTCGCTATCGACTGCGATCAATTCTGCAAGTATGACATACAATAAAATATGAATATTTAAAATTCTCGTCTATTTAATTTTACAGAAGATTAATACAGAAGAAGATCACTAATTATTTTCACTTTGGCTAACGTTTTCGGCTCTACCGTTTCCTCCATCGTTGCGATTTACTGTGTTCGACACAGCTTTCAAAGCTCTATCGAATGATGTATAATTCTTTATATTTCGAGAGAAAGGTTGAAGACCGAATCGACCGGCCAGAATTTCGCAAATCTCGATTTTTGCAATTTTGGGGTTTCCCGTTCTCGGCCGCTATTCCATGCGGTGTCGAACGGTCTTCTGATCCGTCACCAGCTCGCCGAGACCTCTCGAATGGTTCGCGGTGCATCGCTTTAGGATGAATACCGGCCGAGAAAAAGAACCCCGAAATTCGCAATTTTTCGACCGTAAGGGGGTAATACAGGGAAATTTTCGAGAAATATTTTTAGTCTTCAATTTTGCTGATTTTGGTATCAAGCGATAGAGCTTGATGAACTGATTACGAGCACGTGCATTGTTTGCTGTTTAACGTGAAAGGAAGGAACTTATACGTGTACGAATGTTGTATTTTCCTACAAATCTACTGTAATTGATATTTCCGATTTTTTTTCTCGACAGCGGTTAGCCCTAGGCAGTTACGGTTTGCTCCTTCGAGCACATCTTCGAAAGCTCTATCGAACGATATATAGTTCTTTATATTTCGAGAGAAAGATTGAAAATCGAATCGACCGGCCAGAATTTCTGAAATCTGATTTTCGCGATTTCAGGGATTCTCGTTCTCGGTCGCTATTCCATGCGGTGTCGAACGGTCTTTTGATTCGTCATTAGCCCGCCGAGACCTCTCGAACGGTATATGGACTACCTCCCTGGGGCAAGCAGGAGCCGAGAAAAAAAGCCCCGAAGTTAGCAATTTTTCGACCGTAAGGGGGTAGTACAGGGAAAATTTCGAGAAATATTTTTAGTCTTCAATTTCGCTGATTTTGGTACCAAACGATAGATCTCGATGAGCTCATCACGAAGGTATGCATATTCTCTCTGTTCCTTATGTTTTCTGGGAAATATGCGTTATTCAGAAGAGGGGCATAGACTCGCTGGGGTGTGTCACTCGCACTGAGAGTCAGCTTTGCAAGCACTGATGTAGCCGAGTGGTTAGTACAGCGAGCTATGGGTGCGGGCTGTGCTGGTCACCCCTCTCGCTCAACAAATATTCACCTGTCATGTATAGAACTTGCTCCCTGCGTATCGGTAGCCAAAACATTCCTTTCAGGGTGGCAGCTGTCGGATGAATACCAGGAAAAAGTTGATCGAAACCAGTCGCATCCGTGCACAGCGAAATGAATGGACTGAATGCCAAAACTCCATGTGGATGAGTGCTATAAGAAATAAGAAGAGTTATTTCTTTTCAAATTTCATTCAACTTTTCGAATTAGAATTATTCCATTCTCTTCTTTTTATATCAATTTTATTTTCATCCAAAACCTATTGCGCAAATCTCAAACTCCCTATCAGAGATTCCAAATATCATAAATCTCTAATATAAACTATACCATCATATACCTTAAGTAAATTTTTATCCAAAAAATTTACAGTTTTTTAGTTGCATCGTTACTTTTACTATATATATTTTTTTAAATATTTCAGAATAGTAAATTATTGGTCATATTTTAATTTAACTAAATCTCATCAAAGTTAAAACGTGTAAATGCTGTAAGCAAAAGTTTATTATGGAGAAAGCTAATATGAGATAATCGTTCTTTCAGGAAACTCTCTATTACACATATTGTTTCTTCGTAACGAAAATCTTAGAAAACCAAACGCACTGAAACAAAATGAAACAGAATCGATTTTCAATAGGATTTATTGAAAATAATGAAAGGAAATTTTTGAAAATTCTTTCGATTTGGGAAAAAATATTGGAATTTCAAAAAAATTGCCATTATGGTAAATTAATAATTTGCATTTTCTAAAGTATATTTTTCAGTATTACTCGTATTTCATCATCGAACGACCAAAAACTTTCAAACTTTTCACTCGTTATAAAATTTTTCTCATCATATTTCGAAGCATTATTTCATAGAAATTTTATAGATTCAACAATACACTCTTTCATTCATCTCTTTCTTTTCTCTTACCCGATAATATAGTTGTATTCCGGTGATAAATCGACGGTTTTATGAAGTGTTATTGGAAAATAATCTGCTAAATATTTGTAAATTTTCCATTTCCGTACGGATGTATTTCTGCGTAAACTACGCTCAGGTGTATAGTAATCATAATAATACCAAATCGAATACAGCAAAGAAATAAAGCTGAAAACTGAAAAGACACTTGTACTCTTGTGTGGAAAGAAACATGAAAATAACTAAGCAGTTCCCCAACGTTTTTAAATCATCTCTTTGCGATGAGTGAGGTGTCGACTACTGAAAATTTGCTCTCCAAATGTAGATTCTCGTATATAATGGCTGTGCTAGAATCTGTTATACAACAAGGGGAAGCTGGCACGATTCCAAGGAAGCTGGCATGATCACGTGTTTCATCCCGCTCACCTGACTAACCTCTCTTCTAATTTATTTACAGCAAGCAAATTGTGCACTATAAGGTCTTCACATTTGTTCAGATCGCCTACAAAAATAGCCTATAGAAGAGTTGTTTTCCTGCGATTTGATCGGCGCAAAATAAAAACTCAACCGGTGTAGAATGCGTGGAATATTTTTTTGCCTTTTTGAAGACCTATAATTGCTTTCTATGTTTCGATGGTTTCCCAGCTGAAGTTGAAACCTCCGAATAGAAAGTAGTATGAAAATAAGCACAGACGTATACCTCCGGCAATATAAAAACAAGTATTTATTTGCGGCAAGCTGAGAAAAAAGAATTGAATAGCAATTATCCGATCTCTTACTAAAGCTTAAATCATTCTTACTTTCAATCACTTTACGCTGCTTTGAAAATTCGAGTATAACATTCTCCACAAAGAATTTATTGTAATGTGAGCGCTTTTGTGGTTAACATAAAGTGCAGCCGGCTGGCAGGTACCGATAGGCAACTTACTGATAAACTCTACGACTAGTTCATTCACTGGCAGCGTCAGTAACACAATCGTTAAGCATCTCTAGCATTTGTATTTTTATTTCTCCCATCAAACGAGTGTTTTTCTTCATCTGCTTTATTTCTTTCTATATAATCGGTCGAACCTTTAAGAGAACAGCTTGGAAAGAGGGAAAAATGTGGAGAGGAAGAAAAAGCAGCTGGAAGATATTTGAAAGGCATAGAAAGTCAAGGCACATAAAAGTAAGCGTCTTTTTATGGTGGTTTCCAGTCAACCTTAGTACTTAGAAAAAAAAAACTGAAATTTTTCTCATGGTTTGATGAATATCTTATTTCCAGTCACGCTGGTGCCAAAAAAAAAGAGTGTCACGAAGTATCATCAGTAAAGTGAAATTTTATAAACCGGATTCGAGGATCCATTTGTTCTTTTGGGACGTATCAAAGAAACAGCACAAATGAAAAATAGTGGAACTGCTCTTGAGGTTTTTAGTGCATATAAAAATAGTTTATTTTGGGAAACGTTTCCTGAAATTACTTCTCGAGGAAACTATGATGAAATATCTAACGAATAGAGATGACCACTTAGATAGTATGGACAATTCTTTCTACCGATATGGACGAGCGTATTCAACCATATTGATGGATTATTTAATTTGTTCTTTTTTGAAAGATGTCACTTGTGGGAATCCATTCTTATGAAGAAATTTTAAAAAATATTTGAAAAAAAAAAAAAAACAACCAACGTACCATAACGGTGAAAAAGTGATAATAAATGATAAAAATATTGATGCAACTGGTAGAATAACGCTCGAAAATATGAAAAATATTACCGCTGCAGCTTGTAAATACCAATTTTTTGTTTCATTAATCCATTTACGTAAACGATAAAACATTTTTACCTTCAATAAACGAAGAAATGAAAATTTCTGCCATTTTTAGACTATTTGATAGCGAAAATAATAAAGTAATATAAAATTGCTAGCATTATTGCAAATGCTTAAATAATAACAAATATTAAATGTTTATTTCCTATCAGATATTCCTATCAGAAATAATAAAATCATTGATATTTCCTATCAGATATGGATTTTTTTCAAGTTCTAAATTTATATGAAATTGCAAAGGAGTTCATGGAAGTAGATCAAAATATTCTGGTATTAATTAGAGGCACAGAAACTTCGTCGTTATCGGTGTGACCTACCAGGTACACTGTAAATGAAACATAACCGACTAATATGAATGAGCCTTAACATGTGAATGTCACTAACAATTTTAAATTTTTCTCATCAAAGCAATTCTAGACGAGAAATTTTAAACAATCTTTTGATTTCAATAAGTAGCTAATTTGTTCAATAATAAGTAGCTAATAAAATTGATAGACAAAGAAAAAGAAATAAACATCTAACATAGCTAGTATTATTTCAATAATCGATGAAATAATCATAGTTGCTGCCACCCGACTGGAGCAACATTCACTCAAATAGGTAAATGAATCGTTTCATGATTTGTGAACACTTCAGCGAGTAGCATCTAATGATAGGCAGTGTAAACATCATCGATATGCGTCAACTATACTTTTCGATGATAGTACATCATTTACCTAGACAATGTTATTGTCGTTGTAAACCGCTGATTACGATATCATCGCGAAGAACGATTAGAATGCAAGAAATGTGCCTGCAAAGACTAAAGAAATTCCGTACAGCAATTTGCACCTTATGATGAATGTTGCATTCCTTTTTTTTTGCTTGTAGCAATATTGCACACCTTCTCAGCGATAATGCAGCCTTAGTTCATATGCATTGAATTGAGCAAAGGGTGATGAAATACTGCACTATTCATATGCAATTCATGTGATTATGACGTCATTATGCTGATCACTCTAGAAAACACGGTTGTTCTGATAAGATATCATTTGCGAGCTCACCGTAAAGAACGTTTACAGTATATCACAAAGATTGTTCCGCAAGATACTCATCTGTTGCGGAGGCGCATTGATCGTCTCGTCAAGGCGGAACAACTCGTCCGGAACTATTGCGCTTGTGAATAGACCATTGATGCGGAAGACTGCTTGCGGATACAGTAATGGTTCAGTACGTAACGTAGTCATATTTGCGAGTAGTACATTTAACAGATGCTTTTATTCACTTATACAGAGCAGCAGCAATCGTAGATGTCTAACCTTGAGTGCTAGTAGGTCTCCTTAGCTCTTTTCACCTAATTGCCTTCTAGGCCCGTTTTTCTAAAATTTCTGGACTCTTGAAACTTTATTGACCATAAAGAGCCGATTAAGTCATCAATAGGCGTTCGAGTAGAATTATTTTTCACACCCAGATCATAAACTTCAATAAATGTACTCACTAACAAAATGTACTGTAATAATCACACCCCCCCCCCGCAAATATTTGCAGCGCTAATTTTTCAATCTCACAGGAATGAAAGCGGCTGAGGCAAATATTCACTTCGTTGTTTCTAACGGTTGTCTCTCCCATAATCCGACCTTCGGGGCATTAACCCTTAAGCAGCCCTGATGGGAACTGTTGATGAAGAAGAGAAAAAATGGCTGTCATCGTCTATACACAATGGCAGCCCTCTTTAAGCGATGCATGGGAAATATGCACTCATGGCGAAGAATACTAATAGTAAAATCAAATTTCACAATACGCTCAAATTCCCCAGCTAAAAATGCATTTATTTCAATGCACAGAACCATTGGCAATAAACCAAAATTAGAATTGTTAGCTGAGAATGCAGCTCCTTATATAAAACATATTCCAGAAATTTTGCTATTCCCATCCAATTCCCTACGTTTCATGCAATCTACCCTCAAAGTTTTTCGATATGATTGCATTATAAGAGAAAAGGATGGAGATTGCGATATAGCGATTCTTTTATATTCTGACCTGAATGTTACATTTACTGAAAGCATGACCTTTTCCCAGACTGACAGCTGTTTTGTGCTGATTTTGCTTGCGATATTTTAATTGTTGTCTATTCACCTTTTTATTCTACACTCTCACTGATGATTCGAATGCTTGTCTTAACTTAATGAAAACATCATTGATCGTTTCTTCAACTTGTTTGCGGCGTTCACATCAGAACTGATTAAAGATACGAACGTTACAGGTAATATGATTGAACTTTTCTTCACTAATAATTTGACCCTCATAAACAAGGTACTCACAAGTCTTTTCTTTAAATGATCTTGCAAGTAAACATTTTGGAAATAACGATCAAACCACCAAAGAAGCCCATGGAGGGAACAGTTTCAAAAAATTCCCCTCAGGGGTAAGGGACTTTTTGGATGCGGGGTACTCCGCGGTCCAAAACTTATGAGTCATCTTTATACGGAGGTCTGTGCGGTAGGGAGTGGAAGAGACGATGAACTCCGAACACGAATCAGTTTTGCTGCCCTCAGTACTCTTTACATATAAATCGGCTGGGTTTCTCAGTGCAACAGACAATCCATCATCAACAATCCAGAAAAATTCTATTTCATTTCAGACAACACACAACTTCATATAGGCCAATACAACGTTTGGATGTGGTAACAATTTTCCATGCGAATACATCAACGACACTGCAGTATCATAACATTTCGAGCACTAACAAACAACAAGCGTTAAGGACGATGGATATTGCATAAAAAAAGAAAATAAAAGTAACCATGAAATTGTAAACCAAAAATGTCAAATGGAAAACGACAGAGAAAGGTTATCCTAAAATTTGGAATCGCCTCATAAAGTAAATCATATCAACGAAAATAAAGAGGAAAAAAATGAAAATGAAAAATCTCAGTGTACACTTCTAAACACACATTTCCTTGAGAAAGATCAGAAATATCAAAAAAAAAAAAAAAAAAATTAAAAGTAAACAATTGAAGAGAAAAATGAACGAAAAAAAAAATGAAAATTCCACTCAAAAAATTTTTTTAAAATTGAATAACCAGATGCATCGTAATAGGAAACTGAAGAAAAAAACTCATTCGGTATTCGAGGCGATGAAAACCTCTAGGTGATGTTCGGAACGTGTGATGATGGAGATGCTGTTTGTGTTATGTTATAAAGCTCCAAAACTTCGATCCGTGTCCTTACTGTTGCGTGCGTCCTTGTTGCTGTTGTTGTTGCTGCTGCTGCCAGTAACTGCAACAATGCAACAATATCGATTGGTCAGAATTGCAATCTCTTTGATGGCAAGATCACTCGAAATCTGATGACGTCGGATGCGGGCACAATGCAACCGTATTTTAGAAACATTCGTCACTATGCAACCAGCGCTAATCCATTTCTTCTCACCGACGCATCAACGGAAAGGGCACTAAATTTTTTCCCTTTTCATTTCAAAAAAAAAAAAACCCACGCGGAATAACGCTCAGTTATGCCAGAGCAAAAGGCAAAGGAGCAACCCCATCCTGGAAAGTCCCTCCAAGCACATCCCTAAGGCATCTATACCACAACTCGATGACTGCGGAAAAAGGATTCATGAAACGATTAAATCACTGCCCATTGATTAATCCATGATCTCGCCTATAAACGAATAAATAAATAAATAAAAGGTAACAACAAGCACTCACCCTTGCCACTGCTGGTGGAACAGCTGTGGATTGTTGTAATACTGCTGGTAATAGTTCCAATAGGCAGCGTCCCCTTGTCCTCCCTGACCTGCCCCATAACCAGTATAGGCCCCATATGGCCCATAAGCTCCGTATGCACCTTGCATTTGATTGTAATTCGCAGCCGCGTTCTGCTGATTATTGTGACCCTGGAAACAAATGAACGTATTCTACAAGCATTAAAAAACTCTCAAATCTAGCAAACCAAATATGAAATCCTTCAAAATTTTAACCTCACGAGTTCCACTTCATGAAACATTACCAGTGCAGTTAGAACAAATCCCCTACCCCCAAGCGAAATCATCGAATAGCTATCTACTGTCTCACTACAGTTCGAGCAAGTGGTACTCAAGCAAGATGATAAAGGACAACGTGTACAGATTATGAGGTGAAAATATGGCGAAATGACTATTGTCAAGAAGTCTCATCCAGCAAGGAAAGGAGTTGAGCCTCGTTTGCTTTATCGTTTTCCTCAACACGAATGCAAAGGCTTACTGGCTAGTTGACATGTGTAGCCGTCATGAGCATAAATCACCACAAACAAACCTCAGGAGTTCGTCCCCACGAGCACTTGACCGTCTGCCCACCAATTTCTGTTCCGTTCATTTTGACGATCGCATTGCACGCCGAATCTTTTTTGTCAAATCGCACGAAAGCGAAACCTTGCGTTTTGAAGATTCGCACCTCCACTATGCGACCAAACTTGTCGAATGCAGCACGAAGATCCTCATCTGCAACTCACCTTGCATTTCACATGAAGCACAAAAACATTGAAGGCAAAGACTGAAGAAGTGCTGACTGGAGTGCTTTGCGCTGTTAGCTGCCAACAGTCTGCCTTCGACTGGAAAGCCAATTTTTATGACTAGACAAAATCGAACCCCCAAAATTTTCTTGTCCCTTTTACAATACTCTTCACCCATTCACTGATATCCTCAAATCTTGCAGCCCTTTCATATAACTTTATAAGGATGCTCCGAGTAATAGAAGATAGCTGATTGCTAACAGCTCATTACAATCTACAAAAACATTCCTTTCCAACTCTTCAGCTTATTAGACGTTTGTTGTAGCGCACAGATCTAGAAGGTATGGCGAAGAACCAGCCGGTCCTCGTGTATTCACCTTTTCTGCCTTGTCCGCATTCATTTGGCGCGCATATGACACTCACTGAGTCATGATCGATCCACGATGGGGCACAACACCACACACGCTTCAACGACTCAACAAGCTCTTATTGCGCGCAAAACTAAAGTATCAATGCAATGCATCGCCGATATTGTTTACGAAAAACCGAAACCCTCAACCCTAAAAGCACTCAAATAAAGGAAAAAAAGAGGGACAGATACAAATTTCTTACAAAATGTAGAGCGAAACCAAAAATGGTCTGATGAAATGCAATTGGAAAATGAACAGTACTGACTTTTATATTTTAAAGCAAACCAAGAAACTTGGAAGCTAAGGTTCCTTTGGCCATTTAGGCAACATACATCTTCACTGCCACATTTGGCCTTGCACACTTCCGTACTACAGCGCAAGAAAGAACCAAACTCACCCAATTTACTGACACTTTCAAGCTCTAGTTCCCCAAGACCAATCTTCTCCCTCTCCCTTCCACATTTCCTCAAACGAACTCTCGTCGCTGTGGGATTCATGTATGTGAATGCAAAGCACTAAAATGAACAGAAAGGGAGAAAAAAATAGTGCAGTAACCGTTCACGCTCTGATTGACGTTGCCAATGTAGACTGACGTATTGTCGGGACCGGTTTGGTTGAAGACATCGTCATAGCTCAGCTCCGGCTTGCTCTGCTGGCCATCAGTACCGGTGGGCTTCCGGGTAGCCCAATTTGTTCGGATCGTTCTTCTACCAAGCCACTGGCCGTTCATCTGCTCGATGGCGCGCTCCGCTTCCTACATTTTTTTTCAAAAACAATGGAATGCTAACGCTCAAAATGCAGTGAACAATTCAGTATTTCATCACTAATGTAACGTAATTTTAAAACCTTTGAAACATCTTTGCTTCCGAGGAAACCACTCCATGCATACATACCACTATCTAACTCTTATTTCCCCTTCCCCTCTTGCAAGCACTGACAGTCCTTTCCTTCTCTCACACGTACTTGCATCGACCGACTATCACAAAACTGCGAGTTCTGATGAAAAACTAATCACTCATACACACTGAAAACGTTTGCTTCCAAATGAACGAATTTACTAAAAAAATTCTTTTAAAGAAAACGTACCTCTCTCTTCGGATATGAAACAAAACCATATCCCTTCGACTTCAGCGTTGTCGAATCACGGATTACCTTCGCATCCCTGAATAAATATCAACGAATCAATCATATAATTAACTGCTCAAGCACATATCTCCTCATTAAAACAAAACAAAGTAATGTGACTGAAACATCTTGCCACCTCCTCCTCTCACAATCAGTCATAATCTCAATTGGGCACAATCACTAAAACTGCCTACCCAAATAAGTGGAAATCTTGAATAGGTAAATAGCGCCGATTTCCCGCTGAGATACTCAAAGAAAAACGATGCAATCGAAAAAAAGGTAATAATAACCAACAACCCGCCTCCAATAAACTGAAGCATAGTGCACCAAAAAAGAGATTCAAAACTTACGAAACTTCCCCGAAGGGCGCAAATGCATCTTTAAGTGCCTTATTGTCAACTTCCGGTGAGAGATCACCAATGAAAACATGGAAATGCTTGCTTGTATCGACCTTCGCCTGCGAACCCGGCTCTGTCGCCCAATTCACTTTCATTTCCTAAAAATCAAAACCATTTCGACCATATGATCTCAAATTTTATTGCTTTTTCTAAAAACTCAGTAGATTAATGGAACATCATTATCACTATTTATTTAAACCTACGAAAATATATTTTGAAATAAAAATCAAACAGTCTCAACAATGACGTTGGTTTTTCTTATTTCGCTATCAGTTCATCCCTGAGAGGTGCTGTATAACGTTCAAACCTAACCGTCGTGCAGAGGAAGCAAATAGAAAGACACTGAATGAAAGAAAGTTCCCTAAAATACCTTGTGATAGCCCTTAGCCCTCATCAGTCCCATCATTTTTTTTAAACAAAACCGAAGCTAAGATGAACTGCCGCCCATCGTCGGTGATCATGAAGGCAATGAAGGTATCCTATCTAGTAGCACAATTCCCACCTTAGAAAAAATTGGAAAATTCGAAAAAGCGCATAAATTAAATTTTACATAAAAAACAAAACCTCCTTGCAATTAAAGGAAATACCATAGAAATGTTACCGCAACAAATAGAATTTGGAATCGTCATCGCCTTACACTCAGTAAGTCACAATTCGAAACTTTACAAAAAAACATAATAAAAAATTATTAAAAAATAAACAACTATTATGAGATAAAAACAAACCCTATCGAGTAGCACACGTTTGTTCATCGCCTGAACGGCTTGCGCTGCCGTATAATGGTCGGAAAATTCAACGAATGCATATGGATCATTCGTTCCCTAAAACACAAATAATTCAATTAAATGCTACCATAAAAGTTTACTGCTTTTCGCTTCAAAAACTTTACTTAACTACCGGCAACTAGTACCTCCTATTTCCTCTTGATGTAAGCAACTAACCCATTTCCCACTTAAATCACTTAGAGGAATGAAGCTGAGAGTCATCTACCTTCCAGAAGCAGCGATAACCCTTCCGCATCATTAAACAAGTGAAACGTTATACTACATCCGTTCCACGCCATTACTCCCCAGCCAACCCTCCTACCATTTCAAATTCTTCATTCCCATCACTAGCGCATATACCTTTGTCACCGAGATTTGTCACCGTAAACAACGCCTACGAGACCGCCACCTAACATTTCTAGCCGATCCGCAGGTATGCTTACAGAAACTTTCAGGTAAGCTCTCACTTAAATAAATAAGAATTAATGCAATGTCATGCCCAAGTGATCCAAGTGACCACCATCCCACCATAACAGTGGTCCATAACTTCGACCATCTACTGCTTCTAAAGACGCCCACATCACTCCTCTCTTAATCAGTGCAATTTACGCCCCTACCTTCGTAGGTGTTATTGAAGCGAAAAGCAGACATATTAGCCAACCCGCAAGCTTACCGTATACAATTGATCACATTCGAAATGCAACAACATTTCCTGCCACGAACACTTCCGAGGCACACCGTCGCTTCTCCCATATAACTCGATTATAGAGTTTTATTGCTCTCATCGCTTTTATCTCACCCAATTCGGTAAATTCCATTTTTTTTTTGTTTTAAAAATTGGTGGGTAATTTTTGTCGGTTTTCATTTACCGAATAAAATTGGTGGAAATAAGTGGAGAAGAATAAAAAATGAATGAAAAGTAAATGCAAACAAGATCGAATTAAATTGATACTTAGCAGAGTGCGCGTAGGTGGGGCTCTGCCTCCCATTGACAGAGAGTAAGACAGAGCGTAGGCCCGCATAATACCTCCACAGTGTCTGTCTTTGTCTGTTTGTTTGTCTCTCAGCAACACGTGCCGCCGTCTGCATATTTGCAACATCATCACACGTCCGTTCAGTAGAAAGTTCGAAAAATTTTGCCAAATTTCAAAGAAAAGAATGAAAAAAAAGAATAATAGAAAATATGAAAATGAATTAAAAATCAATAAATGCAAAAAAAGAAGAAAAAGACGGAAATCAATAAAGAGAAACTTCTGCGTCGCTTCCCACCACAGCGGACGTGAGAGATAAAGCAAAGAAAAATCAACAAGACAATCATAGAAAGAATCATATAAACGATAAAATAATAGGCCCTTGATGGCTGCACCTGACTCCAACCTATAACAATGTGTTATTGAATGACGTCATGCGAACACCTGAAAATGCGTTATTGAAAAATAAACGCGAATGAATGACAAGAAAGCCTTACGTCAAAGATAACTTTGGTCTTCGTGACAGGCCCAATTTGTCCAAAGAGTGTTGCAACGAAATCCTCTGTTATACTCGTGTCCAGGTTACCAACGTAGCTAAAAAGAGCGATCGATCATAAATATAGGCATAAGAAAAAAAGAGGAAGAAAGCTCAAAAATATAGAAGTTAAAAAAAACGATAGAAGGAAGGAGCAGAACGTGGAAAATGAACGGCGACGGGAAGTAAAACCTGTTGAAAATAATGGCAAACAATCACGCTGCAAACTTTATTAGCCCATTTCTGCATTATTCAAATAATTGCAACATAGTCGCACTTAAAAATTCCTTACTTCTATCACCACAAGTTAACGGTGCATATGCCTTGAAGAAGCCAATGAGATTTGAATTTGGGATGTTCAGAGTGCTTTGCAAAATGAAACAACAAAATCCCTACACTATCAATCACACGAATGTCACCTAAAATTAGATAACGGTCGCCGAACTCTATACCAGTAATAACAATAAGGAAATCCAACATACACAGTTCTTGGTTGTCGATCATCACTTCCGGTATCAAAGCCTGCACTTTGAGCCGCTTGGAAGTGGTAACGAGCATTGTAGGCTCCGCCACCCGAACCCGATGTCGCACCACCACCCCCTCCGGTATGTTGCATCGCTGTCGCATCTTGTGGTGGATACCCACTCGCATATTGCCCATAACCGAATGCGCCATAGCCATAATTGTTGTACTGAAATATTTCTTCTACAATTCTCTACGAAAATTACTGTTGCAGGGATGTTTGTCATATATCTAAGTGAATGGAATGCATAGAATCACAGTGAAACCACTTTTCAGCCCATCGAAAAAAATAACTGCATTTATTTTATTGGCATTTCATATACAATCAGCACAGAATTCGAAGAAAACAATTAATTAACAAGGTATGATGTTTATAAAATCACTCCCATTCATCTTATAAACTTGTTCATGTAATACCAACAATGGTATTTGTAATAAGTCATTAATAACTTAGTATATGCATCTCACAACATCACTTATGGTTTAACAACCTCTCACAAAAAAAAAATCGAAAGAAAAAAACAAAATTGGTTTAAAGGTGAAAATGACAATCAGTAAAAGTAACTCACCGACATTTTATAAAGAACGAAATCGAAAAACGACGAAAATGAGAAGAATTGAAAGTATACCCTCTGAAAAAAAAAATTTTTGTTTATTTTAATAGCTAGAATGAGTTAAACGATAAACAGTACGGAAGTAAAAAACATACAATGACGAATTATAAACTGAAAAATCGCTTCAGAAGAAGTGAACATAGAAGTTTTAGTCGAAAGGTGAAAAAAAAAATTATAAAAAAATACAAAATTCGGGTATTGAATATGGTAAATTCCTATGTCAGAAAAGAGACCTCATAATATCACATAGCAACATAAATATTTTTAGCGCTAAGTGTAAGCAATAAAAAGCTATCAGGTACGCTAGAGAGATGAAAAACTGCCCACTTTGGAATATATCGAGCTCCCCGATTACGGTCAGAATCCACCTGATTCAGGATCGAACTAAAATGTCGAGATGCAAAAATGAAATCGAATTCCGTAGCCACAATCGAGATCACATGAACGAAAAATTGGGGCTCAGGTAACTATTAGGTCCCACTTAAAGATCCACACCATGGTCTCATATTCTAGCTACACTCGGTTCAACAACCTTGAAATTAAAAAAAAAATATAATCTCTCAAGTACGAGTATGGGTGAAGGATTTTTACATTAAAAAAATGCTCAGAACCGTTAACATCCTCCATTTTATTGCTTACATCTTTTAGATCAACACCTAATTCGATCCTCCATAAAAACTAAACTCCTCTCTCCTTTCATCTCCAGTAAACACTCCAACACTAAGAGGAAATAGGCATTCCAAAAAATGTCACCCTTTAACTGCTAAAGAGTTCGGTTGAAACCGTAATCACCCACAACCAAACATCTTTAGCCTCTCTATTCGATAACACGAGAAACCCGACCTCCCAAGCCACCAACTGACGAACAAAATAACGCCATCCATTCCTCCCACCATCACCCCACTTGGATGACGTAGATTTTGAGGTTATTATTCGTTTCGGGTAACAGTTCGATAAGTTTCCATCGTTTCGAGATGCATTTGATGCACATTGCAGCCCTTATGGGTTTTGTCACAAAGCGGCTCATACTACGTCGCGAGTAAGTAATCCTTCCATAACCATAACATTTATAACTAGTGTTATAATGTCAATACAGAAAAAAGCCTGCTACGGTTTGTGAAGATCTCTAATATTGGTTTTGGAGAAAAGCATTTTTTATTTTTCAATTATTATCGTCGATCCATAAATCATTGATCTATCAAGAAATGACCAACAAGAGTCGAAAAAATGAATAAAAAAATAAGTGAGTTCAACTGGAATGGAAATTATACTATAAAGTATGAAATAACTCAATAAACGATAGTGAATGAAAAATACAAAAAAAATATTTGTTTACAAATTATAAAACATACTTTCGTTTTTTCCTTCACAACCCGTCAATGATACTAACTACTATTCGCTAACCTATAATCATTGGTCTCTAAATAAAATACACTTAAAAAAAATTTAAATAACACATCCCACCCACATCGGCTAACACCAATAACCGAAAGCATCGCTCGCCTTACCGTACCTTTACGAACCACTAGATGCAAGCCGAATGATAATGCGCATTTGAAGCCATTCCCTTCATTGATAGACATGTACGTCAACAGTTACGGTAGAAAATTCAAAAGTTTTTTTTGCACTAAGGAGCTAAAAATTAAAATCATCTACATAGATGGTCATTTGTTCGATCATTCATTGATTGCTTGCGAGAGCGATAATATGAAACATTTTGAAATTGCTAAATGGGAAAACACGCCAGGTACCATATCGTGGTACGCGCTTTTTGAAGTTCTGCCCACTGGATTAGTCAGTCACTGAAACTCATAACAAATAGAACCTTGAATAAATGATGATGCATTCGCCGTTGCGAGTAGTTTAAATATGCGGATTGAAACAAATTTCAACAGATGATTCAAACATGATGACCCAACAAGTGACCCGTATGTGGACAACATCGAGATTCATCTATGTTGACTATCCTGCAGTGATTTCACGAGTTAAAGCTATCGATTGAACAAAGGCATACAGAATAATCATACGGATATGTCTAATCAATGTTGAATGAGCTTTAAGTAAACTTTGCATAAAACTTTAGCAAATTTTGCATAAAACTGCTGCAAAATTTGCATAAAATTTGACTTTAAACTGAAAATGTTAATAAACTTTGCATAAAACTTTAGCAAACTTAAAACTTAAAACTTAAAACTTTAGCAAACTTTGACTTGATTCGCAATGAATTGGTAAAGTTATCTGCCTTCTTTTTGCACTGAATCAGTAACCAAGCAATAAAATATATGTATTTTACATATTTTATAAAGATCAGCTTATGTGCACGAACTCATGCACAAGTTTGTCCGCACATTTAATGATCAATTTTGATTTTTTTTTCGTTAGCCGGAAGTAGAAAATGTTGAGAAAAATAGATGTCATTAAATTAAGCTTGAGTATGCGCATAAGTTTGCAGTTACGATTAAGTTTGCATTAAAAACTAAGCTTGAGCTCGAGCTCGAACTCTCAGTAAAGCTTTTTTTCAACTATCGGTTATGACAGCGGAAACGATCATTATTAATAAAACATATCAGCAGCACGCTATTACCTGATGATCTTTATGCAATAACTGTCAAGTCCAGCGTCTCCACCTTTCATCTTCTGTAGTTGTGTTTCTTGAATGACTTTCCTTCAATTTTTTAAAGAAAGGATAGATTTAACTGACTACTGAAATTCTGTAAACTTTGAACCTTTCAAAAAAAATTTTTTTTTTTTTAATATTATATAAAAGATGAATGATTTGTTATTTATTTAGTCACCTTGTTGAATATCTTTGCTAAGTAATATAATTTTCCACTCTTTTCATGAGGTGAATAACATTTATTTGCTTCATTAAACATTTATTTCTTTTCAAATTTTTAATTATTCATTTTATTTTTTATGAAAGAAAATTTACAAACCTTTAAAAATTTACTTTTTGAGAAGAATATTTTTGAAAAATTTTCAATGAGAAAATGTAAAATTAATCTTTAAAAATTTTTGAGATTCTTTTTTCGTTTGCGAAAATAATTTTCCGTGAAATTTATTCAATGTTGTTGTTTAATTATTTGTTTTTTTCTTCATTCCAAAAACTTCCAATTATTCTTCTCTAAAGCTGAAAATTTTCCAAAATCACTTACGGATTTGATTTCCTCTTCTTCAATTCTATCACTCTTAAGTTCCCCCTCAAAAAAATTCAATACTTACTTATCATTATAATCAATTAAATCGATTTATTTCAATACGAGTATTATTGATAATATCAATATATATTTGTTGATCATTATATTTTTATATAAAATAATTCATTTCACCTCTATAAAAATTGTTACGTTAGGTGAATTTATTCGAATCGAACAAAATTCATTAGCAAAGAGAGTAGCAATAAATATTGGATAATAAATATGGGATATATTACATCGATGTGTCATCATTTTCGATGCACTATACAATCGTAATAAAAATTTAGCTATTAACGCGTCGAGTAAATATTATCTCAACGACAGGTGTGTTGATATGAAATCAAACCTATAAGTGGATATTAATGATGAATCATTTAAATGCCACACTGTTCTATGCACATAGAACGGTTGAAATTTATTTTTTTTCCATTACGATGAGTAAATTTTTAATGCTATAAATTGTGCTGACCAATTCGATTATTCAATTCGAAATTCATTTGTCTAGGTTATTAGCTTACCTGGGGCTATAAACGTTTATTAAATCATATTATTGTAATTTTGAAACGAATTAAAATTTTTGATGGTTTAATTTCGGTGAATATCCCATGATAGATTATTGCTTAGTTCTTTCTATAATTCTTTTGAATTGTAAAATTTCATCGCCCCTGTGATAAATGCCTCGGTCCTGCGAAAATCGTTCCTTAAATGGGCAAATCTATAATTATTTATTACCTTTCAGATAAAATAGTAATTAATTTTAAGAGTAATTAATTAAATGATTGATAAGATAACGACTGAGGTAATTATACTGTTAAAACATAATGACAAGGTAACATGTACCAAGGTGATCTTTTGCTTCATTGCCAGGAACCATAGGGTCCCTTCTATAAACGAATATTCCTCTCGAAAGTCTATGAGAAGGAAATTTCCTGCAACTTTTAAAAACCTGAGTATACGATAACGTTTCATAATTATGCATTATTGCTCCAATTTATTCGACGATGATTTTATACTACATAGTGACGATATATAGCTTCTTGCTGATATGGCTGGCCAAATTCATAAGCTGTGAACAAAGATTCAGTTGATGCGAAATAAAAACTCCTTCAGGTGTAAAATCATGCAACAGTGAATTTTTAGTATTTAAAGGATATTTTTGAATAATTATTTTCTAGTTTAATTGGTCCATTTGAAATATGCATTTGATGGTCAACCTATTGCATATGGCATACATTATGTCAACTAAAATTTTATATTCAGTGACTTTTTGGTTGAAATTATCGTACAGATAAACCGACACACACAGCATGTATGCAGACAAGAAACAAATTTGCGATAGCGCGTTGTAAAGATCTACTGAATAGAAGTGCTCTATTTTCCTATTGTAAGCCCGCCATTACCCTCTCCACGCCTTCCTATCATTCAAAATTTAGTCGTTTTCGGTGCAATGTGGTAATCTACCAGTCGATTTCGACCCATCTAGCCATTAATACCCTGATCTCCATTTCAGAGGTATAAATCACATTTTTTTTTTTTTTGATAGTATTGCAACAATGAACACGTTTATATTCATTGCTACTGTCATCGTTGCGGTATCAGCGAGTGGCTGGGAGAATGCGCCCGTACCCGTATATCTGCTCGGTGCATCAAACGAAGTCAAAGAGGTGAGAACTCATCATGGGTAGTTTCTAAATGAAAATATTTTCAAGAAGGGTTGAGGTAAGAAATACGGGATGACTTGATTGGGAAAATCATTTAGCGCTCTTATAGTCAAGTTGAGTATCATCAGAAATGTCTAATATTTCAAGTCTCTAAAAATTTTACAACTTTTTAAGCAGGCGTATAATAAGACACATTTTGATTGCACATTCTAAGGATCGACTTACAGATTGAGAAATATGATGTGCTGTATGATTATATTTATGAGGCTAAATTACTAATGTATGTAGATTTCAGTGTGAAAATGATTCTGCAATGAAATAATGAACTTTAGTTATAGGCATTTAATAAAGTAATCTCTAACAGTTCAATGAATGTTGAACAAAGAGAAACGGCAATTAAAGACTTCATCTCGAAACAAGGCGAAGAAATTCAGGTGAGCTTTAGATGAGAGAAATATAGTGATATTTTAACGGTTTAAATTTTTAAGTTAAAATCGAGCGATTGAAATTAATATGATGCAGTATTTTCACTGTTTGATGAAATTCCCGTCGTTGATTTCATCGGAGATCTGTTTTCTATTTTTTTTTCTGCCCAATTCTTCCGTTGGGGACTCCGATTCGATAAATCGCTTCTCAATTGATCATCTTCGATAGAAAATACGATCTCATAGCATACAATTCCAAATATTAATGACTTATATGTTTTTCATATTTATTTGTTCTCATAAAAACCTTAAAAATATCATAAGGTGTTTTTAGTTTTTTTCATGTTTTTTTCCAAATTTGATGCTTTTTTTTAAATTGAAAATTTATGAAAGAAGTGGAAAAGCGTGAATGCAAAATTGGCATAATATGGCCTTTTACATTTTGTTCATCTTTTCAGATACTTTCTTATGTTACTAATAAATAACTAATACGTGAAATAATGAATTTTTTTAACTGGTCTATTCGCATAAATATTCCGTTAAAAAAACTTTTTTTGAGCAACACATTTAAATAGCTATTTCTTTTTGAATTTATTCAGTTAATGTGAAACTGGATGCAGATCCTGCTAATGCATTATGCCTATACCTAAATAATTTTCATAATTTTGGCCTCAGTTTTGGCTTCTGAATATAACTATTGAACAGACAGACAAACAGACATGCAGACATATGTTTGTTCAGACACGAGATTGAAACAGAAAGCTCTTGCAAAGAAAATTGAAAAAAAAAGTTTCAAAACGCATAACTTAAAAACGCACAAACCATTTTTTATAAGTTTTTAGGCAGCGTACAAGAGATTCGAAGAAGAAATCGAAGCAGCAAAGTCTAAAGCTATCGAAAGTGTACCGCAAATCGTTCCTCTGTGAGTCACACTCAAACGAGTTGTTTTCAATTGTGAAATATAACAGCTTTTTATGGATTTCTTCTACCCGTTGATGTTAGATGCTAGAAATATAAGTCTGTAAGGGAGAGGTGGCCGATTGGAGTGAAATAAGGGAGATAAAGAAGCGCTTCTCGCAACTAAAAGAGGTGGTTCATTAGAGTGAAATACAGTTGCGGGGAGTGGGGAGGAGAGAGAGGCCACCCAGAAGTGTGGATTTAATAAAAAAAAACTTTAAGGGTAAAATCGATAAGACAAAGCTTTCGAACAAACAGATAGGCATAGGTCCATACGTTGATAAAAATTTATGCTAATATTTATCGTTGAATCTTTTATTGCTCATTTTGCAAATGATTAGTGTGGTTATTTCAGGTAAAGAAATAATCTCTGATTGGAAACACGATTACAGCGATAACGAACCGTTTCTTCATTTTTCTTTTCTTCTGTATTTATATATTTACTCATTTGCCTTTTATAATAAATAATGCGTTCCTATTTGCTTTCTTGCGAACACGGAAAATTTGTCATTTCTCTAATTCGAAACCATTGAGCGGAAAATTTTGACCAGTAATTGAAAAGATTTTCCTTATTCGGATGAAAACCAAACTCGGAAAAAATTCACTCATATCCGAAATAGTTTAAACCTTGTCCTGATAAATTAAACCGGATGCGGAAATTTTTTATAATTCATCAAATGAATTCACTGATAGCACCAACAACCGGAAACTTCGTCTGGTATGACAGAAAACCATGCTGACAAACAGTAAAGAGAAAAAAAAATATAGTACAAATAATAGAGATATAAATAAAAAATTAATGCTCAGTGATAAACAATAAACAATGTGAAATCGAGACAATAAAGGCATAAGTGTTTTTTACTTCTTTGAGCACTAATCTCTCAATAATCAGTGTTATTTCTGTTTTTCTTATGTGACTTTCCTATGACTTTTTCTATACCCTTACAAAGACTATCCATTGCCGTTCGACTTTAACCAAAAAAATCCCATTCATCCCGTGTAAGTGGGCGAGTAACATTCGTCGTTCAACATCAACTTATAAAAATTGATCTTATTGAGCCGTCTAAAGGTTTCATTTTTGATTATCAACCTTTGTTCACGTATAGGTTCACTTCAAACCAGTCTACCGATACTCTTTCAATCGTCCACTGGTATAAACCAGCGTACAAAAAAAAAAAATAGAACGGTGGGACCGATTCACTTAATCGAATTTCACCGAATGCATTATTCAAATGTTGCTTCAATGAAATAGTTGAAAAGAGCTCATGGTAAAGCATAAATTGTATGTGGTTAAAGCAATACATAGTAATTGAAAAGTACATAGTAAAGCAATATCAACAAATAGAGCAAAACGTCGCACAATGTATTGCATGAACATCAGTCGTTGAAATGTTCTATTCATTGTGTTATGTGAGCATCGAGAACTTTCACTGGTTTATTCTCATATTCTTTTGATGTCGTGGCCAAATAGTACATTCAATTGGTATTTTTATGTTCATCCTTATTCAATACCCTTTTATGTTTCACATTTTTCCTTAAAATATCCTATTTTTATCTAATAAGCCTTCAAAAAATTGAAACAACTAAAAAAGGACCAACAAGCTCAATCGAACAAAAGATAAATGAGTATAATAAAATAAAATAAAAATCAGTATATGAACTTAAAGGTCAAAGGTCACAGCCCATAAAATGGACAAAGGTCAGAGTTCAAGTTAGTTGCTATCTGATGCAATCAGTATTATTCATAAAGCTTCAGCAAAAATTATTCGAATTATCAATGAAGATCGACAAATAAATTCATGATGTACATGACCATCAATCAATAAAATAGAAAGAAAGTGACGGTCAAAATATTTCACATAATCGATAAAATCATTGGAATACATTGATCCATAAAGATTTAGATTAGATACATCGAGATAGAGGAACTATAGTCTTTTTGAAAATTGTGATTTCCTGACGAAAAGGATAGAGGTGAGATGTTGATATGAGAAGAGACTACTTCCTAAGGGAAGCCTGGAGCTGAGGGAGGGTAATTTCGTTTCCCAAATTTGAAGAAAGAGTTTTCGTTGAGGATGGTTTTTTTTACATTTCAGAGCAATTTCAAAGTCATATTTTTTACACGTTGCATCTCAAATCCATATTTTCTATAAATTTAATCAAATTTGATCAAATTTTATAGAATTGGTAAGCGCTACCTGATTCAATACTATTATTTTCATTACCTATATCCAAATATGTACATTTAAATGCCATATATCATTATAGTTATAATAAAATCGTCCTCGAAAACCTTTTCTTCCTTCAATTCTTAGTACAATAACGCATAGTGGCATTTGATGAGTTAAAAAGAGGTGCTCATAGGCATGTGCAAAATCGACCACTATTCGATTAACTTCATCCATCGATTCAACCGTTAATATATCCTTGTTTACATCGATGTTTACTAAATATTCGAGTCCAAGTAACCAATCTTGAAAGCGAAATTGTAAATTATATGAGAATATGAGAAGTAATAATCCAAAAAGCGCATAGTCATGTTTTTTTGTGAAATATAGAATAAATGATGCAAATTACCGCTATATATTTACTACAGCCGATAAAACATTACTTTACCTTTTCGTGACAACGTCATCGTTTGGATAAGAGCCAAAAGTTTAAAAGCTTTTAGTTTAATATCATCATTTTCTAGTGGTGTACATTTGAATCAGTGAACGAGGAAAAGACTGAAATCGAAAGAAATATTTTTAAAAAAAGTTTCAAAATTTTCCAGCATAAATAAATTTTTGTGTTTAAATGGATAAATAATAAATATTTAAGTGACATGTAGAATGTAAATATGCATTAACGAATGAAAAAAAAATTAATAAGCGCATCAAACAAAATAGCACAATATGTGCGCTTAAATGCGTTTCTTATGATTAACGATTAACTAACCATCTTTAAATTCATCGTTAAATTATAAAATATGTCAAATTCAGCTAATTATATTTTAGACTATCTGATTGCTCAAACAATTCTTTAACTGATTTAATCAATAATTGGATTATTATCACCTCTAAGAGTTTCCGGCAACCATGTTACGGGATCATTATTGCATTGATCATCGGCATAGATGCGAATATTTAAAACACCACATTCCCTAAATTTTACACCATAATCGACATCAATCGCTTCACGGATTAGCTGAATTGGCAGTGTCATTATCTGCAAAAAAAAAAAAAATCAAATATGATTAAATATCCCTCATGATCCCCGTGAAAAATTTTTTAATCCAGGCAATTTATAGCAATTAGCATTCTTAGAGAGCGCTTTT
Source organism: Baylisascaris procyonis (assembly GCA_037389465.1). Classification (NCBI taxonomy): domain Eukaryota; kingdom Metazoa; phylum Nematoda; class Chromadorea; order Rhabditida; family Ascarididae; genus Baylisascaris; species Baylisascaris procyonis. Next base: position 9,269,593 of record JAZARR010000197.1, read on the forward strand.
TTTTTGCCTGGAAAAAATAGAGTTTATCAAAATTTTTCTCAAAATTTATCTCTCAGCTGTTCTTTAGCATCCCAATTAGATTTGAAAAAAAAAAAAACAACAACAACGTATACAAAACCGCAAAAAATCTCTACTGCAAGTCTTTGTATTCGCCTGAATATAGCTCGATTTGTTCTCTTTTAACCAAAGCAATTTTAGCTGCATTGTATATCCTAGCGGTTCTGTTCGCTATGCAAAAAATGCTCATTAGATATTATAATTTGAAAGTTTTGAAAAAAAATTTTTTTTAAAAAAGTTGAAAAGATGAATAATAAGCACAATTTATTCTTGCTGACATAGTATAATTAATATAAATTTTTAACAAATACTTAAGGAAAATATAAAATACCAATAATAAAAAAAAAACTTTTTACCATCAATGAATGCGCATTATTTAAAAAGTTCCTTAGCATCGAAGATTGATTACGAAAGGATTTAACCGAGCAGCTTTCTTTTTGCACCTGAAAACGATCGCCTATATGCAATAAGAGGACAAATACTGGAAAAACGATACAATTTGGAATGGAATCCTTAAAGCAAAAACATTTTGAAACTTCAAATTTTAAATTCTAATCATGGAACCGTTGTTTAATCCCTAGCTTTATAAGTATGACCCTTCATCGTATTTATACCATCTTCGTGTTGAACAGACTTAGCTAGGACTCAACTCTCGATCGTTCTTGTGCGGTCTAGCGCGGATCCATTGCTCACGATAAAGAGCTAGGAAATTTGCTCGGGGAACCGATTACCTTACGGCGGTTTTACCTTATAGAGAGAGGTCAAATAATTCAAAATTCCTGATTAAAGTTGAAAGAACAAAGCGTTCGATCCGCTAAAGGTCGACTACATTACTAAACGATATCAATTCTATCGAAGCATAAATTATGAACTTACATTGAGCATTGTTATCGTTGATGAGAAAAGCTCCAATATATGGCATAACTCTTCACAGAAACGTCTAAAATGCAATTAAGCTTGGGATAATATAATAAAAAAATTCGACATCATATCAAAATTGATTGGTAATTTTTTGAATTTAAAATTAGATAGTTATTATATGATTAAAATTTGAAGTGAATTTAATCCGACAACTAAAAAAAATTCACCTAAAAAATTTCTCGTTTAAATATTGATAGGCACTCCAGCGTATTTAATAACAGAATTCTTTCAAAGGCATTCTATGCAGCTTCAGAATTTATTTCCGGTTTAGCTCTATGATGGTGGCAACTAGTGTTAATGAATGGCTACGAAATGCTTAGCAGTCAAATCCGATATTTTCCAAGCTAGATATGGTGATATAAACCATAAAATGGGTAGAAAATAAAAATGAGTATTAAAGTGTAAAATTTCACGAATTTTTCAAAAAATTCAAGGTTAAATTTATGAAAAAATTGGCTTATTTGTAGAAAAGTTGAAAAAAAAATTGAAAAATATACGAGGATTTCGATATTTAAAACAGAATTTTCGATAGACTTAACGAAATCGAAAACTTTAATGAGAATTTTCAAAAGCACAACTTACCTTGGTATTATTGTATAACAATTCCAATGAGCACAATGCTCTTTAAAGAATTTATAAAGTTTATAAAAATGTTGACGATTAGTATTACTCCAATACATTGCTTGTACATATTCGATATTATATGTAAAAGTGGATAGTGATGAAAATGAATAACGTTTCGGCGTTTGTCGTTCTCGATTGTGATCATCGATCGCGAAAGATAGCCGAGGTGGTCATAAAATTATGCGTGGGCGTTTATAAGAGTGAAAAAAATTTAAATATTCATTTTAATTTCTATTTCTTTCATTAACAAATTCACCGAAGATTTGTTCTTTTTAAATTTAGAGATGAAAAATTCAGCGATTAAAAAAACTTGTTTAAAAGTTGTTATGGCTTATTTAAGCAATGCTAACAGATACTAATTATCCATACTAGGAGCAAGGAGATTTTAACTTCGAGCCGGTTTTATATATTTTCTGCATATTTAAAGAAATAATTGGCGCATATTCACAGGAAATAAAGACTGATAATAAATATTAAAAAATTGCACATGTCGTACTACTCTTTTAATAGTAACTATTTGTAATAAGTACCTGTCGCAATAAATACCTGATACGGTAACTACCTGTTAACCTGTTGCAATAAACACCTGATACAGTAACTATGTGTTAATCTTTCAATATTCAAATATCGTCTCATTCCCAACAATCGTGTTATTGTTAGTGAAGAAAAACTGACCATTTTTACCAAGAATAGTACCAACTTCAAACGTAATAAAATCATCACCAATTGAAACACTTTTCACAAAGTGTGATTCAGGTGGTGCATTCTTGAATATCTCACTCCAGTGATGTGAAATACAACTCAAACGTATACGTTCGATCCAATTCATATTATCGCGTAGACGATACAAAAATGTTGAAGGAAATCCAGGAACCATCCTTTAAAATTTTTTGTTTTATATATATATATATATATATATATATATATATATATATATATATATATATATATATATATATATATATATATCATAGTAACATTAATAGTACTAAAATTTTCATTCACTAAGAAATAAAGAAAGTTACAATATCACAGAAAAAGGAGTATGAGAAGTCTGAAATCCCATCATTCTAAACGACGATAAGGTAGCAATGAAAAAATCTTTAAGATTTATTTCAAGATTCACAATTACCAACTATATGATTTCAGAATTATATAGTAAAAAATGATACAATTATTCTCGTATTCTATGGAAAAATATCAGTAGAAATGCTACAGTGGTAAGGGACATCACTGATTCGAGGAGATAAAACTGTTTTATGTCGACGATGAGGGATAGCTTCCCTCTCAAAGGATAGCGTCAGGCATGATCTATTCTCTTCACGTAAATAATCCTCAACAATCGTTTCAAGAGGCAAATACGTATTCCTTGGTGATTTAAACAAGGCTTGGGTCAATCCTTTCCCTTATAACAACAGTTATTTAATCACAAACATTATTCGTCATATGAATAATAACTTACTTTCAAATATTAGACTGGAACTCCGAGAGGAATATCGGCGAACAATTTGGGGGAATTGATACTGCTGGTGGGGATTAAGATTTGCTGGAGGGGGAGGTGTGGGGAATCTCATGCAAAAAAAGGTGTTTTGTTTTTAGATGTGTACTATAATGAATATTATAACATTTATGTATATGCTTTCACAATAAAACACAACATGGAAGGTTTTATTCTTTCACAGAACGAAAGTCCATTTTAGCTGTTTGAATGAATATTATGATTATTGCTTTCTAATGAATTGAATTCACTTTATTTGCATTCAATTCCACTAAGCATTTGCATTCCTCCAATTGTTTGAGTCGCATAGTGAATGGCCAAAATTGTATCAGTCGATCCGCGCAAGGGTTGCCAAAATGCGACGATCAAAATATATGTGCAAACGGCAATTGTTGGTCAAAATGGCCAAAAATTAACCGCCTTTATCGATTGCATTTTGCAGAATACTGTTAGAAACGATATTTGATAATTTTCTGCAATTAGAAATGGTAATTTTTTTTTTTTTCAAAAAATTGCATCCTTCAAAATAATCGTCTCTTTCATGAAGAGATTTTCTTTGAATATCTCGTATGAATTGAACTTTTAGTGATAACGATAAATGATATGTGGTAAACAAAATATAACACAATTGCAAAAGATGCATTTATTTCGATTTTCGTATAATAAACGAGCGAAGCTGAATGAAAACGATTGATGTTATGTGATCCGCGATTGTTGTTGCCGAATAGTGTCGTTGATTAATCGTCTTACCTGCAATAACAATCATATTTATCACCTCATAGAGATAATCCATTTGTGATTACAATTAAGGTTTTTTGGATAAAAGCAAAATTTTATTGCAGACAAAGTTGGCCATAGGTGAAATATTCAGTAATTTATGGAAAATTAATAATCCATAGAAATTTCACTTTTTTGAAGTAAGTTTAAACAGCCAAACTACTCTTTGGACTATATCTTAAATTATCATCTCATAGGGAGAAAAGATTTTTAATCATAACCAAGAAATTAAAATAAAATGCTTTGTAAAAAAAAAAATGACTTGTAACTACATCTAAATATTAAAATAAAGATTTTCGAGCAGATAAAAAAAAACGAAAAATTTATTTTACTTTTAAGAATTTTTTAAAAAATCAGAAGGGAATATTATCGTCATAAATGAGTTTATAAAAATATATATTCCTCTATGAATTTTAAAATATTTTTTTTTTGCATAGAAAATATTATCTTCTAGAAAAGAATTTTCAATAAAAACACTTACGAAGAACCAATATGTGGGACGGCAATGAGTTTTTGTTTTAATGCTTTCATATGATGTTCAAATTTCTCAAAAGCTGCCTGAAAATTTTTTTTTGATTTACTATTTCGAATGATTTCGAATGTATGGAAGGAAGATTAGGCATATGATAGGATTTAAATATTCATAAGGATTAATATAGTTGATAAAGGAGACTAAAGGAGAAGAGGATTGTGTCGTGCACTTATTATATTACTGTATGATAAAATTCTTCAGCACTTATTATGTTACTGTATAATAAAATTCTTCAGCACTGAGTATGTTACTATATAATAAAATCCTTCATCAAATCCAGCTTACAAGGTGTGCATGAGACTACTGTATTGTATCAAGGTGTGCCAAACCCTCTTATCTGGTTATTATAGTAGTAGATAATCTGTAGTAGATTTTAGAATATCCATGAATTATCATTGGCGAGTCTTATTAAATTTAATGCAAGCATAAATTTAGGCTCTAATTAGGAGCGATAGGCTGTCTAGATTAGAGTACTCACTTGAATTTCAGGACTTTGAGTCGATATGAATAGCTTAATTGCACTTTGGAGTTGTTCAGGAGAGAGTGATCCCTCAGAAACAATCGCATTGAACTCCTGAAAAAATTTTATATTTGTAGGAATTTTTTTTTTCAATTTAAGATAATTAGAAGAATTTTTTTTTAAAGAGGGAGGACTTATTTACATTAATTTATTTCAAATTTGTGACCAATTGTTAGCATTCGAAAAGTAAGATTGTAATTTGAAATTTTTATATGATCGGCCATACCTACCACATACGTTCGGCAATTAGCAAAATTCATTGCTTGCCACTCGAAGATTCAAGTTGTCTTATAATGAAACATTTCTATATGAAAATATTCAAAAACAGCGAATTATTCTTGAATTATTTAAATCAATTTTGCTTCTTTCCACTATTTCAAAATTGGAATATCTATTCGAAACAATTAGATCTACTAACTCTGAATTTCACTAAATCTTACTGATAAAAAAAAAATATTGGTACTAACCTCTTTCACGTCTTCGGGTGCATCCTCCAGATAGACCGGAACTGGAGGCTTATCCGTGCTGCTTGCCGACGTAGCAACAACCACGAAGGCAATGACGATTATGAGCGCGTTCATTGCTGCAACGCTATCGAAGGCTGCAATAAATGACTTCAAGTGAGACGATAACTTCAGGTGAAAATAGTATCACTTTTTCTCTTTAGAAAAATCTCTAATAGAAGAAATAATATTGTTAAGAAGAGAGATGTTCCATCAAACCGCTCTTCTTGTAAAACAGTGAAATTTTCTCAGAATTGTCGATAAAATTTGGCAGAAATATATATAAATCATTTTTAGCTAATAAATTCTAGCCAAAAGCTTTACGAAGATGAATATTCAAATTAAAATTTTTGATATCATTTAATCCAAAATGATATAAACTTAGATTTGCTAAGCAACTATAATCATAGTAAGAATGAATAACCACAAACGTTTGCGCATTTTAGCTAACAAGATAAGTAGCTCTATTTTATATCCGCAATATTGAGTTCTTTTTTTATTTTCAGCTGAAATTATGAAAATTTTCCAACAATAAATTTTTTTTTGCATTTATTTGAACAGATTGATGAGGCGTTTATTGAAATTGCTATCACCATATTTATATCGCATTTGAACAGCTGATTGAAATAGAATCGCAATCATTTTAGCCCTCAAAAAAGAAAGAAAAAAAAAGAAGAAAAGATTCAGTAGATTTAATCTATTGGTAATCGCTAAAAATGATCATCAAAATTCTGCATTCGACTCAAATCTCTAACAAATATTTTTGTTGCACATGCAAAAAAAAATCTATCTCTAATTATACTTTCTATTTCGAAAATAATAATCCATTGAAATTCCCATCGATTTATTAATTCTAGGATTTAAGGATGGATTTGAAGCTTAATTAGTTTAGTCCTTTATTGGAATTTTGCTTGAGGTTTTCTCGTGAAGCATAGATATAGGAAGCACTTGATGAGCTTTCTCAAGCATCAAAATACCCCATAGCCGGATGGTCTGCTATACTCTATTGACTTCTTTTGCTAGCCCACTGCTTAGTGTTAATATGCATAAAATATAAATTTAAAAAAAAAATTTTGTTCATGAATTCATGACATAACTGCAGAAATACTTTGATACAATTTTTATATATAGGGTTTGTCTTTAATAAGCTTAATTATACTACAATATTTCCTTACGACGGCCTCTCCTTCTTGCAGGTCAGTCGCGTGAAGGTTAGGGCTGAGGCTCGTTTCCTGCCCGTCGGATGCTACGAGCCGATTCACCGTCGTTCGTCCTATGACTGTCGGGACTTGTTCCGCCACCCTTGCTCCGATGAGGAGGGGTGGCTCGGCTGAGCGGAGCCGACAACTCTGGTCGGATCTTCACAACCGACCGCGCAATGACAAGGCGAAACGATGAAGTTATTGGGCATGCAATAAATTATAGGAAATAAAGCAAGTTTAAGGATAGTCTAATTTCATTGTGATGATGCTTATGTTCAAATAAATTGAAATAAATTTTATCACAGAATTTTTTTTATTGATTCCATTAGTATGACGCTTTTATTTTGAAAATTTTATTACTTTATTGAGGAAATTAGAGTTAAAATGTTTTTTTAATTATTCATTTATTCTTGCTTAACTGTGTTGCATTACGCATGCATTTACTAATTTTATAAAGCTTTAAATAAGTTTTTTATCAACAAATAGATAAATTTTATGATGGTGAGAATGTGTTATTTGAAGTTTGCAATAGGCAATATGTATGATATTTGTGTTTAATAGTAGATGCATGAAGGAGCACAGGTGGATAACGGTGAACAACGATGGTGCATTTTGTATGCATTCAACACTTATTCGCCATCAGCAAACAATGAATGGCACTCATTTCATCACGAATGGCATATGTCGTTTTGCAATCGACTAATCTCATAAAAAAATGCTCATAATTTCCATCATTTCAAAAAGAAGCATATTTCCAAACCACTTTTATGCTTTCAATTTTAAGCGATTCTTCAACAATTCTCTCAAACATTTTTATGGTGTAGAAAATTTTTGTAATATGGAAAATTCCTCCATAAAATTGCTATCAATATGGTGTAAAAACGGTATAAGCCTAATTTCTTTCCCACATTTTCAACTCATTATTATAATTTCAGTGGAAAATTTTTTCAAAGCAAATCTTTTGGAAATTAGTAGTTAGCAGTATAGTATAGATCTAGAGTTATTTCTTATTTTCTATACAGATTTCTAGTATCCATTTCCAAAGAAAACCTATTTAATATTATTTCGAAGTTGAATAACAAATTTTCTCACCTCGTTTAATTATTCCAACTCTCCTATTGAAGAATCTATCGATGCTTAGCTCAATCTATGATGTATTTTTATTCCCTTTGCAACGAATCAGCTAAAGAGAGAGGTAGAGATCACTAAAGAGAAAATTTTCTCGTCAGGATTATTAGTGAGATTGTATATAATTTTATTGTATAAGTAGTTTATTCCAGCAATTAGCCATCATAAGAGTAAAGCAAAATAGATATTACCAAAACGTTTTGTCAAAGAATAAAACTTCCTTCTATATCACTCAAGCCAAATGCAATATGTCGCATTTGCGTATACACATATATCCGTACATTGCAAAGGAAGATCAATTCGAAATTTGTGAAAAAAAGTAGTGATAGTGATATTTTGCCAGCATTTTTTGATCCTCACATTGTGTCCATGTGCATTACATGCTTGCATGCATCTATGTTTGCTGGTGTTCAAATATCAGCGTATGTGTGATAGCCAGCATGCATACTGTATGTGCTTGTATGTATCTATAGATCAGCGTGTATCTGCACATATTTGCAAGTATCAATGTATCATGTATGTTTGGAGTGTCCGCGCATGTGTGTCTGTGTATGCGTCCGTTCGCGTCTGTGTGTGCCTAAGTGCCTATGCATCTGTATGTGCTTACGTGTCCTTATGTGCATGCGTGTGCCTAAGTCCACGTGTGTTTGCATATACATGTGCACGCCTATTTGTATTGTCTGTTTATGTGTCTGTGCATATTTCTATGTTCGATGACTACTCAAGTTTTGTTCCTATATTTGCGAGTATGTCTTAGACTGCTTGAACTCGTTGGAACCATGAGGAAATAGGAAATAGATGCATTACAACGATTTACTTCGCACTCAAGTGTCTCTGTTTATGCGATGGTACCTTATATCCATAATCCAATACGTGATCTTTTCAAGAAAATATTTGCCTCTCATTGCTATTGGAGGCAACTTTTAGCTTGCTGATAATCTTCATGGTTAAAAGATATGTATCATGACATGTTCTAGGAATAATCAAATGTATGGAAAAGCTTTTAAGGAATATATAATCTAAGAAAGGTTTACTGTATTTGGCTATATGTTTAATGAAATAGGAGGTTCACACATACAATTTCTCGATGCATATTTTGATAGAATGTCAAATGATTTTTGTTTTGTTTTTTCATTATTCACTGCAAAATGGTAGCTGCAATAATCTTGAAATAGTGACAGTAACCACGAAGCAATGACTCATCACTATGAGCGATCAGAAATTGTATGTTTAAAAAAAAAGCGCTTTGAATGGTATGTTCCATTTTCTATCAAGGAGTCGGATATGCGCTCCGTCTAGTGCATAATACCAACAAGTTGCGAAATGCTTCAAATGAAATCTATATGCTGAACGAACGTTGAGGTGGACAAATGCAACGGAACGGGAGATTTTCAGTGTTTGTAACAAATAAAGCGGAAGTCGAAAAGAAGTGGATAATTTTGAAAAAGGTGGTACCTGATTTCTTTTTTTTTGTTTTAAGTATTTCTGAATTTTAAGTAGAATTTTTTACTAGTGTTTAAAGCATACAAAAATTTTCGGTTTTTTTTTCATAATTTTTGTCATATATTAAGTGTTAAATTGATTATTAATCTCGAGTTGAAATTTTTCTTTAATTCTTTTTCATTAAATAAAACATAAGTTTGAAACGAGCAAATCCGTTTATTAAAACCAATTAGGATGGTAGGACTGGGCGGAATACGCAACTGGAAGGAGGAAGGGGTGTTTTAAGGACAGAATATTTAAGAGTACCACCTTCATCGACCGCACTTAACCAATAATATCTGAGTGGTTGAAAATGCATCCATTTGCAGAAAGTTCGCACAGTCGGTGTTCACGTTGGATTAGTGATTTTATGTATAACTTATATAATTGGTGGTGCATGGTTATTTTATTCATTAGAACGACCAGTGGAGCTCATTATTAGAGAGAAAACAACTAACGATTTAGCGTATGAAAAACGTTATTTACTCAATAATGCAATAAAACTTGCTTCTTATTATGAAGGCTCGTTTTTTGCATTTTTATTTATTTTTTACACATTTTTAAATTTTATGAAAGGCAATAGAAAAATTAAAAGATGAAAAAAAACTCAATTATGCCGTTTTGTGATCGCAAAGTTTCATTAATGAACCGAACGTTCACCGCCATCCCTCTTTCACTATCGAATAGATTTTGAAATAAAAGCGCACAAAAAAATGAAAAAAGTAGATAGGAAAACTTTGAAGATTTTAGCGCCAACTAAAAATATCTACGCAAAATTGTGATCTGTCTAAGTAACGAATGAATGAACCGATCACATATTTGTTGAAGAAAATAAACCTTCCAAATCCCCCTCCATCTGTCGCCCTCTCACGCTCCGCTCCTCATCAGTATTATTGCCTCCTCACTATTCATTTATTTATAAAGCTTTTCTTTATGATACTAAACGAGAGAAGAAACTTATGCATATATCTTGTTCAGTAGTCATCTGTAAAGTGTGATTTTTACTCGTCCCTTAGAAATTATAATCGTGTTATAACAATTTTTCAAGTAAATTTCTTTTTTTTTTGCAAAATTTAGATGTTATTTGAATTCAGTCTTGTTGAACTATGAAATCATTCGCATTATTTTAGATTTTGGCGCATTTAATAATTCTTTTTTGGCATTGTTGGATGATTATGAGTCATTTCTTTTTGAAGTATTTAGCAATCCAATTTCTGCCGCAATTTTTGAAAACGAAATCGACGATCTTTGGACATCATCATCGGCTATACTTTTTACTGCTACAACTCTAGTACCAGTCGGTAAATAATATCTTTGCAATTTTTCACACTGAATTTTTTTTTAGAAAAAAAAAACTGCAAAATAAGCCTAAGTAAAAGCCTAAGTATATGACCAAAAAATATTATTATAAAAATCTCTCAGAAATTGATATGTTCATTTTCAATAATTTTCAATAATCTTTTCGCATTAGTGGCGATCATGATCAGCCGGAAATTTTTTTCCACCAGGAAAAATTCCGTACGTCGATAGCCTTCTTTTATTTCAAGTCTTTTTTAAAGTAAAGGAAGTAGAATTCGATTTAAAAAAAAGTATAAACTTCCAATTTTTTTATTCCTAAAAAATCAACAAATTCAAAATAAAAGTTATGAAGATATGACCTAGTTTAATGCTAATAAATTCTTTAATTTAAAAAAATAGAGATTCCGGTTTTTTATCTAATTCGTTTATTTAAAAAAAAGCTTTAAGGCTATGGGATTGTCGCCCCAGTCACGTCTTCTGGTCGATGTTGTCTCATTGTTTATGCAATATTTGGTATTCCACTTGCACTCGCCACAATGGCTAATCTTGGAAAATTTGTTTGCGCATATTTGCTTAAGTTTTTAAAGAAAGAGGTAAACTTTGGTGAACTCCTATTTTTTTTTTCAAGAGAACATTCATCGACTCGTTGAATTCTATGAATAGCCGAATTTTCGAGATAATAATGGAAAAATATATTTATCTCGAATTTTTTTCTAAAAAAAAATGTTTTTTTTTTGAATATTGGAAAAATGCGATCGAAAAAAAAAATGTTTTCATCTGATAAAATTGTTTAAATCAGAAATTTTTGCTATAAATTTGAATGATAATTGCGAAAATACCCATAAGCGACAAAATCGGATGAAGAAATAAGCATTAAAAAATTTTTAACGATCTCACTACAATAGATTCTACACGAAATAAAGCTTCTTTTAATATTAATGAGCTTATATGGTTATAATTTTGAGGAAAATATATAATAACAATTTTTTTCTACTATGTAGGCACCAGATGGCTAAACAAATGATAAACAAATAAATTAATTAATTATTAAACAAATAGGTAAATAAATAAATAAACAAATGGATAAAAAGTGGAGTCAAATAAATAAATGAATAAACAGATAAATAAATAAATAAATAAAGTGAAATATTCGCGAAAAATTGCACGAGATCATCTCTAAGTTTTGGTAGCCGTTATATCTAAGATCGATTTAACATAAAAGTGCATATTTTATTTTCCTTTTCATCTCTTCTATTGGTTTTCGTTATTCATCAGCGTTGTTAAAACTGCATAATGAATATCTACATAAAATTCACATTTAGACAATGAATTTTTTGAATTAATTATCAGGAGTAATAAATAAATATGTATATTTGATGATAAAATATTGAAAAATTTAAAAGGTTTTAAATGATTATAAATATAAAGAAAATTTCGATTAAAAAAATGAATAAATATTAAATTAATGGCTTAGTTATCGAAATGGCTTGATTCTAAAAAATGAAATTAAATAATATATAAATAAGCTGCGAACGAAAAGCGCCAATACTGAAAAAGAAAAGGAACTACTTTAATTATTAATTATTATTCAGTTATTCGATTTAAAAAATATGCACGCATAAAGATAAATGAATTTTTTTCTGATTTCCGTTTAGAGGTTTTTTTGCATCCATAATAAAGCACTGAAATAATCGTTCATACAAAAATGAGAGTGGGTGAAATAAATATATAATTTAATTCCTTTAGTAAATATCTAATTTAGTGAATATTTTTTTAATAAATTAGTATTTTTTTATTCCTTTTTATTCAATAAGTAAAAATTCAATAAATATTTCAATATAATGCATAAAAAAATAGGTAAGATTTTGTAGCGAATAGTAAAAATTTTTGCAGTCAATAGTAATGGCATCTATAACGTTTATTATTCTATTATTGCTCTATCCGTTACTTGGTAGTCTAATAATATGTATCGTTTCATCAATAAGTTGGTTGGACAGCCTTTATTTTTGTGTTATGACAATTTTTATGATCGGATATGGCGATATGGGGTTCGTTAATTATATATATATTTCATTATGACTCTTCAATGGTGAAATTAATTATCAACATTTTGCACTATTTATATATAAATACGGTATTGATATAATCAGATGAAAAATAAAACAAATTATTCGAAGAAAGTACCATCAAAGAAGATAGAAAACACCTAATGACCCAAAAGGCTCTAAGGAAAAACCCAAAAATTCTCGAGGCAAAAGTGCTTAGGCAATTTTGCATAGAGAATTTCCTAGAAATTAATTAATTGAAGGTGTGCCGGATTTATTGATATCTCGATTTTTACAATTGCGACGATGGGAACTTTCAAAGTAATAAGCCTAAAGAATAGTTATATAAAATAGGGAAGTTGAATGCACTATGATGGAATCTCTTTCGGCTCTTCTTACATCTTATATGAAATCTCATCGTTGTTATATGCGGTAATGCTAATATGAGGACTTTCGATGCTAAATCGTAGTAAAAACATTGATATGTGGGCAATATTAATATTAGCTATATATTGCTTGGCTTTTATTAAAATTTGAACGCTTTGAATGAAATTGAAAATTGAAATATGAAAATTTCAGGATTGAATAAAAGCATCGAAATAAAATTCAATACATTTTCGAGTGATGAAAATATGCATAATTTTTTTGCAAAGAAATGGGATTTTATGGGGGAAAACAAGAAAGTGATTTTAATAATTTAAGGTAATATGATGCAAGTTTTTTTGCACTTTCATTGTTTTATAAATGGTATGCAAAATTAAAATTATTAGTAAATGTTAGATTTAACAATAGAATATGTTATGATAACATATGTCTATATTATGGTTGACGCCTGTTGCGATTCTTATTTCTTATGTAGACCACCAATTCCAACAGTTTTTCTTGTGATATTCATCGTTATTGGTGTAATGTTGGTAACGATTAGTGTGGATGTTGTTGGTGCAAATATTATTCATCATATTCACTTCATGGGTCGTCAAATGGGTAAAGCACGAATCGTTGCCGAAAAGATGGTACAGGTAAGTCTTATATAAATTATTTATTTCTATGCTCATTTTCTTCCCGTTGATAATGAAATTTGTATTATTTTTGTTCCATAGGCATAAAAGAGTGTTAACGTGATATCTAAAAATCTTTATTATTATTATCATAAGTTTTTTTTTATAAAATGCTATTATTATTGTAAATATAATTTTATAACAAAAAGTTTGAAAGGTTACAACTGTAAATTATAGTTGAAAAAAGTAAGATTATATTACAAGTGTAAATTTCGGGAATAATTTGACAATATACGAATTTAAAAAAAATGAATTTACTTGAAATATCTATCACGTTACTGTGAATCATTATAAGTTTACAGTAAAAGTAATAACCAGTAATTGCAGATGGCGCAAAAAATTTCAATCAATAAAGGACTTGGTTTGGGTATGGCACAGTTGGGTGCTTTTGCAAGACTTGGAGCTCTAATGCGTCTCGATCAAACCAACAACACAGTCACCGATCAAAACAGCAATCAACCAATTATTCATGAATTAAAACTTACTGTTGAAAGTGTTGAAACGAGTAATTGCCGCTCTAAATCAATGATGTTAGCATTTAAACCAGAAATTGATGACTTAGATTTTGTGGATAAAAATACGGACGTTATTACTCCTATTAGAACAGTTCTATCAACTAATCGACTTTCTTGGCCATTTGATTGATTTATTGATTTGTCGACTGACTGATCAATAAATATTCATTTGTGAGGAACAGAGAAATGCACAAAAAATTAACGTGGAACGCTGACAATTAAGAGAGAATAACAATACTAGTAGGTCAATGGAAAGAGCCGAAAAAGCTGAAGACAAGTGAAACAAGATTTATAACATCTGAATATTTAGTACATCAGCGTCGAACCAAATAGCGTGAGAAAAAACAAGTAACGAAATGTCCTAAACGACATTGCACATTAAGCGTTTTTTGGAAGTGGCCCAGTGACCATAGAAATTAATGCTTCATGAGGAATCAAACCGCGAGCCTCAATAGCGAAAAAATTTCTGAGATACCATTAATGTAATGGTCAGCTTCCCTTGGCTCGTCTAATCGTCCAGGTCTCCTTGAGGATCTGCACCCTCTATCGAGCTGCGGTCAAGTAAATTGCAAGACAACACACTTATAAGGGGCGAACAGTTATCACACATTTACAATAAGGTGATAAACACGAAGGGACACTAGGATAGCTTGGATCGCCGGTACGATCCAGCAGTCAACTCCCGATGCCGCCGACTACTATGCGCACTCCCACGGCCACTCGTAGGCCCATTCGGCCTTAAGACTAGTTTAGAAGCTGGAATGAACACATGAACACATCAATCTCTTTCGTATCCCTCCGATTCTGCCTCAGGCTAGCCTCACGACCCATGCTGGGTAGTCGTTTGATCTGCTTGTACGCTCTTGACCTTCTTTGACTTACGTTGTACGGTACATTATTCCCGCTTGGTCTGTAAGCGAAAGCTCTACCTTACATAAGACAATGGAGTTGGGTAGCGCATGACTTTGGATCTTGGGCTCACGATAGATTTAAGATTCCAGCCTGTATATTTCTCGCATATAATTGGGCAAATAGACAACTAGACAAATTCTTGTCCAGCCGTAAAGAAAAACAGGAAGAAGGTGAACGCATGAAGATGAAGCTGAGCCAGGTGATTTGTAAAAAAGTGGGCTTTATCAGCATTTGTACCTCAGGTAGCTGGCATGTATAATTTTGCTTTCAAATATATTAATATATTTGAATCAAGGGAAGATGGGCTTGAGGGTTGTTTGTGATGGAAAGGTGGGATACGGAGAAATTTCACTGAGAAAATTTTTTTGATAGAATTAGATCGTTTACATTAGAAATATGAATATTACAAACTTTAAATGAATCTCAATAAGTTTGTAAGAAATATGCCGAAATATTTCGTGTGATTTCACTCAATTATGAAATAATCTTCGAGACGTTAACAGAATTTCGTTAAATTGTAAAGTGATAGGCTATAAAGTAATATCATCAAGTTGTAAAGTAATTAAGTTACAAAGAAAGAGTAAATTCATTGAGCTGTAAAGACATTCAATTTTCAATTCAAAAATATAAATGTATGGGGCAATGTTTTTGTTGTCTTCAAGGCAGAACAAAAACGCTCGATAGAACGAATGGTTAGCATACGAAGGGGTCGGCCGACAATAACGATTACCCTCAAGGAAAAAAGAATAGTCGACCTTTTGAGTGAAACATATCACTGCAATCATTGTTTATCGAACTCTACGTGACGTCTTCCCTCTTGTTATTGTTGAGTTGTTGTGTTTCTTCTTCTTCGATTCTAATTTCTAGATTGTTTCGCTCCGCTATGGAGCACTTTCAATTCAAAATCGAATTTTAATATTTAAGATTTAATATCGAAAATAACTATATTTCGATATTTTCCAAATTTTGAAAGATATTTTCATAGTTTTCTCTATAGTAATTTCTCTATAGTTTCTCATAGTAATTGCGATAAAGCAAATTATTGATAAAAGTCAAAACTATTAATTTACAAGATTTATTATTGAGTTTTTCATTTAAGAGGTCCTATTGAATGTCCGAATTTGTCAACATGAACACATCGAGTGAAACATCTAGCATGTTTTGTGGAGTACCATCACCAAATCGATCGTTAAACGATCTTAGCGAATCGGATTCAACAGGTCTATTTCATAATATTTGAATTTATGCAGGAAATTGATTTTGAGTGGTGTCTCAACGAGTAAAGTTGGTATCATAGAATGGTTTGTGATTGGGCTCAAGTTTCGAGGAGGAAGAAGGGAGATGTGACAGATGTCGCAAATTCTAAAGCATTCCATTCAGTTTTTAGGCATATTAGGTCATATTATAAAGAATAACCTCAAAGCTCTCATACAACTCTACCATACTGTTTGGATGTATTGAGTAATGCGCAATAATAAAAGCTGAATCGCGTACAGCTAAATATTTTTTTTAATATTTGCGGAAGTTTTTTTGAAGTTCTATTATTTTTGAGTTTCGCAATGATTCGCTATCAGATAGACGCTTGAGGAAAATAAATCAAAGCAATTTCTCCGCCTTATCTCGGCATTTCTAGTGGGTGGAAAAATGTTTGGAAGAGTATAGGGAAGAGGAGAGCAGAAGAAAGGTAATATAAACAAATTTTTGAAAGAATAAATAGAGAGGGTATTTTTAAAAAATTTTTGAACTCAAGTTGATCGTGTCGAAATTTATGAATCAGATTTTTCACCTCACACCTTAAGTTGGTTACGAATATTTTTTATCGTTTCGAAACTAATTTCTTCTCATTAGCAAAAATAAATCGGTGTTACTAATATCTGAATAAGTTCTCAATGATAATGTGAATTATCAAGTAACATTCTGAGAATTTTCGAATACTTTTTAATAAAAAATTTTGTAAAAAAAAGTTGTAATATTTTTTTAAACTTTAAAATGCTCTGTAAACATATTGTATAGTTTTTTCTCAGGTGTTCCTCGAAATTATTCAGACAATGCGACAAGTCACGGTCGTTTTTCTTCCACAAACAGGTGATGTTGTTGATCCACATAATTTTTTATTTTATGTCTGACAGGTATGATTAGATACACAAACAATCACAATGTTTTATACCATTAACTAACAAAAATATTTTCTTATAGCAATTGCAAAGAATTTTTTAAAAAATTTTATGTGATTTAAAAGTAAGCATTTGTATGCATTTCTCCTATATTTATGAAATTCTCTATTCTTTTCTATGTATATGTGTGAAATAATAATTTATAATAATATTTTATATATAATGTTCGATTTTAGTGGACTAATGAATTTTTTGATTGAAGTGTAGCCGTCTGAGGAATATAAACTGAAAGTTTTTTTATTATCTATTTTTCGTTACACATCTTATTAGCAATGAATGGAATATTTACTCACCTCCATTTTTTCATTGAAAACTTTCTGAGAGATGGAATCATTAAGCATCTCCTTAAGCAACAAATTTTGTCGTCAGAAAATTTATGGAACATAATTTTTGAAGGCTTTATTGCAGTTCATAAAATAGTCAAGTATGCTAAAATTACATCAAGAGAGGTGAGTTCATTGATCAAAACTTTACAAAGACAGAATTCCAAACTGCTGCAGGCAAAATTCAGCTGCAATTGAAACGAACAGTTGTATCGAATCTATGAATTCATAGCACAATGGGATTAGAACACGAAAATCACTAAAATTTGACGATTAGAATTGCGGTATAGATATGCTGCGTATCTTTACCTAAAAGAAAGCACTGAAGTAATTGGGGTGATTAGTTCAAAAAATTATTGGCTTTGTATCTTGATTTGCTTGTTATCTTCAAATTTTCCATTCCTTATATTTGTCTTTTAAGCAATTCTATATCGGGAAAAATTAATGAATATTCGTCGATTTACGAAAACATTGGTGTGCTATCGTCGTATAATCGTGGCGACGTTTCTTTGGATGTACCAATCGAAGAAAGCCAATCCAACAACGATATGAGCGTTGATCTCACTATAACCGAAAAGATGGCACACTTACATTTGGATGCTAGCCATCACGGGGATTCGTTTGTTACCGATGTTGTACCAATGCTGGAAACTGTTGATACCATGGATCCTGACTTGGAGCTTGCCACTAATGAGTTGTCGTTTAATATTTCTGCAGAGGTATGTAGATCAGCTGTTTTTTTTTTTTTGAAAATTGAATGTACTATATGCATGAATTAACTGCTCCGGTTATTATTGAATGTATGGGCGTTAAATATTTCGTAGAAGAAAATGCATTTAACGGTAGAGCAAAATATAGCAGAGTATCACTGATAATGACTGATAAAAATTATATTTTTTGGTCTTTCATTTGTAACAATCGTATTCAATGTACTACGAATTCCTGTACCAGCTATGAATGCTATTAAATAATTTGAAATTTCTAAGTCAATTTTTAAGACGCTATATTAAAACATTTTAAAATTTGATATAAATAGAACAAAAAGAGACTGTCACAATTCTCTTTTAGCGTTACCGCTTTCTGATATTTTTTATTGTTTGTTTAATTTTAAAAAATTCTAATTTAAAAAATTGGCTAATATTATATAAAGACTAAAAATTTCTCGCTTAAATCAAGATGTTTATTTTGAATGTGTTTTCAAAATCTGTTTCCTGAGCAGATGAGATTTTAGGTAAATTAATTGCACTGAGAAATTCTTTTAGATTGATAGGATTTATCGTCGAATATGTGAAGAAGCGACAAAATCATCGACCACAGGTCAGCGTACTCTTTTTTTTTATAGAATTGAATTTACATTCTTAGTTATCACTGCTTCTTACTAATTAAAACTTAGTGACAGCTGTATAATAATGTTATCTTGTTGACAGCCACTAGAACGGAAACACAAACAAGTATGGAAATAAATAGGGATACAACAGTCATCACATCATCGCATACATCGGAAAAGCGAAGTTTCACGCCATCCGCTTCTACACATTCCAGATCCAACAAGGTTAGTTTTATTTTTATGTATTGTTATCTGTCAATTTGGCGCATGCAAGTCTGCGATATGATTGGAGCTACTATATTATATAAAATATTTGAAGTGAACGGCTTCAAAATTTTTGTGAAACCACTTTGCGCTTTGAATTGTTAAGGGTGTGCCATCTAGCGTGAAGTGTTCACTGTTGCTGGCATTTTAATGGGAAACAGATTAAAAACGATCCTGTCCTAATGACTGGACCTTGCCGTGGCGTCCATGGGCAGAAATCAAAGAATATGGATCTAATTTTTGACACTTACCACAGATGTCTTTGGAAACTTCCTTTTTTTTCGAACTGCAACTGCATACTGTCGATTCTTCACACTGATTCCAGAGACAACTTTACTTAACTTAAAAAAAAAACTCTCAAATCGAAACCGGCGACAAATTTATCTGGTGATTGAAATCGATGAACGGCTGTCAAGAGCGTTGCCAGGAATAAAATCACCTTTTTGGGGTTTAGTTTACCGTATTTAAATGTGATTTATAATCTCATAAGTTGCAGCTAAGCGGTTCTACTACTGTTAGTGAGTTCGCGCCAGCTGTCATGTCGACACCATATTATAAGCGAGACGATGATAGTCTTGATAACTTATGCGAATTTACGGTAGGAAACAATTCGTCTTTTATCATTAATTAATTTTTTTTGTATGCTGTAAATAAATTTATTACTCGTTTATTTAGGTTTATTAACATTCATGATGGTAAATTAATGTCCTAGTTATATAAAAGCAAAGCTGCCATTTAGTTATGAATTTATGAAGGCAAGTTTAGTCACAAAAAAAGAAATCTGTATGTTCCTGGATCATATTATGTATTTGCAAGCTATTACATTTGTGTGTCTATAAGCAAAAACGTTGTTGACGGCCTATAAATTAGAACGGCTTAGGTACTTCCATTTCTAACCATCACTTTAAACTTATCAGATGCTGTTTTTGGCCATCATCCACCCACTGTTGTCTAGGTAAACAATCGATGAGAATGATGAATGGATTGATTTAGAATGAGCCAGGCTAAATTTTGAAGATGTAGACCACATAGAGGTCAATACAACATTGGTGGCAAAGGACGCAAAAGTAGTTTGAGATTGCTTGAGATCATCACACAAGAAGGGAGGGGAGGATAGGAGGAGAGGTGGAAAGGAAGAGAAAAGAAGGGAGTTATAAGCAGTAATCTAAAGCCATTATTAGCTTCTCTGGAATATATATGGTAAATATTGAATTTTTAAAAATACTTCCATAATTTGTTTAGTTTCAACCATGGAAGAAAGAAACTAGCAAGTCGGATTCCGATTCATCTGGATACGGTGGACGAAACAATTCGGTGCTATCAAATGGTAAAATATCGCTTTTCAAACAATTTCAGACAATATATTTGTCACAACGTAATTGATGTGATATTATGAAAAGATCTATTGAAAGAATTGGATGATCTCAAAATCTAATAAGTGTGAGAGAGCCGGCGGGTTATTATTGTTATTTTTACGGTATATATTGTAATTAATACTTATTGATATTTATGTGAACAACACACCTCTCTCAATATAGCAATCAAAATATTTTCTTCTATGTCGACCTCAATTTTTAGACAATTCAAAAACCGAATAATTTATTAAAAATATTGCATTTTTTTGCTTTTTATGACCTATATTAACTACCAATATTCGAAAAAATTATATCTATATACTAATACAATTTGGAAATTTAGGAGGAATGAGCTCGGAAAGTGGGGGAGTTCTTTTTCCATGGTGGTATTCCGTTTAATTTAACAAATATGTCTATATTTATCGGCTATGATATTCTTTAATACCGAAACCTTATGTAACATAAAATTTCCTATTTTGTAGATTTTCAAGTTGTGCCCATTTCTTATTTTCTCTTTGCAAATTTCCGATTATATTAGACGCATATCTGCACTCATTTTTCTTTACTAATAATTGAATAATACTATGTTTAAATGCACTAAAAATAACATCAAATATAATACTTAAATAAAGCAATATATATTGAATTGTTGCTAGATTCATCTACTTTGAATGATCGTTCAAAAGGATTCGAAGAATGTTCACTTTCATTGTCGCTTATCGAAGAGGAAGTACGATTGGCATATGCGAATCGCATTACTAATTCAACAATTTACTTCGAGCCTAATTCATTAAGTGTATGTTTTTTGATATTTATATTGAAAGATGTCTCATTTAATTGATATTAATTGTATTTATAGGCAATTAATTTGATAATGTAAAATGTTAAAATTTTTCTATAGTGTTAAAGTTGAAAATTGTGTCTAAGAATTTTGGAAAAAAGATAAAAAATAACATCTTATTTTGGACTAATTTTTTTGTTGATATTACATATCTATGCAAGTCGCAGTGAGATGTGAGGCAACATCTTAATGATGTTTTATGTTGAGAATTGAGATAGGATTCATTAATTCTAGCTCTTTTCTTATGAAGCTGTCATATCGCTAAATTCCTTGACAACGAATTTCCAGTTGGCTTTCTTCGCCCGTAATGGTATTACGGATTTGCGAGTCTTAGGACTTATAGGTTTCCTAAATTATTTGCGGGGATGTATAGTGGGGAGAGAGTTGAGGAGGAACTACTGTTTACCAAAATTTTCGGAGGAATGCACAATTAAGGAGAGAGTAAGGTGAAACTTTCGCGTCCTGTTACAACGTGAAGGTAATATAGAGTGAAGCTATAGGTATATTTTAAAGGTGTTGATTAATGCGTAAAGACGAAAAGGAAGACTAGCTGTTAACTTCAAATGCTCTGACCAAATGACGAAGGTATGTTTAGTTGGAAGAAAGTTGGGGCTTTGCGAATTTTTTTTATTTCTTTCAATTAAAATAATTTTAGATAACAAACAACTATGGTAACGACTCAACGAGATGCCATACTCTTTCAACGCCAGGTGGGCGGCCTTTTCATACACGTTGAATCACTATCGGCGATCATTTTTCGCATATTATATTGTCCCTGTGGGCGAATAAAATCTTCCACATTTTTTGAATTTTGTACTGGTCAAACCTGGTTGCTCACTAATTGACCACTGTTTGATTGATCAATGTTTGATCGATCAGTATCTGGTTCAGTCATTGTTGTGAGAATATTGAGAGCGATCTGCACATAGATTGAAATCGATTTCTTAATTGAATAGGAAACGCTTTCACCTATACTTTCACCTGATCACCTGAACTCACATTCTTTTAATGACTCCAATAATTCAATTATTTTGCTACACCTTATGAACCTCATACGGCCCTATCTCAATCTGACAATTGGTTGAACCCAACTTGTTCGTAAGCATAAGCCACTGAACAACGACTTTAGTCGATTGGAATTTATGCAACTTGCTATGTTCAACGATGTTCAGCAATTGACAAAATGTGTATAGTAAATTCTAGATATGAAGGTTTTTACTCGAGTAAAATGTTGTTTTGTTATAGGCACTTTACTAAGCAAGACTAAGAAGCAGCAAAGTGTCGAGGATGATGAACAAAGAGGGCGATTCACACCAACACGAACCACATCAAACATATCTACCCTCTCGGATACAGGATCTTCTTACTATAATGTTGAGGTGAGTGAGTGAAAATTTTCAGAGACATCGAAACCAATAAAAATGAGTTCAATTTTTGCACAATTTTAAGTTTCAGCGATGCGGTGAAACGTTTCAGTAGCCGCGGTACTTTTCAGACCTGTTTCTTTCTGTGTATGCTTGGATTTTTTGCATTGATTTTTTATGTCATATGGGCTTATAAATAGCACGGTCTTTGATTTAAAACGGCTATAGAGAGATTTCGTCTCTATTTTGATGTCATATCTACCTTACTATCCTGTCCCTGTTCCACTGCTGAATCAACTACTCTATTTGGCTACGGTAGTTTATCGACACTCATAGTGACATGAGAATATCGGTTTTTCTAATAACAAGAGATTTATTTGTTTATGAAAATGTAAATCGATATTGAAAAGCTATTATTTGAGGCTATATATTCAAATGCTTCCTTGAAAATAACAAGAATTTTTACGCAATTTTTTTTTGCAAAAAGGATTTTCACCTTATTAAAAAATGTTTTTTAAAATTAATTTTTAATAAATTAATGTTATCAGTTTAATCAATCAAGTGATTTTTTTGGTGATAATGGCTATAAAGTTTTCTCTTCCGCTCTTTGCGGTTGCATGCAAATTTCTCGCTCGTTTCAGCGCCATTCACGAAGTACCAATTATCGTTCGATTTCACCAAGCACTAATTCAGGTAACATCAATAATTTTATTTGAGATTAGACAAGAATCGATTTTCATATGAAGTTGATTAATTTTTGAACGATTAAAGTACTATAAATTAGATATTATATATCAAATTTTTTTAATGAAAATATTTCTCATATTTCAAAAAATCATTTAAAGATGATTAAATTTATTGATATCAAAGTGAAATTGTTTAGCGAGAATTGAAAATATTTTTAAGATGCATTTCTGATATAATGTATAGTATGCAATAAGTTATTTACACAAGAAAACTTATTAAATTATCTTTCTTTGATGGCTGTTTCTTTTTTTTTTCTAATATAGCCATATTATTACATCTTGATTAACTAACAAATCACTATTGATGTCTAAATGTTAAGTAGGAATTAAATATTTCAGCATATATGAATGGTAAAGCAAGCGTTGATCCTTTCGTGCGCTATATGAACGAAAAAAAGCGTACCATCAATGCTATCAATGAAATTCCCGAAATGGAAGAAGTGGATGAAATTCATGAGAGTGCTGTTGTCACACAAGACTCGATTCGCACTCAGGTTAATATTATAATGTTTTTTTATACTTGAAGGGGAGGATTATGCTGGATAACGGCGATTAACTACGTTACAAATTGGAGAAAAGTAGAGTCAAATCAAGGAAGGGAATTCATTTTGCAGCGTAAATTTTTAGTATATTTTGATTTCATTCATTCGTTCATCTTTCAGAAATTCGTTTTTTTTTGAAAGAAATTTTGAAATGCCGATTTTTTGCCAACCTATTCCTAATTTATATGCTCTTCGAATCCTAACAAATTGATTGCTGCTCACTTATGGTTATCATTGAAATTTTTCATATATACGTTGGAAGCTGTCTAGATGTGAACTTGAAAATTGTCCAAATAAGAAATTTTTTAATTTTTTCATTGAAAAGTTAGAAAAAATGATAAAATCATCGAGTGATTGTGATGCGCCGAGTTTTAGCTAAGTTGATTTTAATGGCCAGTGTGAGTTGAATAAAGCAAAGCTCTTGGTCCCTAAGATCCAGCCCATTGAATGGGTCCAGCCATTCAATACCGGCTGGACGAGCCGATCAGCCAAACTGTGTTGGTTCGGATTTCGCGGAATTTGTGACAACCATTATACAAATTTTAGTTCCGTCGAGAGGGTTTGAAACATTCCATCTTATTAAAGACGCATTTTAGGTCTATGGGGGGAAGGGCGTTCAATTTGAAGAAAGGCATATTCGAGTTGATTTCTCAGATAAAGGATAATAAATTCTAGAATAACTGAATTTATGCTAAATTTATATGATACGTCCAGAGGAGCTAATAATTTTCAGTTGTTTTAAATAGTTTTTTTTTCTAGGTGGGATCATATTTGCACTCATGTGGTTGGTTGAGACGACGTGTTGAGCACGACAGTAGATCCACGTCAGTCTTCTCGCATACCAACGCCGATCTTAATGATGTGAAACTTTACAAGTCCATTTCATCTGGAAAAATTTTTACCACTAAAAACTTCAAGTTTATGGGTTGAAAAAAAGAGATTTCTATGGTTTTTTTTTAAATATTTTAAATGGAGAGTTCTTTTGAAGTGAAAAAATCCATTGTGCTTGGAAAAAATGTGAAAAAAATCTTCATTAACGAACAATTAGATCGAACATGTAATACCAACTCATAGTATTACATGTTCGATCTAATTGTTCGATCAATGTCAAGAACAATTTTAGGAACTTAGAGGCACACGAAAGCGCGTTTATTTTACACATATCAAATTACAGGTAGCGATTTGTTTTTGAAAGGCTTAAACGGAGATCGCATCACAGGACGAAGATATTAGTCCCATATTTAACAATCTTTGATAGCAACTCGTGAGACTAGTTGTACTCATATGCGAGAAGGAAAAACGCATATTGCGCCAGATTTTTGGCGCGTTTTCCCATTTGTTTGAAAATAATTTAGGCATTGCTGATCGTAAATCTTTTGCTTTTCGCATTTTTTTCTCTAACGATTCAATTTCAACGCTAGAGTAAGCAATACGAATAGATAAAAATAAACAAAATATTGCAGGAAGATTGTAATGAATCATCGCATAATACGACATTTAAAACAACAACACATCATGGAAATAGTGATTTGGCTCAAGGTTAGTTTCGTTTATATATTTGTATACCTCTTGGATGCTATTACTAGTAATCGAAGGTGATTGTATTCTCCTCGAAATTTATTTTGTTTCCGTTTTATTTTTGAAAAATTTTAAAGTATAAATTCGTCTCTTTGTTCGTCGATACTATTGTCGGCTAACTCTATAGTCCTGCTTTAAAAAATTCCCAATGAGCATATAATTTTACAAAAATGTGAAGTTGATATTATGTATTTATGAAATGAAATATTATGAGCGATATTAAGATTGGAGAAGTTTTAATCTTTCAGTTATTTGGAGGCATCGAATTAAATTTATAGAAATTGATTCTCCATAAAAATACTATACTACTGGAGTGTAATTTTAAAGATAGGCTACTGAAAATATGTCATAGTTCAATATTCATAAACGCTTATTTTATTTCATTTTTCTTTGAACATTTTCTATAATACTATTGATAAGAATTTAATTATTTTAAATGTTTTATCAGTTACTATTTATCATTTGCTGGTATTTTCAATGAGAGAATCAAATAGTA
The DNA here is from genome assembly GCA_037389465.1 of Baylisascaris procyonis. Classification (NCBI taxonomy): domain Eukaryota; kingdom Metazoa; phylum Nematoda; class Chromadorea; order Rhabditida; family Ascarididae; genus Baylisascaris; species Baylisascaris procyonis. The sequence goes on from JAZARR010000197.1 coordinate 9,295,676, forward strand.
CGTTTTGTAAATAATTTTTAAAAAATATTTCATTAAGAATTTCATAATTTTTTATCAATGATAATCTCTAGCAATTTTCTATTATAGAAAGCAGCTCATCGCTCTATCAACCACGATTAATGCGATCTTTATCTCAGTCAAATATTAGTGAACAACGGACCATTTCAAGTGATAATACAAAATTTGGAAGTGTAAATAACGAGAATAGCGTTCTTCTTGAGCTACAATCTGTTGGCGATCATTCGAAGGTATCTTCGCGTATATTAGAATGTGCTATTTTAATGTTTAATTTTCGATTTTTTTTTGAGTAGAATTAGAAAAATTCTGTAAAGATTTTGATTGAAATGTTTAAAATGCTAACTTTATTTAAGAGAAGAGATATTTGTTTCTAGAACTATTAGTTTACTAATTCTTATACACAGAAACCATAGAGGCAGTTTTACGCTCATCGATAATTTGCAATCGCTTACTCATAGATCGGCCAACATGCATCAATTATATCGAATAGTACATGGAAATCAGAATCAACGAGACGGCGTTCGAAATCATGTCGTGTTTGCGTAAATGATCGGCTACCCGATTATACCATCACCGAATCACCACCAAAGATATTCGATATGACAAGGTTTTTTATTAAGTCTTTTAATCTTTTTGCATTTTTGTAGGTATAATTTTTCTTAACTACTGAATTTGCATATTATCTTATCCCATATTAGTACATATAGCGTTCAGTTTAACAGTCATTTCATCGTATAAGAACTTTTACTATTTGTTTCGCAAATCAACCTGGTCAACCGCTCCTTATAATCACCAATTTCTTGGTGATTATCAACCTGGTCAACCGCTTCAGGTGGAATAAGGAGGAGTACTCTTTTCTTGTCCCCTCTCATCTTCCATTATCCTTTAGATAAATAAATTAGGCAAATTAACGTTGTTTCTTTTGAACAATAATTTGATAACTTTTGCAAAATTAAAGGAAATTCGATTATATCACCTTTAAGTGATATCTATCAAAATATCAAAGGATTGGCCCCAAACTCAGAGATCACAGTAATTTTTTAATCAAATCAGTTGCATATTATCTGTGTACAATGTGATATGAAATGTGACCACTTATGGTTTAAAAAGAAAATCGCGAAACAACACATAAAAATGCATCAGCTAGAGAAATGAGATCATAGAAATGAAATATAGTTATCGTATTATTCTTGAGGAATCTACCCTTATCATTTCTATGCCTTCAAAGTTTTGGTGGCCATTTATCGTTCGATTTATCACCTCTGATGCGAGAGGTGCGAGAGGTGATAAATGTTTTGGTGGCCATTTATCACCTCTCGCATCATTCGATTTCACAATTATCGTTGTAGACGTTTCGTATCGACTTGGTGGGAATTTTTGTTTTTAGGAATGGTATGTCGGATGGATCACAATTTGAATACGATATTACAATGGATAACAATAAAGCGCCTCAATCGAAAAAGAAATTAAATGAATCGGAATGGCGTAATGGAGAATATTTTTCTGAGAAATGGGAACGTTTCGTTAGCCGAAAACTTTTGTTCGATATCAGTAGAAATTTCGATGAATTCGATGATGCAGATTATGATATCTTCATCCCTGTTAGTGTATTATTTTTCTATTTCCGTGTGATGTCATAAAATTTTTTGATAATTTATTTAAAAAAATTTTTTTTGAATCAGAAAGTTTTGAAATGATGCTTCAGTCTGATTTCTTTTTTCAACTCTATGATGAATTTTCATTTTTTTTTTTTGAAAATCTTTTCAATTTTTTTTTATATGTGTACTATAATTACAGTTAAACGCTTAATGCTATTTGTTTATTTGATAGTTTCAAATATTATGAGAAATGGTTCTGTTTGAGAAATTTTTCAAGATTGCAGCAATTCATATCCAATTAAAATGTTTTAAGAGGTAGTGGTCTGTTGATGTAAAATTTTACGGAACAAGATTAAATAAAACTAAAAAATATTCGAATTTAGGATGAAGTGCTTGAGAAAGCTAATCCAGAACAACTCCATCAAAATCGTCAAGCAGTGAAGAAAGCGGTCCGTCATATTAGTGACGATCCAAAAATGGCGCAAATTTTACTCGACTATAGCGGTGATATCAACGATGTATCAGCGGCAAGGCGGCATTATAGTCAAGCGATAAATGACGATACAGCATTCGCCGATCTCACAAAATCTTTCAGCTCTGCACTGGATCATTTCTTAGTATAAAAGATTTTTAAATTTTTTTTTGCACATTTTTTCATTTCACTTCCTTTCTATATTCTTGAAATTTCAAAGTTATGTGATTTCATAAATTTCTAGAAGAAAAATTAAATTCCTAAAATTTCAGTCAACAATATTTTTAAAGGAAATTTAGTCTAGTTATTGAATTACATGTGGAAGGCTCATGAAGAAGCCCATATCACCTTGTTAGTGATAAATATGGATGAATTTTGATGTTGATTGATAGATAGTCACATAACGCTTATTTCTAAGCGTAACGCCTGTTCGGCGGGTTTTCTTTATCGTATTTTACGCCGCAAAAATTGTGGTCATCCTTTTTCAGAGCTTTTCGAACGAACCACCTAACGAAGAATATCAGTCACTTACCGAAGAACCAAAGCCCGCGGTGGTGAAGCGTGGGCGGCCGCGCAAAAATACGAAAAAGGCACCAATATAAACTATGCGTTGTTTGCGGTCAGCAATCTCTTTGAGGTTCCTTTTTTATATGATCACTACAATCGACCATCCATTCTAAATCAAATTTTCATTTTATTACCTTCGTGAGAAATCCGTGTACTGTTTATTTTAAAATCTACTATATTTTATTGCGATTATTTAGTAAATTATGCATTTGGTCCAAAAAATTTCCCAATATGGATTTTTGAACAATTTCATGCTCCGATATTTGCTCTCCATTTACGCACATCCGTTCTCCATGATTCTGATATGGTAAAAAATATGCATATTAGCAAATTTGAAAAAAAAACATATTCAGGCTGTGTAAGATTTAAATAAGTAAATATGTAACATGAAAATATCGCAATGTTTCGATGAAAGCAACAATGATATGATAGATGGACAATCGTTGGTGACTAAGCAATTTTGTGGTCGTTGAATATCAGTTCAGATCTTGGCGATAGTCTTCTTTCTTAGGAATAATCATTCTATGCTTTGGATTGAGTGTGGGCGCTTTGGATAACAACGTCAAAACGATTGATAGAATTATGCAAAATATTGCAGCAATAAAACTTCAATCGGCAAATATTTTTATAATTTAATATATTTTCAATGCAAAATGTATTTTTAAATATTTATTGCTTATCTAATTTTATTGCAACACATATAGCCATTGTAGAATCGTTTTGAGTTTGTTTACTAATTGATATTTATTGGTGAAAACGATTTATTGGTTTTATTTCTAATTTAATTTGTTTGAAAATGATCAAATTTGAGTTTTCTATATTAGTATTTATATATTTGTTTGTATTCTTATCGTTTGATTGGATTTATTTCGTCTTATTTCATTTCATTTAATATTGTCTCATGTAGAAATTTGAGCAAGGCAAAAGTGGCACGAAATTATTGAATTGATTGGTTTTATGGATTTATGGACAGTTTATGGATTTATGTAGGTTTATGGATAAAGAATAGTTAATAAGTCGGATTTAGATTTTGATGGATAAGTTGATGTTGTTCTTATGCCCTCCTTCTTTGCAAATATTGTAAATAATCGCTAACATGAAAAATTCTCATCGAGAGAAATTCCTCGTCTCACTCATTGAAATCTATCGATATTGGATTCTGAGTAAATTGATTAAATGAAAATTTATTTGCATTTTATTTTCATTATAAAAATTTTTTTCTGCAAAAATATACAACAATGTTATCGCGTCGAATTTTTACGCAAATTCATTAATAAAAGATGTTAGTAAATATGAAGCATTCCTTCACTTTTAATAATAATATAATAGCATACGAAAGAAGAAATTATATCGGCCATATTAACAATTCTTCCGTAGATCTATTATCCTGTTCTTTTTTCTCGAATTTTTTCTCATATTTTTTTGAATAAGTTGAAGTTTTTAGAAAGTTTTCAAATTTTATGATTCAAAACGGCCTGAGACTTGAGACTGCATCGCTCCCTTGGATCGTTGAAATTCTTAATACTGTTTCTTCCGGTGCATCATGCTCTGATTGACCTCTAAATTCTAAAATTTAATTCACCTATGCAATCTCTACCTGTCCACTTGTAATATTTAATCAATCTTAATTTTTCCTCATTCTTTAAATAATCATAACGGTCCCTTATTTGTCATTTTATTAAACAAGAAGTTTTTAATAGTGATAAGTGGAAAGCAAATGATGGGAGGGGAATGTGCTTATCATTGGAACACACATGACATTTAAGCGTCTTTATATCAATATATAGGTAGAAAACGTACACTCAAAAATCAACCCGATTCATATTCATTGATTTACACAATGAGTCATTCATTAGATTCTTTCTGCAGTGGTGCACAGTTCTAAAAACATAAAACTCGATGACGTCATTCGAAACGATTCGCTATACAAACAAAGAGTACATCCGCTTGAAACATTTCAGCACATACAATCAGTTCTTATTGAGCTGTTTTCTTTTCTTAGATTATTCATTGCTTTGCGCTATGCAAGTAAAAATTATACCTGGAGGTGGGGATGTGAAAGGGAGAGGGAGGGAATTTGTTTATGAAAACAAATTTTAGTTTATTATTCAACATGCTAGAACTAAATATTTTTGTATCATTTTATTTAGATCATTTGGTATTACTGTCGTAAATACGGTATTATGTCATGAATCCCATTGTGCCTCTGAATCTTGCTGAAAACATCTCGTCTTGAAGATCCAAGGATGTCCGTTTAGATGCTTAAATACAAACTATCAAATAAGATTTTAAAACAGAGATCACCATGTACTGTTATCATCAAATTTCCTTACGAATTCCTCCGCTTAAAAAAACACCGGAAATGAATCTAAGTTTATATCGTCTTTTTCTAGTTAGAAATGTTGAAATTATTTTGTGAAATTGTGAAATTTGTATATCATTGTGAATTTAATTATGATTGTGAAAATATTCAAATTTTGATTTATTGAGGCAACAATGCCCGAAAAGGTAAACAACATTCATTGTTTATATCAGCGATTTTCTCCACGTGGAAAGACGTGTCTAGATGGGAAGGAAGAGGACAATGGAAATGCATGCCTCTCGTTTTCTTCCTTCCCTGCTTCATCTTGAATAGGTTCTGCAATTAACTGTCTAGAAAAGGTGGAGGCTAATGATTGAAATGCCGACAATAAGCCAGCCGGATATAATTGGCTGTCAGATCGAAATTTCCAGAAATGTTCCCACTGTCGATTCAAAATACGTCATAAATTACGATCGAAGGCGTACGAAATCATTGTGCTCTAAAAGTGAACATACAAAATGGTATCACCATTTTCGTGCAATAAAACTCTACCATAGTGGTCAAGCGTAATTTTTAGATGATAAGTTCCATTTTCTTTTCTCTCGTTGAAAATTGTGCTGATAAGAAGATAGTCATAAAATTACCGCAAAATAAAGTAGTGCAGAGGTCATCGGATATGGCATTTGTATTGAATTCACCTCGAGATTGGCACTGATCACTATCTACAATGATTTGGTTGTCGGATTGGTTGATTAATTACTTGCGCGCGATTAGGAAAATATACATCAAAATCGATTTGTGCCAAATATAAAAATTTTAGAAATTCATTTGCGATTGCTTATCAGAACTGAATTTGCGTTACGTTGATTTATGCATTTGTTGAAATCTTATTGAGAGAGAAGTGAAAAGAGTTGACATCACAATAATGCAGATTCAATCTTGAAATGAAGGCCAAACGAAGAAATGATTAATGTTTTTTTGCGCATTGCTAATCTCATTTCTATTCCTATTCCTATATATACTGTACTTAAATATGCGATCTATGTTCACCCATCACCTAAGAGATTTTTTAAACTTCCAACCTTTATATTAAGTATAGAGTTCCAAGCTTATCGGAAAAAAAAATAAAAAATCAAAACGCCTCAGATGAAATGACTCACAGAAAATTTCAACCAAAGTTCTCCAAATCGCTATTTACCTACTTTCTTATCTAACATCAACCGATCAATGTGTTGGAAATAATTTTCAATTATTTCTTATAGTATTACAAATATAAATACATTCATCTAAATTAGCTATTGCATTGCAATTATGAAATCATAATTAATATCGATGAATAAACGAATATTTGCTAAGAAAAGAATATTTATTAGTTATGAATACGTGTAAATAATATGACACATATTCTAGTAGAACAAGAATTTCAATTAAGCACTTCTATGCAATAAATTTTTTTTATATCGAATGCAATTGCAATGAATCATATATTGATGCAATTTCAACTTGATATTCCACTATGAAATTGCAAAAATCTAACGCAAAATTATGAAAAGAATGCGAAAATTTCATAAATATTTTGCAAATTACATTTTTATTCGGTGTTTTCATATGCTCCTTAATCGCCTATTTAATAGTACTTGTAATGAATAATATCGAATTGCTAAACGCAACTTTAAATAAATAAGAATGTAAACGCAACCGTTTAGCGATCGATCTTAGAGATCTAGAAATATGATCGGATCATTTCATATCAACGCTTTTTATTCAATATTGAATATAGAAAAATATAAATGCAAAAATTTTCTTTTTCAATCTCTTTTTTAGTGTTTCTTTTATTTGAAGATTTAAACGAGAGTGTTCATTTTAGACACCTTTATAATCGTCTCAAAAATTATATATTTCATACATTTTGAATCGCAAGTGTATTTTTATGAATAAAATATAGTGAATCTAAATAATTAATAAATCATTTTCTGTATGTTCCATTAAAATCACATCTGCAAAAATATTGAATAAATTTTATTTTAAATGAATTTACCTCACATAGAGAAATAAATGAATGAATTTATATAGAGAAATTTTGAATAAAGATTACCCAAATGATAGAAATATGATAATGGCTAATAGCAAAAAAAATGTTGTGCGATTATTCGATGCATGAGAGAGCAGGGTTCGCACTTATTCAAAACTGTAAAAGTGTACTCGCTGAAAAAAGGTTGTTTCGCAAATGCATTACGATTAGCGCTTCAATGGGAAACATTTGTGCATCGATGACATTCCTCTAGAAATACATCCGCATAGCGCGTTCTTTGAGTTGCTCTATGAGAGGGAGAGAGAGAGGGAGAAGAAGAGTGACAGAGAAAAAGAGAGAGCACTTTTGCCTTGTCATGTTTTCTTTCGTCATTCAAGTGAAAATATTTTGAATATAGATTGACCATATGAATTTTAGACTCTCTAAAAAGAACAGATGATATCGTTGAAGAATAGCCGGGAAAAAATCAATAAATCGAATAAAAAAAAATTAGCGGATCGAATTTGAAAGCTTGCTAAAATAGAACTCAAAATTTTAGCTGCCTCTAAAACATAATTTATAAAGTTATTATTTATATTTATCTAAATTATTTGTATTTATCTAAAATTATTTAAATTTATAAAGTTATTATTATTTATATTTATCTAAATTATTTATATAAATCCATCTAGGAAATGACTTTGTGTTTCCTTGAAAAGCAATCGTTTAGTACTGTAATAAGATTATGGCGGAAATGGCCTATTATAAGGATATAGCCGGGACTTTATAATCCAGTCGTCTAAGCTTGTAAGCCTAGATGATTATTCACACTTATGCATTTTTCATCGTGATGCCATGAATCGGCTGATGATGCATTGTTATTCCGAAATATTCGATTGCTGACAAGAAATATTTATGTATTACGTTTGGCCATGTGGTCAGTATTTGGCTCATAAAATTTCTTCATCTCCAATTAATTTTTTTTTCACTTTAACGAAAATATTTACATATTTTCTTTCGATTAGGTTCACACGAAAAATTTTTTATGTCAGAGACGATCGGCTAGACAATTTACCGTGGTCAGAGATGTATGCGAATAGGAGTACAATGCTGCCGTTTATTTGCTTTTAAATTTAATGGCATAATTTAATATCTGAGAAAAATAGATTGTTGGAGTTTTTTTTAAGTTTTTAGGTTTTGAGTCAGCTTAAAAATAATAAAAAAAATTGTTAATACTCTCTTTGTTACAGTACTAAATTAACCTTTAATTCATGCTCAGTTAGTTTTATTAATTTAAAGGAGACGATAGATGAATGCTGATCTAATGTGAAAGAGTGTAATATAAACTTTCATAATCTTCGAACTTTCTCGATGTCAACATGTTTTCCTTTCATCGATTTATTTGCAAATTGCTGCAATAGTTGTATGCGTGAAATTTTATAAACTTCTCTTGTATATGCTTATCGCATATTTGGAATGTCATACGTTCATTGGTCGTTTATCAATCTACTCTTAATTAACGGTACGCGCTAAATGAACGCCGATGGATTTCTGTTGAGGCGCATAGATCCATGAGCGTGATGCTGCGGATACGCGTATCCATGACGAATGCATCTCAATGTGTTGCGCTATGTTTGTATGTGATTTAAGGAATCTAAAAATATATTTCGCAATTTTTCGGCCCATACCACATGTCACCTCCCACGTTATATAATGCTTTAAGATAAAAGGACCACCCCTCCCCCTCCCTCCGATTACAACGGTTATCTCGATGCAATACGAAATTATATGGTTTTGTTGTTGATTTTCGATGTTGTCTCGAAGCTAGATTGTTTGGCATAATGCATATGCTTACACAACACCGATAAAATATCAAAAGTGCTTCACATCGCTTTTTGACATCTCGCTGAGATCACCGCAATGCTGCATAAAGGTTTACTGATCATCCTATTCACCGAAGTTTTTTTGTAGATCTTGTTGGTAATCGCCACATATTGTTTATTATTTACATGTTGATGGCATTGTAACGGTTAAGGAACATCACAATAGTAATGAAATATTTCTCAATGTTTAGGTGCATAATTGCAAAAAATAAACTTGAATAAAAATCTTAATTGAAACTTTTATTATTTCAAATTGAGGACAAAGGTCAGATATTAAAATAAATCGCTCGTAATCAAAAAAAATCGTCGATTTCCGCTTTCCCATCGTTTGCAATGTAGCGAATCGCTTGTTTCCCTATTTTTGCTAATTTTTATTTACATTTATTTATGCATTTATGCATTTATTCTCGTTTCCTTGCTTACTTATTTTTATCGTATTACGTGTTAATGGGCGGAGCGATGAGAAATTTCATTGCACAATTATGAATTAGGAAAGTTGAACCGCGTAACGCGTAACGCGTAATATGGACGCGACGCGTAATTGGTGACAGACTATCGAAGTTTAGTGGTGTCAATAGTGATTGCCTCGCAAACTACGTTGAAGTGAAACGCTCACCTTTTACGTGTTCTTCCGAAATAAATTGTTCACCATTTCATTATCTCATTACCCCTTTCTCTCTCTCTCTTTTTTCCTTTACCCATCTTTTTCCTTTCCTTTTCCCACTACCTATTGATCCCTAAGGAGACCGTTCCGACTTCCTTGACGAGACAAGTTACGTTGGTGGCTGAATTATCGTGATCGTTATTCTTGTTTAGCTTTATGGTGCGTGACGCCATGATGGCACAAGTGATGGCCACTCCACCAGCTCCCGAACTCAATGAGGTCAGTCTTGAAATTTCTATCAAATATATTCATTATTGGCAATTTCAACCGCGAATCATTCAAATTGTGTATAATTTTATGAGGTTATCGAAATATACTATTGCTAGCTTAGAAAACAACTGATGAGATACTCCGCACACATATGCAAATGAGCGCAATTATTTAATTGACAACGCACTAATCGAATGGCTGACCGGATGCAAATATGCAAATTTTTTTGTTGCATTTACTAATTAAGGAAATGATTATACGAGCGGAAATCAACTAAGCAAATTCAGTTGAGTGACAATTAACTATTACGACCATTTCTATAAATGATAGCATTAATTAACACATAACGGCTTTCATTGAATGTTTCAGCGATATTAACATTACAATTTATTTCTTTAAACGGAAATAATATTGAAATCCATAGCGTAACCGAATGTTGAAGTTCATGACACACCTATCCTAATATGAAAAAAATTTAAGTAATGAACATAAAAATTTACATATCGCTTGAATTCAGAAATGTGTTTGTGTAGTTTAGGCACCACGTTTCACGTTAATTTTATTTTTTTCTGAATTAGTGCTTTCCGCCTTTGTATAAGCACATCTTTGCAATTCCTAATTATAACGACTCTTTTCTACCGTTATTCTATAGTACAATTTCGAAAAAAAAAAACTATGAGGTTATGAATAATTTTGCAACGTTTCATAAATTCGAAAGTTATGCACTCAAAGCACAGAAGTTTGAAGAACTGAAGGAAGAGAGGTTAAATTTTTCCCAAGGTTTAAACTAGGTTTTATCTGCGAGTACGTTGGTAATTTTTATAATCTTTTTTGTCACTTAATTGTCCTCGTTTCATTCATATAGTTTGCTTCTTTTCTCGCTTTCTAATGATCCTTATTGCACACTTCAACCATTTATATACCCCGATTGCCTTTTTTCGGGGGGGGGGGGGGAGATTTTAGGGGTGCGGAGAAGCGGAGTATTTAAATAATAAGGAAAAAAAAAAGTGCTTTTACTTAGCTCATGCAACTATCATTAACCTGCAACATTTTTTTTTTTTTGGTGAAATTTTATAGCCACAACTCAAAAATGCCGACATTTTAAAATTTATTATTTTATTTTATAAAAACTCTGCATAAATAATTCCTCTTTAAGAATCTTCAATTTCTATGTTTACTTATAACACTTTTAATACAATGAAAGCATTTTATTGCTATTCTTTTAGCATTTAGTTTCATAATGCGCCGAATCGCTTATCGACAATTTTTGTTTGTTTAACGTTCCACAAGATGCTATCCGTTGAACGTTTCTCACCTTTCAATAACGCAATAAAAAAATAGTTAAAAGCATCAAAATTTTTACTATATACTTCCGTCATTTTTTTTTGCGCGCGCGCATCAAAGAACGTTCAATTGTGAAAAATTTATTAAAATTCGATTTTCATGAAGAGCGATTTCTTTAGCGGTTGAGTGAAAGAGAGGCCAAAGAAAAGGAAATATAAATGGGAAAGGATCCTAGAGAAAAATTGCTAATGAAAATGAATATTCGCAGAGCAATTGTGAGGGAAAAAATCGCAATGATAGAGAGTTTTTTCTATATTACTTAAGGAATCTTAAGGAATATTAAAATCTATGAAGCGATTTTTGTTTAGAGTAATATTTGTTTATTTATATTCGTTTTGATGTATTATAACAAAATGATCTAGTATAAAATTTAAGCTTTCAAAAGTTGTGTTTTGTTTGAAACGAATCGAATATGAATATTTCACTTTTTCTGTTTATACGCTTTATTTATCGTATTTATCTTCATTTTTTAATTGTTTAATTGTTTAAGAAATTCATTTATTTGTCTATCTAGTTCTTTAAACATTTATTTCTATTTGCATTTGCGTATTTATTTATTTATTTATTTATTCATTCATTCATTTATTTTTTATTTACTTATTTATTCATTTTTATCTATTTATTGTTTATTTTTTATTTACTTATTTATTCGTTTTCACTACTCATCAGTAAAACAACGATAATAATATTTTAAGAGTAGGCCCAGTTGCAATGTCGGTAATTCTAAATTTTCTGATTGGCTTCGACCTTCGTCTAAAATAGAAAGCCATATGCAATTTTTTTACAATATTTTTTCCCCCTGAAATACTGCAATATTTCTGTATTGTATATTTCGTTATTTGCTTTCCTCAGTTAAGTTGTCTATACATTTAACCCTTTTATTATATTATTAGCTAAAGCTATAGTCAAATATTCTAAAATGTTTTCTCATTAAATTCGTTTAAAGTTTTTTTTTTTTTTTTTTAATATTCATACTTTCATTTCTATATATTCATTCGATATGAAAATAACAAAATAAAAGTATAATATTTTATTATAAAGTTTTTATAGTTTCAGTGATTTTATTACTGATAACTATTTACGATAAATATAATAAATCTTTTTCAATCATGAAATATGGAATTATTTCATTCAAACGATTTATCTAACTCCTAGTAGTTTGGGCAAAATTGAGCATTAAATGAGTACGGCAACTGCTTAGTTGACTTTTTGAAGTAATTTTTATATATATAAACGATCAATATTTGGGGAGATTTATGCGGTGTTCCTCGGGAAATTATACAGTACTGTCAATCCTGGAGAGTTCTTTTTAAAAACTAATAGGTCTTATTTATTTATTTATTTAATTATTTATTTTTTTTTTGTAGAAGTGAGAGTAAGCAAAGAAGTAGAAATAATATTTGTGCTTACTCCTCATACTCCCTTCTTCCCTTCACCTCCTCTACGTGCCTCTCCCAATCACCTCTTCTGTATTTCTTCAAAAATCCTCCGAAAACATTTCTTATATTTTTATAGAAACAGCTGGTGGGTTCATTTTTGAAAAAAAAGTTATTATGGAACTAGAGAAATTATTGAGCTGATCAAATGATACCAACTTAAAAATTTGCGTTGTAATTTATGCCTTCTAAAAACGTAAAATTCAGAAAAAATCATGCGAATGCTGAAAATTGGACGTTTTTGAAATTTTTTTCAGATTTTTTTAAACTTTTTGATCTATTGTTTGTGAGCAAGCTTTTCATTCATAGATAGATCGGTCAAATGAGGACAGAGGTTCCCAAAACGGATATCTGAGCATGGGTAATGAAATATACTGCAATATATTTGTAAAACATTGACCTTTGACCTTTGATATTTCGAAAAAAAACATATCGGTCAATAAAACGATAACAAAACTTAAAGAATTGAATGCTAAAATAAGTTTCAAAAAATAAAAGCAAAACAAACATTATTAGTGTAAAGTTTTTTTTTTTTTTAAATGATTTGAAGCATGAAAACAGGAAGATTGCACATCGGCATCATGCCGAGAGGCCATTTGTCTCCTTTATGTTCACCAAAACTGGAATCCTTTTTTCGCTTTTCTCCTTCATCCATCGACGGCAGCCTGTTTTTGTTCTTCATTGAATCAATCTTGAGTCCAGAAACGCTTTGTATAGCTACAATTCCAATATAAGAATAAGCTTGTTCATGTGTATGTATGTGTCTGTGTTTGCCTGTGTCTGTGTATGTATCTGTGCATATGTTTGTGTCTATGTGGGATGTATGCATATGTCTGTGTGATTGCACTTATGTATCTGTTTGTGTCTTTGTGTGTTAATTGCTTGAATGTGCGTATACGTATGTATGTTTATGTTGATATGCCACGAGAATGTATAGCAAAATACAATTAACCAATACATTCAAATATTATCTAGGCATCGAAATCAACAATTTTATGTGTACTCTAAGACGCAATCTTTATTCTCCGGCATTATAGGGCGATAGAGGATTTTAATTTTTGGAATTTCGACCACAGAATTTGAAATATTCGACCTGTTTTTATAATTGTGAATTTTTTTGATATTTTCGTTCCCTATGATAGATGATCAGACCTTCTAGGATCATTTCCGCTCACCTTCTTTCCGCTCTTCTCTCTACGATTATCTCATCTAGAGCTCAGCGTATCTCTATATACACCTTGCTTCCCCTATGTGCTTTTCTTATTATTGATATCGTGCTTTTTAGATTAAAGTCAAACAATTCAAATTCCATACCTATGACTTATTTTCAAAAAAAAAAAGTGAAATTCAATACCTTTCGCAACGTTCGACTTGCTATAGGCTCGATAAAAAAAATTCACGAAATTCAGGAAAAACTCTGAGTTTTTGAATTAAAAGGATGCTGATGAATTTCTCTCATTTTTATCAATAGCCTGCTGTAATAGCATTCCTGTTGTTTCGCTCAACAAAAGAACTAGAAAAGATTGATTATAGCCCACGAAAAAACTTTTTCACCTGCCTCAATTTATTGCTATCGTAGACTTTTCCTTTTTGAATGAAAATTCGAATTTTTTGATAGACGAGAGATGGCATTTATGAAAATTGAAGCAAATCTGTATCCAGAAAAATTTCTCACTTTTTTATATCTCTCAAAAGTTTTTCGAGAAACTTAAAAAATTCAAATTCAAATAAAATTTCAATTCTAATAGTTATAAGTGCTAAAGACTATGGTCGAACAGTATAAGACGATAGCTCGAATTTTCTCTGATTTACGATATATTCATATTATTTGATTGTATTTGATTGTAGTTTTAAATGAAATAAAAATGGGAAAATAACACTAAACAATAGAGCAAATCAACAAGAACATAGGGAGACAGAAAGAGAGAGAGAGAGAAAGAAAGGGAGAGAAGTGAAAAAAAGGATGGAATGGCAGAATTTAAAAAAAAACCAAGAAGAATGTACATTGTACAAAAGCAAGCAAATGGGCAATCTTTTTTTTTTAATGTGAGGGAAATACAGAAAACAAATAGCCTCTAAAATATAGCGATTGACATACGAAGGGGATTCATTGCATTAAAATATATATATATGTATATATATATATATATATATATATATATATATATATATATATATATATATATATATATATATATATATATATATATATATATATATATATATATATATATATATATATATATATATATATATATATATATATATATATATATATATATATAGCAATTTGAATACCTGCTATGCGCAATAATTTTCATAAATTCTTTTGAAATATTCATAAAAATATTTTCGTAAAATTTTCATAAATTTTAAAATAATTTTAGTCACCATTTAGAAAAAAATTATCTCTATATTAGTGATTTCTATCAATTAATAAAGCAATAGTATAGAGATGATTTATTTGTTTTCTTTAATCTCTCATACTTTGCTTGAATGTAATAAACAACTTTTAATGGATTGACGCATTAGAGAGACATCACATCGTTTTCGTCTCGATCTGGTTTCATTTTATGCATCATAATACTCATAGACATTGCGCTCAATTAGTGTTTTAGTGCTAATTTTTGGTCTTTTTTATCTTCAATGATTTAATTTCAGTAATAAATCACTTCAGATTTTATTAATTTTACTTAAATTTAGTTTCAATTTCAATTTCAATTCAATTAAATTTTGCTTCAATTTTATTCGAAAAATTTAAATAGTAAAAATTTCGAAAATTTAAATTTTACTAAAATATTTGTTCCTTCCAAATTATTCCAGTAAAAATTTCAGATTATCTTCAAATGAATGAGATGGAATCAACGGAATAAATTAAATAAATGCGAAGGAAAGAGAAAAATAATATTTTTTTCTATAAAAATAAGTTTGAGATTTCATTACGATATATGAATGAAATGCATAATTAAGATATGCTGAAATTGATAGTTCGAATTAAGTTCCAGTTTATTTTTTTGCTGCAATTTTTTTCGCTGTTTTCTATCCTCAAATGCTAAATTCAAATGATTTGAGCACATTTTAATACGATTATATTAGAATAAAAAATATTACAGTGAAATAACAATAAAAATATTTTTTTTTAATATAATATTTATATTTTTTTTTCAAATTTGAGTAAGTTTTTAAAATATTTTCTTGAAATTATTTTCTACTAAATTGCGTAAATGGAGGATTTTCGAATTAGGAAATATGCTTCTCATAGCATGAAGTAAATTTCTAGAAAAAATTTTTTTTTGAATTTTTAATTCAATAAAAAAAACAAATGAATTTTCGAAACGTTTCCGTTAGTCGATTAATAAACAAGTTTTCAAGCGAAATCAATCGATGAAAATTACATTCATTATGAGTCATTTACGATTAAGTTCCACGTAATGCACTTTTTATAAAATGTCTCATGTTTTTTCGTTCGTTATTGACTGAATTCCTATGAAGAAAAGAAATAAATGAAACGATAGATTGAAAGATTATTGCGTATCTCTTCTCTAACCTAATTAAAACCTAATTTGCTTACTTTAAAAGCACTGCAAATATATTTACACATAGAAATTCCCATACGAATGTATAAGGATGCATTTAGGAGGGAGGGAGGAAAAGAGGAAGGGTTCAGAGAGAGAATTAATAGCAGGATAAAATATAAGGGGAGGGGATCTATTTTTAAGTGGCTCTAGGCATGATGAAAATAGTGCATCGAAAAGTTAAATCCACAGTATCCATATCGCACAACGTTTAGAAGTATACGAGACGAATGTGGGAGGAATAGGAAAGGAAGGCGAAGGAAGGAAGGTGGGGGTAGAAGGTTACTATTTTTTCATTACTATTTATGAAATGTTGGAATTTCATGAAAATAAAAAAACACCTTGAAAAACTTTACAAAAAATCTTTTTCACTATTAATGTGAACGATGAGATCCTATTTTTAGTCAACAATTTGTTCGGGCTAAAATCGTTTTATGTATTAATAAATCGTAAAATTTTTTGACGGATTGTTTCTACTATAAAACTGAAAAAATAAATAATTTTAGCACTTATTATAATAAATAATTTTTGGTATTTCTTAAATTAAAAAAAAAAAGTTTTATTTTAACAAATGCAAATTATTACAATACAATAATTAATATAAATAAATTAAGACTATATTTAATAAATATTATTTTAGATGTGGCAGGATATTTCCGAATTTCTTCATCAAGAAAATTTCAAAATCGATGGAACACAATGTTGTATGAGTGCATTATCACCACTTGATACTGCGAAAATCAATTGCCAACATTCATGTGCCACTGAGGTTTATTTTATTAAAGTTACTATCGAAACTTTATGATTGATCCTTTTTTTGGAAAAAGTAACGCCATTTTACTATCACAAATTTCAAATCATATTTCAAGAAACAAGTTTCGATTTTTGATGATGTATTCATCACTTCTGCCGTCGAACTATCCATACTAAAATCCATTTTTACCGCTAAATTTATCCATAAAATCCACAAATAAAACCGAGTAAATTGATGCAAAAATCCATTTAAAAAATATTTCTAAATATTACTATTAAAAACCGATGAGGAATTTTTATATAATAAATAATAATCGAAAAAGAAAAAATGATTTTATTTTGAATTTTAGTTACGTACTCACGATCGATGTGTTCGTGATCCTCCGATAGCACTTAGTTTACCACCGATTCCGGTGAAAAGAACAGTAAAACGAGAGGAACTCACACCGGAACGTGAACTGGAGCCTCAACGACGAATTAAAATCGAGACACCATCGTCAAGTGCCTATTCATCGTCACAATACGCCATCTCTGAGCCTCCAAGATTTTGCTATTCGAATTCATCGGCATCACAATATACACCACCACTTTGCTCGTCGATTATTTCTAATCCACGACGTTTGTCTATGCCAACAACAATAACACATACGCTTCAAGGTGCATCAACTTCAACTCGACTTGGCTTACATGCGAGGTTTTATTCAAATTTTTTCAATTTATTTTCATATGATATTATATACTCTTTACGTATCACTCAGATTTTAATTCATATATTTCCTTAAACAAATTAATTTCTTTCGATTAATGAAAAATTTTAAAAGTCAAAGAATTTAAAATATTTTGCTAATTATATTATGAAAATTCTCTCTACGTGATCTATAATTATATTTGGTTGAAGTATTTCGGCTTTTTTTTGGCTAAAAAATTGTTCGCCAGTGAAACTGGCAACAAAAAATTTTTATAACATACCATATCACAGCAATAGCATACACTCTTCCTTTCCTTTCTTTTTCCTTCTTGTCCTCTCTCCTTTCCTTCCCTCCCCTTGCCTCCTTTCCTTTTCGCCCTCATCTATTATGTGAGTAGTTTTATTCTGACATTTAATCTCTATAGACTGGAATTTTAGCTAGACGTTTATGGATCCATGGATTTCCACTTAGCCCACATCTCTGTATTATATATCGAAATTCCCTATAACTAAACACTAGATAAGAAGAAAGCTTTTTTCTTTATTGCGAATAAAAATTAATAAAAGTTATGCATTTGTTAAAAACGCTCGGGATTCGATTCATTACCAATAAATAATCTCAAGCTTTTCATATAAAACACCATATAATCTCAATTCCAATCAATGCGCAAAAAAAATTCTCTAAATATATATACATATATATAAAGTAATATAAAGGCAAAAATAAGTATAAAAATAATATAAAGTAACATAAAAAGTAATATTAAAAAATAATAATAAAAGCAAAAATATAAAGGCATTCGTTAGTTGTTTTTCCTAACATATAATTTCAATGGCATTCTATGATTGACACATCACTAATTTGGCGAAAAAATGTCGTTTGACAACAAAATGTATCGTGTGTTGATGAAACGTTCTTTAGCAAAAGCGTTAACTGAAGAGCAATATCGTATAGTTTTTCAATTGATTATCGAACAATGCAACTGATTTTAATTTATCTATTCGTTTCTAATGCGTACATCGGGGGGGATCCTATTGAAATTTGATCGCACAAAATGGTTTGATCGATTATTTTTTGATGTTTATTAGTTGCATCGATCGATAACGATCGATAAATGGTAGATAATCAAGAATTACGATGCACTGATGCATCGATACGGAGCTATAACTAAGTCTAAAAGTACAATGGAGCAAATAGTGATCGAATAGCGGAGCCGATTTGATCCGATCGAATTAAATAGACGTACAGTATTGATTGAAATCTTCTTTGTGACCCTTAAATTTAACATATACGATGGTATAAAACGAGTAATTTTTTAAAAATATTCACTGGAAAAATGTGTTTTTTTTTAATTAAATATTTTTTAAAGTTTATTTTCGCTAATATATTAATTAATATTTATTTACTGATTTATGATGTACGTGAAAATCGCCTAAGGGCAACAAGAGCAATGGTTGATTCGATACCGTATAGCCTTTCAATCTTGAAATATATATAATAGCGACGTAATTGTTATCTTTTTGCTTAGATAAGAGGAGATTAATTGTAATCTAAATTTTAATATGTATCATTTTAGTATATAGCATTCATAAACTATATATATCGGAAAGCGCATATTCCTAATTTACTGATTCACTTTTTTCATTTATTGCATAAATTATAAAGAACGCAAATTGCATTTCTTAGATTTTTCGAGACGTAATAAATAAATGGAGAAAAATATTTTGAAATGAGGGATTTTCGAAGTGAAATTTTCTTGCAAATCGGGAAAAATAGCAATCTTCTTATGGCATAACGTTGTACAATAACGATTTATTTGCATGTAAATGAATAAGTAAATAAATAAATATACAAATAGTTAAATGAATAAATAAATAAACAAATAAATGAACAACAAACTATATACGTCATTCACTTCTCATTTGTAATTTTGGAATCTACTATCAAAAACATTGCAAAGCATTAGATACCGTTTTGTGAACAAAGGTATAAAAGGTCCAACCTTTCGTATGACTTATCGTTTTACCTTCAAAAATATCAATGCTAACCTGCAATTGTTCATCAACTCACAATTAATTGGTTTCATTTCGACTTGTACCAAAATAATCTGAAAATTTTAAACTTCGATCGATCAATTGTCAATTGTAAGAAAGGCCTATCCTTACTTACCATTTACATGACTACGCTAATTAGGCGAAGGTTTTCGTTATAGTGTGATAAAGTGTAATTTAATTTTAGATTATAGAGCACAAATTCGAACTAATTTGCATATTATTAATCCGCCTTAAAAGTAAGATTTCGAAGTTGCAGCTCCGATTCGAGCATCTCCGAATATAGTGGCGATATTCGCCGACGTCGAACCGATGTACGACGATACTCGAAGAAGATGTCAACACATGAGTGTGCACATCCTGGCTGTCGAAAGAAATATAGCAAGAGTTCACATCTAAAAGCGCATATGCGAACACATAGTGGTGAAAAACCGTATTGTTGCAATTGGCCTTCATGTGGTTGGAAATTTGCACGTAGCGATGAACTTACCAGGTATTCTTTAATGCTTTTCATCATAAAATAAATGCAACTATAAGAAGCAAATTAATGTAATACTAAATTCGGGTAAATTTAAGGGTAAAGTTCTACTTTCTAAAACGGTAAGTTCCCATCTCTCGGGTAAATAAATATTCGACCATTAAAGCGACAAAATACCGTCATATAAATCAAGTTTCCTAGTCTTTTTGTTTGATAAAAATCTCTCCTATAATAGCAGTAAAATCTAATCAATTACAATGGAATACGAATGAAAAGCTCGTAGCCATGGGAAGTTTGTTATGGCATATGTAATTGCTTTAGTGCCGATCGACGAATGCAGAAAATGGCACAGATCGGGAATGTTTAGGAAGGGATTAGGAGATAGGCGATCTGTATTTGCTTCGTTGCAATTATACCGGAAGAGGAGTGTTAATTTTCAGGCACTACCGGAAGCACACCGGAGACAGACCATTCAATTGTAGTGTTTGTGAGCGTGCATTCTCGAGATCCGACCACCTTAGTCTTCATATGAAAAGACACAATAGCAGTTGAACATTGTGAACAGAGGCGATTCTTGTACAGCTTTATACATCTGCAACTCTCACTTCTTGCCAGCCAAGTGCCGATCTTTGTCGCACAGACGATACGATTCTCGTTGTAGTGTTGGGCGAGGATCGGGGAATTTCGGGGCGAGGATCGGGGAATTTCAGGGTGAGGATCGGGGAACTTCGGGATTCCTTTGTCCCTTACTCATTTACCTCTCTAATGATACGATACATGACGCTTCCCTCTCCATTCCTCTATCCAACACAATGTTTTTTTTTCCTTGTCCCTATCCTAGAATTAAAGTTCGGTCCACGCACAATACTACCTCCATATATTGCTGTTTAATTTCGTATTGATATTTGCATAAAGCATCGTTCGATTTGCATATTGTTGAAGATGGAACAGACATTGCAAGCAGAGAACATAACGCATTTTACACAAGCTTTTCTTCTTTCCACTTTTGTTTTTTTGATATAAAATTGTTTTTTTTTTCTCACTCCCGTGTTCGAAGCGGATATTTCAGGGTATAAACTACAGTATTTCTTCAAATAGAACACCTGGGATTTCCTTTTTGTTAAATTTTAGAAAGAGAAACTTTCGATTCTTTATTTTAAGACGATGATTATGTGATTTTAAAAAATTCTGATCACAAAAAAAACCCCGACAAACAACACTGAACTTAAAACGATGCTTAACGCTAATAATATGCTAAAGTTTTGCCGATTATTCGCTCAATTTTTTAGTGAAACGATAATGCTATAACGATATGAAATGAGTGAATAAAAAATATTTCTTTTTTAAGGAATATATGACGTCATAATCTGTGATTTTCTTTCATCCGCTTAGAGGTGATCACTCATCAATAATCGATCTGAGATGACTGTTAAATGAAGGGGATAACCTCTCAATGCTGTCAAGTTCCAAAACAAATATAAATAACAATTTTTCAACATTTATAGCAACCACACTAATTACAATACGAAATGCGGTGAATTCATTTGAAAATATCAAATAATAACAACTCCCACTTCAATGAAATGGAAAATATAATGCACATGTTGCCACCAACACCACCTTAGCCCAAAGCGGAGGGCTAAAGAAGGGATGGTCACCATCGTGGGGGAAACTTAGGCAGTGCGTAGAAGAAGCGGAGCGTAAAGGACAGAGATGGGGGATGGAAGAAAGCAAGTTTTTTCCACAAGGGAATCCCCATCCCACATATGAAAAAAATTTCTTGTTAAGTCTCTGAATAGGGTATCTGCGCAGTAAGGAAAACACAACTATAAAAGTGGATTCGATCGAAACGGATCCGGAAGACCTTTCTGAACCAAAATGCTTAAAGTTTAAACGACTTGCCGCAAATTCATTTGGATTTAAAATAAATAAGCATACTGTTTCTATCACCAACAACAACTCTCCGAAGCTACAGTTGCAGATGCGAAGAATGATGTGGCTCGATAATTGCATAAAAATAATATTGGCAGTTTTCCAAATTGGCTCAAACAGAAGCCGCCGGCATCAATCCAAATCTTGATACCATCTATATAGAATGCAAAGACCTAAATTTTACTAGATATTTCCTCGGTTAAACCTTAAAATGAATCAAAAATTCATCTATCATCAAATTACAAAACGATTTCGATTTCCCGGCGAAAAAAAAAACTCAAAAAATATACCCCGATCGATACGTTCCTATAGTTGAGCCTTGGTGCAAGTGTCGAAAGCCATTTCTTATGAATTGCCTATTTCCTCCATTTCGTACCCCTCCCCTCCCCTCTCCCCACTTTACAAATAGTTCCTGGGAACTGCCTATTTCCCCTACCTCTCCCTTACTTCTACACACTATGATGGTGGTAGAATTCGAGGAAATACCGGCAATATAGTATTGTTGTATTGTGAATTTGTTGGGATGAATGTTATCGGACACTGCATCTCCAAATTGTTGACTAATTGCACAGTTCGTGGATCACATCGAAGAGTCGATGCTTCTGTGGTCGTACGTGATGATGAACTGAAAATCATTGACTTACTTCAGATATACTTCAGATGTTCCAAATAAACTTCGGCGATATTTAAAGTGTAATCGGAATGTAGTAATATCAGTCTCTAACATATGAAGAAACAAAAAAAAAAAAATTCCATAAGCAATCGAATCAATGCATCGAATTTCCCATCTATAAAATATAAATCATTCATATGCAAATTAAATAATTCAGCGAATGATGCACAATTAAGTACGCAAATCTACAATAATATTATGAAGAAAATAATTCCATAATTAGAAATAAATAATCATCGATTTATTTGAAGTAACTGACTTATTTCAGCAAATAGTGACCATAGTTATCCCCCCAACCCCCCCCCCCTTGCACCGCATCTACGTCTCATTTTCTCTTCGACTTACAGAATTCGCCGTTGATTAGACCACATTTTTTAAAAACATATTTAAATTCAAAATACGAAATATTATACATTTAAAAAAATTTTTTCTTCCACTCATATACATCCGGATCGGATTACCTAATATCCTTTATTCAATGATTCCATCAACACAAAAATAATCTCATGTGTAGAGAAGAAAGCAACAAACCTTGTACTTTTCATCATTAACTGACGAGTACGATTCAATTCTTCGAGTAATTTCCGGTTGTTATCTTCTGCAAAAAAAAGAACATCAAATTGAAATATTTATGAAGAAAAAAAACAAAACATTGATAACTGAGCGAATTAAAAAAAAACATTAAAACAAAGTTTCAGCATAAAAAGCAATTCTAACTCACCGCCAATGTTTTATTT
Source organism: Baylisascaris procyonis (assembly GCA_037389465.1). NCBI lineage: Eukaryota > Metazoa > Nematoda > Chromadorea > Rhabditida > Ascarididae > Baylisascaris > Baylisascaris procyonis. The sequence goes on from JAZARR010000197.1 coordinate 9,319,069, forward strand.
AAACGACCGCCTTATAATATTTCAGCTTTGTCTCGGTAGCGATCATTGAAATATACATTTAAAAAATTTTATAAACTTTTTTTTCAAGTTTTTCATGTAGGTTATTTTTTTTGCGCTCAAACGAAAAGTTTCCATTTATAAATCTTAAAAAAATATAAAATAAATGCAACTTAATTAGCAAATGATGCTCGAAATGAACTTAATTTTTCGTTTTTTTTTTGAGAATTTCTCTGAAACCTTTGCCAAAATTTTCTCGTTTTTTTTTGATTGTTTTTCAGTTATTCACATTTTGTAACGTTTTTACCATATGCCCCATTTTGAAAGCTGCAAAATTAGATGGAATCTTCCTTCTATCTCATCCTTTAAAAATAAAAGAATGCAACTGGAAGGTACTACAGCACTCTCGATGCTCTCTAGAAAGTAACTGTAAGGAATAGCTAGGCTCACTCATATGGTCTGCACTCGTCCATCCTCATTTATTAAGGTGCTAAAAGGTTGGGCATTTTAGTAGTTTGGAGGATCAATTAAAAACAACGGAAAGTCTTGGAGTTGAGGTAAGCAAGACGGACACTGTTAATTGTTGTTTACGTTTCGCACCATCTTCAAGGCCAAATCCTGAATTCCTTAACGATAAAATGCTACATTATCTCCCAAATAGCATAGAATGAAAAACAAACGACTAACCTTGTTTTGAAGTCATTGATGAAAAAAATTCATCGATCGGCGGCCTTTTAATCAACCCAAATGTACCGTAATTCTAAATAATCGAAAAATAAAACAAATATATAAATATAAACACAGTCATACACAGCACTTTCAAACAGATACAGACAGACACATGCATGGACGTAAAGGCATATAGATGGCAACAAAATAACCTACTTTGTAATAAAACAGTTGCGCGAAATGCTTGAAACCACAAAACGAAGTTAAAGCACTCGAAAAATGAGAATGAACCGGCGTATTTGAGCTCTCTCAGTGAAAGAGCGCTGCAATAGACAAGTAATATTAAGCGTTGTCTGTAGTAGCGTTCTACTCGAAGAACGCGCACCACCATATCCCTATTTCCTTGGCCATTCCTCCACCTTTCCTCCACTTTTTTCCTTTCCCGTTCACCTCTCATCCTGCCTTTCCTCTGCCGCCCTCTCTTTCCCACCCACCCCCACTTTCCTTTTCCTCAAATGGGTGGACTAATTTTAATAGAACTGAATAGGTTAATTTATGGTGAGATGTATCATATATGCGGAATCATCCCAATCATCGAGGTGATGCATTAGTAACAGATTTCATGATTAGAAGAAATGGACAATAAAAACACAAAAATTGAAAATTTTGAATAATCTCAGGGAAAAAAGTTCTTAGAGGAAGCAATCTCTGACATTTTTCCACAATTGCACTAAAGCTTATCATTGCTAAATAAAGAAAAGGAAAATTTGTATCGCATTGACTCGTCATTAGTTAGCAGCTTAATTTCGTTCAAAAATAGTCATCACTCATAGATTTTGGGCAACAATTGCAATCGACATAAATTTTGCCTAAAGAGAGACCTTTGGTGGGTGGAAGGGGGAAGGAAGGGAAAGGAAAAGAGGAGGAAAGGCATGGTCGATACTCTTGGTTATACCGACCGTCAAATTAGCTGTGAAATAGAGATCGCATTCTACGCCTTATTTATCCTACCTCAACACCTCATTGTCTCTCTATCTTTCTCTAAGGTAGTATCGATTTGTGATCATGGATACGGTAATGAAATTCGGTAAGTACTATCTCTACATGATGACTAGCTGTTGCTCCACATGATCGAAATTGCCATTTTTGGTATTCTCTTTCTCAGCTCCTGTTTTCTCTCGCGTGGTAGCCCGTATACCGTTCGAGAGGTCTCGGCGAGCTGATGACGGATCAGAAGACCGTTCGACACCGCATGGAATAGCGGCCGAGAACAGGAAACCCCAAAATTGCAAAAATCGAGATTTGCGAAATTCTGGCCGGTCGATTCGGTCTTCAACCTTTCTCTCGAAATACAAAGAATTATATATCGTTCGATAGAGCTTTCGAAGATGTGCTCGATGGAGCAAACCGTAACTGCCTAGGCCTAACCGCTGTCGAGAAAAAAAATCGGAAATATCAATTACAGTAGATTTGTAGGAAAATACAACATTCGTACACGTATAAGTTCCTTCCTTTCACGTTAAACAGCAAACAATGCACATGCTCGTAATCAGTTCATCAAGCTCTATCGTTTGATACCAAAATCAGCGAAATTGAAGACTAAAAATATTTCTCGAAAATTTCCCTGTATTACCCCCTCACGGTCGAAAAATTGCGAATTTCGGGGTTCTTTTTCTCGGCCGGTATTCACCCTAAAGCGATCAACCGCGAACCATTCGAGAGGTCTCGGCGAGCTGATGACGGATCAGAAGACCGTTCGACACCGCATGGAATAGCGGCCGAGAACGGGAAACCCCAAAATTGCAAAAATCGAGATTTGCGAAATTCTGGCCGGTCGATTCGGTCTTCAACCTTTCTCTCGAAATATAAAGAATTATACATCGTTCGATAGAGCTTTCGAAGATGTGCTCGATGGAGCAAACCGTAACTGCCTGGGCCTAACCGCTGTCGAGAAAAAAAACCGGAAATATCAATTACAGTAGATTTGTAGGAAAATACAACATTCGTACACGTATAAGTTCCTTCCTTTCACGTTAAACAGCAAACAATGCACATGCTCGTAATCAGTTCATCAAGCTCTATCGTTTGATACCAAAATCAGCGAAATTGAAGACTAAAAATATTTCTCGAAAATTTCCCTGTATTACCCCCTCACGGTCGAAAAATTGCGAATTTCGGGGTTCTTTTTCTCGGCCGGTATTCATCCTAAAGCGATGCACCGCGAACCATTCGAGAGGTCTCGGCGAGCTGATGACGGATCAGAAAACCGTTCGACACCGCATGGAATAGCGGCCGAGAACGGGAAACCCCAAAATTGCAAAAATCGAGATTTGCGAAATTCTGGCCGGTCGATTCGGTCTTCAACATTTCTCTCGAAATACAAAGAGTTATATATCGTTCGATAGAGCTTTCGAAGATGTGCTCGATGGAGCAAACCGTAACTACCTAGGCCTAACCGCTGTCGAGAAAAAAAAAATCGGAAATATCAATTACAGTAGATTTGCAGGAAAATACAACATTCGTACACGTATAAGTTCCTTCCTTTCACGTTAAACAGCAAACAATGCACATGCACGTAATCAGTTCATCAAGCTCTATCGTTTGGTACCAAAATCAGCGAAATTGAAGACTAAAAATATTTCTCGAAAATTTCCCTGTATTACCTACCCCCTTACGGTCGAAAAATTGCGAATTTCGGGGTTCTTTTTCTCGGCCGGTATTCACCCTAAAGCGATCAACCGCGAACCATTCGAGAGGTCTCGGCGAGCTGATGACGGATCAGAAGACCGTTCGACACCGCATGGAATAGCGGCCGAGAACGGGAAACCCCAAAATTGCAAAAATCGAGATTTGCGAAATTCTGGCCGGTCGATTCGGTCTTCAACCTTTCTCTCGAAATATAAAGAATTATACATCGTTCGATAGAGCTTTCGAAGATGTGCTCGATGGAGCAAACCGTAACTGCCTGGGCCTAACCGCTGTCGAGAAAAAAAACCGGAAATATCAATTACAGTAGATTTGTAGGAAAATACAACATTCGTACACGTATAAGTTCCTTCCTTTCACGTTAAACAGCAAACAATGCACATGCTCGTAATCAGTTCATCAAGCTCTATCGTTTGATACCAAAATCAGCGAAATTGAAGACTAAAAATATTTCTCGAAAATTTCCCTGTATTACCTACCCCCTTACGGTCGAAAAATTGCGAATTTCGGGGTTCTTTTTCTCGGCCGGTATTCACCCTAAAGCGATCAACCGCGAACCATTCGAGAGGTCTCGGCGAGCTGATGACGGATCAGAAGACCGTTCGACACCGCATGGAATAGCGGCCGAGAACGGGAAACCCCAAAATTGCAAAAATCGAGATTTGCGAAATTCTGGCCGGTCGATTCGGTCTTCAACCTTTCTCTCGAAATATAAAGAATTATACATCGTTCGATAGAGCTTTCGAAGATGTGCTCGATGGAGCAAACCGTAACTGCCTGGGCCTAACCGCTGTCGAGAAAAAAACCGGAAATATCAATTACAGTAGATTTGTAGGAAAATACAACATTCGTACACGTATAAGTTCCTTCCTTTCACGTTAAACAGCAAACAATGCACATGCTCGTAATCAGTTCATCAAGCTCTATCGTTTGATACCAAAATCAGCGAAATTGAAGACTAAAAATATTTCTCGAAAATTTCCCTGTATTACCCCCTTACGGTCGAAAAATTGCGAATTTCGGGGTTCTTTTTCTCGGCCGGTATTCATCCTAAAGCGATGCACCGCGAACCATTCGAGAGGTCTCGGCGAGCTGATGACGGATCAGAAAACCGTTCGACACCGCATGGAATAGCGGCCGAGAACGGGAAACCCCAAAATTGCAAAAATCGAGATTTGCGAAATTCTGGCCGGTCGATTCGGTCTTCAACATTTCTCTCGAAATACAAAGAGTTATATATCGTTCGATAGAGCTTTCGAAGATGTGCTCGATGGAGCAAACCGTAACTACCTAGGCCTAACCGCTGTCGAGAAAAAAAAAATCGGAAATATCAATTACAGTAGATTTGCAGGAAAATACAACATTCGTACACGTATAAGTTCCTTCCTTTCACGTTAAACAGCAAACAATGCACATGCTCGTAATCAGTTCATCAAGCTCTATCGTTTGGTACCAAAATCAGCGAAATTGAAGACTAAAAATATTTCTCGAAAATTTCCCTGTATTACCTACCCCCTTACGGTCGAAAAATTGCGAATTTCGGGGTTCTTTTTCTCGGCCGGTATTCACCCTAAAGCGATCAACCGCGAACCATTCGAGAGGTCTCGGCGAGCTGATGACGGATCAGAAGACCGTTCGACACCGCATGGAATAGCGGCCGAGAACGGGAAACCCCAAAATTGCAAAAATCGAGATTTGCGAAATTCTGGCCGGTCGATTCGGTCTTCAACCTTTCTCTCGAAATATAAAGAATTATACATCGTTCGATAGAGCTTTCGAAGATGTGCTCGATGGAGCAAACCGTAACTGCCTGGGCCTAACCGCTGTCGAGAAAAAAAACCGGAAATATCAATTACAGTAGATTTGTAGGAAAATACAACATTCGTACACGTATAAGTTCCTTCCTTTCACGTTAAACAGCAAACAATGCACATGCTCGTAATCAGTTCATCAAGCTCTATCGCTTGATACCAAAATCAGCGAAATTGAAGACTAAAAATATTTCTCGAAAATTTCCCTGTATTACCTACCCCCTTACGGTCGAAAAATTGCGAATTTCGGGGTTCTTTTTCTCGGCCGGTATTCACCCTATAGCGATCAACCGCGAACCATTCGAGAGGTCTCGGCGAGCTGATGACGGATCAGAAGACCGTTCGACACCGCATGGAATAGCGGCCGAGAACGGGAAACCCCAAAATTGCAAAAATCGAGATTTGCGAAATTCTGGCCGGTCGATTCGGTCTTCAACATTTCTCTCGAAATACAAAGAGTTATATATCGTTCGATAGAGCTTTCGAAGATGTGCTCGATGGAGCAAACCGTAACTGCCTAGGCCTAACCGCTGTCGAGAAAAAAAATCGGAAATATCAATTACAGTAGATTTGTAGGAAAATACAACATTCGTACACGTATAAGTTCCTTCCTTTCACGTTAAACAGCAAACAATGCACATGCTCGTAATCAGTTCATCAATCTCTATCGTTTGATACCAAAATCAGCGAAATTGAAGACTAAAAATATTTCTCGAAAATTTCCCTGTATTATTACCCCCTCACGGTCGAAAAATTGCGAATTTCGGGGTTCTTTTTCTCGGCCGGTATTCATCCTAAAGCGATGCACCGCGAACCATTCGAGAGGTCTCGGCGAGCTGATGACGGATCAGAAGACCGTTCGACACCGCATGGAATAGCGGCCGAGAACGGGAAACCCCAAAATTGCAAAAATCGAGATTTGCGAAATTCTGGCCGGTCGATTCGGTCTTCAACATTTCTCTCGAAATACAAAGAGTTATATATCGTTCGATAGAGCTTTCGAAGATGTGCTCGATGGAGCAAACCGTAACTACCTAGGCCTAACCGCTGTCGAGAAAAAAAAAATCGGAAATATCAATTACAGTAGATTTGCAGGAAAATACAACATTCGTACACGTATAAGTTCCTTCCTTTCACGTTAAACAGCAAACAATGCACATGCACGTAATCAGTTCATCAAGCTCTATCGTTTGGTACCAAAATCAGCGAAATTGAAGACTAAAAATATTTCTCGAAAATTTCCCTGTATTACCTACCCCCTTACGGTCGAAAAATTGCGAATTTCGGGGTTCTTTTTCTCGGCCGGTATTCACCCTAAAGCGATCAACCGCGAACCATTCGAGAGGTCTCGGCGAGCTGATGACGGATCAGAAGACCGTTCGACACCGCATGGAATAGCGGCCGAGAACGGGAAACCCCAAAATTGCAAAAATCGAGATTTGCGAAATTCTGGCCGGTCGATTCGGTCTTCAACCTTTCTCTCGAAATATAAAGAATTATACATCGTTCGATAGAGCTTTCGAAGATGTGCTCGATGGAGCAAACCGTAACTGCCTGGGCCTAACCGCTGTCGAGAAAAAAAACCGGAAATATCAATTACAGTAGATTTGTAGGAAAATACAACATTCGTACACGTATAAGTTCCTTCCTTTCACGTTAAACAGCAAACAATGCACATGCTCGTAATCAGTTCATCAAGCTCTATCGTTTGATACCAAAATCAGCGAAATTGAAGACTAAAAATATTTCTCGAAAATTTCCCTGTATTACCTACCCCCTTACGGTCGAAAAATTGCGAATTTCGGGGTTCTTTTTCTCGGCCGGTATTCACCCTAAAGCGATCAACCGCGAACCATTCGAGAGGTCTCGGCGAGCTGATGACGGATCAGAAGACCGTTCGACACCGCATGGAATAGCGGCCGAGAACGGGAAACCCCAAAATTGCAAAAATCGAGATTTGCGAAATTCTGGCCGGTCGATTCGGTCTTCAACCTTTCTCTCGAAATATAAAGAATTATACATCGTTCGATAGAGCTTTCGAAGATGTGCTCGATGGAGCAAACCGTAACTGCCTGGGCCTAACCGCTGTCGAGAAAAAAACCGGAAATATCAATTACAGTAGATTTGTAGGAAAATACAACATTCGTACACGTATAAGTTCCTTCCTTTCACGTTAAACAGCAAACAATGCACATGCTCGTAATCAGTTCATCAAGCTCTATCGTTTGATACCAAAATCAGCGAAATTGAAGACTAAAAATATTTCTCGAAAATTTCCCTGTATTACCCCCTTACGGTCGAAAAATTGCGAATTTCGGGGTTCTTTTTCTCGGCCGGTATTCATCCTAAAGCGATGCACCGCGAACCATTCGAGAGGTCTCGGCGAGCTGATGACGGATCAGAAAACCGTTCGACACCGCATGGAATAGCGGCCGAGAACGGGAAACCCCAAAATTGCAAAAATCGAGATTTGCGAAATTCTGGCCGGTCGATTCGGTCTTCAACATTTCTCTCGAAATACAAAGAGTTATATATCGTTCGATAGAGCTTTCGAAGATGTGCTCGATGGAGCAAACCGTAACTACCTAGGCCTAACCGCTGTCGAGAAAAAAAAAATCGGAAATATCAATTACAGTAGATTTGCAGGAAAATACAACATTCGTACACGTATAAGTTCCTTCCTTTCACGTTAAACAGCAAACAATGCACATGCTCGTAATCAGTTCATCAAGCTCTATCGTTTGGTACCAAAATCAGCGAAATTGAAGACTAAAAATATTTCTCGAAAATTTCCCTGTATTACCCCCTTACGGTCGAAAAATTGCGAATTTCGGGGTTCTTTTTCTCGGCCGGTATTCACCCTAAAGCGATCAACCGCGAACCATTCGAGAGGTCTCGGCGAGCTGATGACGGATCAGAAGACCGTTCGACACCGCATGGAATAGCGGCCGAGAACGGGAAACCCCAAAATTGCAAAAATCGAGATTTGCGAAATTCTGGCCGGTCGATTCGGTCTTCAACCTTTCTCTCGAAATATAAAGAATTATACATCGTTCGATAGAGCTTTCGAAGATGTGCTCGATGGAGCAAACCGTAACTGCCTGGGCCTAACCGCTGTCGAGAAAAAAAACCGGAAATATCAATTACAGTAGATTTGTAGGAAAATACAACATTCGTACACGTATAAGTTCCTTCCTTTCACGTTAAACAGCAAACAATGCACATGCTCGTAATCAGTTCATCAAGCTCTATCGCTTGATACCAAAATCAGCGAAATTGAAGACTAAAAATATTTCTCGAAAATTTCCCTGTATTACCCCCTTACGGTCGAAAAATTGCGAATTTCGGGGTTCTTTTTCTCGGCCGGTATTCATCCTAAAGCGATGCACCGCGAACCATTCGAGAGGTCTCGGCGAGCTGATGACGGATCAGAAGACCGTTCGACACCGCATGGAATAGCGGCCGAGAACGGGAAACCCCAAAATTGCAAAAATCGAGATTTGCGAAATTCTGGCCGGTCGATTCGGTCTTCAACATTTCTCTCGAAATACAAAGAGTTATATATCGTTCGATAGAGCTTTCGAAGATGTGCTCGATGGAGCAAACCGTAACTGCCTAGGCCTAACCGCTGTCGAGAAAAAAATCGGAAATATCAATTACAGTAGATTTGTAGGAAAATACAACATTCGTACACGTATAAGTTCCTTCCTTTCACGTTAAACAGCAAACAATGCACATGCTCGTAATCAGTTCATCAAGCTCTATCGCTTGATACCAAAATCAGCGAAATTGAAGACTAAAAATATTTCTCGAAAATTTCCCTATATTACCCCCTCACGGTCGAAAAATTGCGAATTTCGGGGTTCTTTTTCTCGGCCGGTATTCACCCTAAAGCGATCAACCGCGAACCATTCGAGAGGTCTCGGCGAGCTGATGACGGATCAGAAGACCGTTCGACACCGCATGGAATAGCGGCCGAGAACGGGAAACCCCAAAATTGCAAAAATCGAGATTTGCGAAATTCTGGCCGGTCGATTCGGTCTTCAACATTTCTCTCGAAATACAAAGAGTTATATATCGTTCGATAGAGCTTTCGAAGATGTGCTCGATGGAGCAAACCGTAACTGCCTAGGCCTAACCGCTGTCGAGAAAAAAAATCGGAAATATCAATTACAGTAGATTTGTAGGAAAATACAACATTCGTACACGTATAAGTTCCTTCCTTTCACGTTAAACAGCAAACAATGCACATGCTCGTAATCAGTTCATCAATCTCTATCGTTTGATACCAAAATCAGCGAAATTGAAGACTAAAAATATTTCTCGAAAATTTCCCTGTATTATTACCCCCTCACGGTCGAAAAATTGCGAATTTCGGGGTTCTTTTTCTCGGCCGGTATTCATCCTAAAGCGATGCACCGCGAACCATTCGAGAGGTCTCGGCGAGCTGATGACGGATCAGAAGACCGTTCGACACCGCATGGAATAGCGGCCGAGAACGGGAAACCCCAAAATTGCAAAAATCGAGATTTGCGAAATTCTGGCCGGTCGATTCGGTCTTCAACATTTCTCTCGAAATACAAAGAGTTATATATCGTTCGATAGAGCTTTCGAAGATGTGCTCGATGGAGCAAACCGTAACTGCCTAGGCCTAACCGCTGTCGAGAAAAAAAATCGGAAATATCAATTACAGTAGATTTGTAGGAAAATACAACATTCGTACACGTATAAGTTCCTTCCTTTCACGTTAAACAGCAAACAATGCACATGCTCGTAATCAGTTCATCAAGCTCTATCGCTTGATACCAAAATCAGCGAAATTGAAGACTAAAAATATTTCTCGAAAATTTCCCTATATTACCCCCTCACGGTCGAAAAATTGCGAATTTCGGGGTTCTTTTTCTCGGCCGGTATTCACCCTAAAGCGATCAACCGCGAACCATTCGAGAGGTCTCGGCGAGCTGATGACGGATCAGAAGACCGTTCGACACCGCATGGAATAGCGGCCGAGAACGGGAAACCCCAAAATTGCAAAAATCGAGATTTGCGAAATTCTGGCCGGTCGATTCGGTCTTCAACCTTTCTCTCGAAATACAAAGAATTATATATCGTTCGATAGAGCTTTCGAAGATGTGCTCGATGGAGCAAACCGTAACTACCTAGGCCTAACCGCTGTCGAGAAAAAAAAATCGGAAATATCAATTACAGTAGATTTGCAGGAAAATACAACATTCGTACACGTATAAGTTCCTTCCTTTCACGTTAAACAGCAAACAATGCACATGCTCGTAATCAGTTCATCAAGCTCTATCGTTTGGTACCAAAATCAGCGAAATTGAAGACTAAAAATATTTCTCGAAAATTTCCCTGTATTACCTACCCCCTTACGGTCGAAAAATTGCGAATTTCGGGGTTCTTTTTCTCGGCCGGTATTCACCCTAAAGCGATCAACCGCGAACCATTCGAGAGGTCTCGGCGAGCTGATGACGGATCAGAAGACCGTTCGACACCGCATGGAATAGCGGCCGAGAACGGGAAACCCCAAAATTGCAAAAATCGAGATTTGCGAAATTCTGGCCGGTCGATTCGGTCTTCAACCTTTCTCTCGAAATATAAAGAATTATACATCGTTCGATAGAGCTTTCGAAGATGTGCTCGATGGAGCAAACCGTAACTGCCTGGGCCTAACCGCTGTCGAGAAAAAAACCGGAAATATCAATTACAGTAGATTTGTAGGAAAATACAACATTCGTACACGTATAAGTTCCTTCCTTTCACGTTAAACAGCAAACAATGCACATGCTCGTAATCAGTTCATCAAGCTCTATCGCTTGATACCAAAATCAGCGAAATTGAAGACTAAAAATATTTCTCGAAAATTTCCCTGTATTACCCCCTTACGGTCGAAAAATTGCGAATTTCGGGGTTCTTTTTCTCGGCCGGTATTCATCCTAAAGCGATCACCGCGAACCATTCGAGAGGTCTCGGCGAGCTGATGACGGATCAGAAGACCGTTCGACACCGCATGGAATAGCGGCCGAGAACGGGAAACCCCAAAATTGCAAAAATCGAGATTTGCGAAATTCTGGCCGGTCGATTCGGTCTTCAACATTTCTCTCGAAATACAAAGAGTTATATATCGTTCGATAGAGCTTTCGAAGATGTGCTCGATGGAGCAAACCGTAACTGCCTAGGCCTAACCGCTGTCGAGAAAAAAATCGGAAATATCAATTACAGTAGATTTGTAGGAAAATACAACATTCGTACACGTATAAGTTCCTTCCTTTCACGTTAAACAGCAAACAATGCACATGCTCGTAATCAGTTCATCAATCTCTATCGTTTGATACCAAAATCAGCGAAATTGAAGACTAAAAATATTTCTCGAAAATTTCCCTGTATTATTACCCCCTCACGGTCGAAAAATTGCGAATTTCGGGGTTCTTTTTCTCGGCCGGTATTCATCCTAAAGCGATGCACCGCGAACCATTCGAGAGGTCTCGGCGAGCTGATGACGGATCAGAAGACCGTTCGACACCGCATGGAATAGCGGCCGAGAACGGGAAACCCCAAAATTGCAAAAATCGAGATTTGCGAAATTCTGGCCGGTCGATTCGGTCTTCAACATTTCTCTCGAAATACAAAGAGTTATATATCGTTCGATAGAGCTTTCGAAGATGTGCTCGATGGAGCAAACCGTAACTGCCTAGGCCTAACCGCTGTCGAGAAAAAAATCGGAAATATCAATTACAGTAGATTTGTAGGAAAATACAACATTCGTACACGTATAAGTTCCTTCCTTTCACGTTAAACAGCAAACAATGCACATGCTCGTAATCAGTTCATCAAGCTCTATCGCTTGATACCAAAATCAGCGAAATTGAAGACTAAAAATATTTCTCGAAAATTTCCCTATATTACCCCCTCACGGTCGAAAAATTGCGAATTTCGGGGTTCTTTTTCTCGGCCGGTATTCACCCTAAAGCGATCAACCGCGAACCATTCGAGAGGTCTCGGCGAGCTGATGACGGATCAGAAGACCGTTCGACACCGCATGGAATAGCGGCCGAGAACGGGAAACCCCAAAATTGCAAAAATCGAGATTTGCGAAATTCTGGCCGGTCGATTCGGTCTTCAACCTTTCTCTCGAAATATAAAGAGTTATATATCGTTCGATAGAGCTTTCGAAGATGTGCTCGATGGAGCAAACCGTAACTGCCTAGGCCTAACCGCTGTCGAGAAAAAAAATCGGAAATATCAATTACAGTAGATTTGTAGGAAAATACAACATTCGTACACGTATAAGTTCCTTCCTTTCACGTTAAACAGCAAACAATGCACATGCTCGTAATCAGTTCATCAAGCTCTATCGCTTGATACCAAAATCAGCGAAATTGAAGACTAAAAATATTTCTCGAAAATTTCCCTATTACCTACCCCCTTACGGTCGAAAAATTGCGAATTTCGGGGTTCTTTTTCTCGGCCGGTATTCACCCTAAAGCGATCAACCGCGAACCATTCGAGAGGTCTCGGCGAGCTGATGACGGATCAGAAGACCGTTCGACACCGCATGGAATAGCGGCCGAGAACGGGAAACCCCAAAATTGCAAAAATCGAGATTTGCGAAATTCTGGCCGGTCGATTCGGTCTTCAACCTTTCTCTCGAAATATAAAGAATTATACATCGTTCGATAGAGCTTTCGAAGATGTGCTCGATGGAGCAAACCGTAACTGCCTGGGCCTAACCGCTGTCGAGAAAAAAAACCGGAAATATCAATTACAGTAGATTTGTAGGAAAATACAACATTCGTACACGTATAAGTTCCTTCCTTTCACGTTAAACAGCAAACAATGCACATGCTCGTAATCAGTTCATCAAGCTCTATCGCTTGATACCAAAATCAGCGAAATTGAAGACTAAAAATATTTCTCGAAAATTTCCCTGTATTACCCCCTTACGGTCGAAAAATTGCGAATTTCGGGGTTCTTTTTCTCGGCCGGTATTCATCCTAAAGCGACGCACCGCGAACCATTCGAGAGGTCTCGGCGAGCTGATGACGGATCAGAAGACCGTTCGACACCGCATGGAATAGCGGCCGAGAACGGGAAACCCCAAAATTGCAAAAATCGAGATTTGCGAAATTCTGGCCGGTCGATTCGGTCTTCAACCTTTCTCTCGAAATACAAAGAGTTATATATCGTTCGATAGAGCTTTCGAAGATGTGCTCGATGGAGCAAACCGTAACTGCCTAGGCCTAACCGCTGTCGAGAAAAAAAATCGGAAATATCAATTACAGTAGATTTGTAGGAAAATACAACATTCGTACACGTATAAGTTCCTTCCTTTCACGTTAAACAGCAAACAATGCACATGCTCGTAATCAGTTCATCAAGCTCTATCGTTTGATACCAAAATCAGCGAAATTGAAGACTAAAAATATTTCTCGAAAATTTCCCTGTATTACCCCCTTACGGTCGAAAAATTGCGAATTTCGGGGTTCTTTTTCTCGGCCGGTATTCATCCTAAAGCGATGCACCGCGAACCATTCGAGAGGTCTCGGCGAGCTGATGACGGATCAGAAGACCGTTCGACACCGCATGGAATAGCGGCCGAGAACGGGAAACCCCAAAATTGCAAAAATCGAGATTTGCGAAATTCTGGCCGGTCGATTCGGTCTTCAACCTTTCTCTCGAAATATAAAGAATTATATATCGTTCGATAGAGCTTTCGAAGATGTGCTCGATGGAGCAAACCGTAACTCCCTAGGCCTAACCGCTGTCGAGAAAAAAAAATCGGAAATATCAATTACAGTAGATTTGCAGGAAAATACAACATTCGTACACGTATAAGTTCCTTCCTTTCACGTTAAACAGCAAACAATGCACATGCACGTAATCAGTTCATCAAGCTCTATCGTTTGATACCAAAATCAGCGAAATTGAAGACTAAAAATATTTCTCGAAAATTTCCCTGTATTACCTACCCCTTACGGTCGAAAAATTGCGAATTTCGGGGTTCTTTTTCTCGGCCGGTATTCACCCTAAAGCGATCAACCGCGAACCATTCGAGAGGTCTCGGCGAGCTGATGACGGATCAGAAGACCGTTCGACACCGCATGGAATAGCGGCCGAGAACGGGAAACCCCAAAATTGCAAAAATCGAGATTTGCGAAATTCTGGCCGGTCGATTCGGTCTTCAACCTTTCTCTCGAAATATAAAGAATTATACATCGTTCGATAGAGCTTTCGAAGATGTGCTCGATGGAGCAAACCGTAACTGCCTGGGCCTAACCGCTGTCGAGAAAAAAAACCGGAAATATCAATTACAGTAGATTTGTAGGAAAATACAACATTCGTACACGTATAAGTTCCTTCCTTTCACGTTAAACAGCAAACAATGCACATGCTCGTAATCAGTTCATCAAGCTCTATCGTTTGATACCAAAATCAGCGAAATTGAAGACTAAAAATATTTCTCGAAAATTTCCCTGTATTACCTACCCCCTCACGGTCGAAAAATTGCGAATTTCGGGGTTCTTTTTCTCGGCCGGTATTCACCCTAAAGCGATCAACCGCGAACCATTCGAGAGGTCTCGGCGAGCTGATGACGGATCAGAAGACCGTTCGACACCGCATGGAATAGCGGCCGAGAACGGGAAACCCCAAAATTGCAAAAATCGAGATTTGCGAAATTCTGGCCGGTCGATTCGGTCTTCAACCTTTCTCTCGAAATATAAAGAATTATACATCGTTCGATAGAGCTTTCGAAGATGTGCTCGATGGAGCAAACCGTAACTGCCTGGGCCTAACCGCTGTCGAGAAAAAAAACCGGAAATATCAATTACAGTAGATTTGTAGGAAAATACAACATTCGTACACGTATAAGTTCCTTCCTTTCACGTTAAACAGCAAACAATGCACATGCTCGTAATCAGTTCATCAAGCTCTATCGTTTGATACCAAAATCAGCGAAATTGAAGACTAAAAATATTTCTCGAAAATTTCCCTGTATTACCCCCTTACGGTCGAAAAATTGCGAATTTCGGGGTTCTTTTTCTCGGCCGGTATTCATCCTAAAGCGATGCACCGCGAACCATTCGAGAGGTCTCGGCGAGCTGATGACGGATCAGAAAACCGTTCGACACCGCATGGAATAGCGGCCGAGAACGGGAAACCCCAAAATTGCAAAAATCGAGATTTGCGAAATTCTGGCCGGTCGATTCGGTCTTCAACATTTCTCTCGAAATACAAAGAGTTATATATCGTTCGATAGAGCTTTCGAAGATGTGCTCGATGGAGCAAACCGTAACTACCTAGGCCTAACCGCTGTCGAGAAAAAATCGGAAATATCAATTACAGTAGATTTGCAGGAAAATACAACATTCGTACACGTATAAGTTCCTTCCTTTCACGTTAAACAGCAAACAATGCACATGCTCGTAATCAGTTCATCAAGCTCTATCGTTTGGTACCAAAATCAGCGAAATTGAAGACTAAAAATATTTCTCGAAAATTTCCCTGTATTACCTACCCTTACGGTCGAAAAATTGCGAATTTCGGGGTTCTTTTTCTCGGCCGGTATTCACCCTAAAGCGATCAACCGCGAACCATTCGAGAGGTCTCGGCGAGCTGATGACGGATCAGAAGACCGTTCGACACCGCATGGAATAGCGGCCGAGAACGGGAAACCCCAAAATTGCAAAAATCGAGATTTGCGAAATTCTGGCCGGTCGATTCGGTCTTCAACATTTCTCTCGAAATATAAAGAATTATACATCGTTCGATAGAGCTTTCGAAGATGTGCTCGATGGAGCAAACCGTAACTGCCTGGGCCTAACCGCTGTCGAGAAAAAAAACGGAAATATCAATTACAGTAGATTTGTAGGAAAATACAACATTCGTACACGTATAAGTTCCTTCCTTTCACGTTAAACAGCAAACAATGCACATGCTCGTAATCAGTTCATCAAGCTCTATCGCTTGATACCAAAATCAGCGAAATTGAAGACTAAAAATATTTCTCGAAAATTTCCCTGTATTACCCCCTTACGGTCGAAAAATTGCGAATTTCGGGGTTCTTTTTCTCGGCCGGTATTCATCCTAAAGCGATGCACCGCGAACCATTCGAGAGGTCTCGGCGAGCTGATGACGGATCAGAAGACCGTTCGACACCGCATGGAATAGCGGCCGAGAACGGGAAACCCCAAAATTGCAAAAATCGAGATTTGCGAAATTCTGGCCGGTCGATTCGGTCTTCAACATTTCTCTCGAAATACAAAGAGTTATATATCGTTCGATAGAGCTTTCGAAGATGTGCTCGATGGAGCAAACCGTAACTGCCTAGGCCTAACCGCTGTCGAGAAAAAAAATCGGAAATATCAATTACAGTAGATTTGTAGGAAAATACAACATTCGTACACGTATAAGTTCCTTCCTTTCACGTTAAACAGCAAACAATGCACATGCTCGTAATCAGTTCATCAAGCTCTATCGCTTGATACCAAAATCAGCGAAATTGAAGACTAAAAATATTTCTCGAAAATTTCCCTATATTACCCCCTCACGGTCGAAAAATTGCGAATTTCGGGGTTCTTTTTCTCGGCCGGTATTCACCCTAAAGCGATCAACCGCGAACCATTCGAGAGGTCTCGGCGAGCTGATGACGGATCAGAAGACCGTTCGACACCGCATGGAATAGCGGCCGAGAACGGGAAACCCCAAAATTGCAAAAATCGAGATTTGCGAAATTCTGGCCGGTCGATTCGGTCTTCAACATTTCTCTCGAAATACAAAGAGTTATATATCGTTCGATAGAGCTTTCGAAGATGTGCTCGATGGAGCAAACCGTAACTGCCTAGGCCTAACCGCTGTCGAGAAAAAAATCGGAAATATCAATTACAGTAGATTTGTAGGAAAATACAACATTCGTACACGTATAAGTTCCTTCCTTTCACGTTAAACAGCAAACAATGCACATGCTCGTAATCAGTTCATCAATCTCTATCGTTTGATACCAAAATCAGCGAAATTGAAGACTAAAAATATTTCTCGAAAGTTTCCCTGTATTATTACCCCCTCACGGTCGAAAAATTGCGAATTTCGGGGTTCTTTTTCTCGGCCGGTATTCATCCTAAAGCGATGCACCGCGAACCATTCGAGAGGTCTCGGCGAGCTGATGACGGATCAGAAGACCGTTCGACACCGCATGGAATAGCGGCCGAGAACGGGAAACCCCAAAATTGCAAAAATCGAGATTTGCGAAATTCTGGCCGGTCGATTCGGTCTTCAACATTTCTCTCGAAATACAAAGAGTTATATATCGTTCGATAGAGCTTTCGAAGATGTGCTCGATGGAGCAAACCGTAACTGCCTAGGCCTAACCGCTGTCGAGAAAAAAAATCGGAAATATCAATTACAGTAGATTTGTAGGAAAATACAACATTCGTACACGTATAAGTTCCTTCCTTTCACGTTAAACAGCAAACAATGCACATGCTCGTAATCAGTTCATCAAGCTCTATCGCTTGATACCAAAATCAGCGAAATTGAAGACTAAAAATATTTCTCGAAAATTTCCCTATATTACCCCCTCACGGTCGAAAAATTGCGAATTTCGGGGTTCTTTTTCTCGGCCGGTATTCACCCTAAAGCGATCAACCGCGAACCATTCGAGAGGTCTCGGCGAGCTGATGACGGATCAGAAGACCGTTCGACACCGCATGGAATAGCGGCCGAGAACGGGAAACCCCAAAATTGCAAAAATCGAGATTTGCGAAATTCTGGCCGGTCGATTCGGTCTTCAACCTTTCTCTCGAAATACAAAGAATTATATATCGTTCGATAGAGCTTTCGAAGATGTGCTCGATGGAGCAAACCGTAACTACCTAGGCCTAACCGCTGTCGAGAAAAAAAAATCGGAAATATCAATTACAGTAGATTTGCAGGAAAATACAACATTCGTACACGTATAAGTTCCTTCCTTTCACGTTAAACAGCAAACAATGCACATGCTCGTAATCAGTTCATCAAGCTCTATCGTTTGGTACCAAAATCAGCGAAATTGAAGACTAAAAATATTTCTCGAAAATTTCCCTGTATTACCTACCCCCTTACGGTCGAAAAATTGCGAATTTCGGGGTTCTTTTTCTCGGCCGGTATTCACCCTAAAGCGATCAACCGCGAACCATTCGAGAGGTCTCGGCGAGCTGATGACGGATCAGAAGACCGTTCGACACCGCATGGAATAGCGGCCGAGAACGGGAAACCCCAAAATTGCAAAAATCGAGATTTGCGAAATTCTGGCCGGTCGATTCGGTCTTCAACCTTTCTCTCGAAATATAAAGAATTATACATCGTTCGATAGAGCTTTCGAAGATGTGCTCGATGGAGCAAACCGTAACTGCCTGGGCCTAACCGCTGTCGAGAAAAAAAACCGGAAATATCAATTACAGTAGATTTGTAGGAAAATACAACATTCGTACACGTATAAGTTCCTTCCTTTCACGTTAAACAGCAAACAATGCACATGCTCGTAATCAGTTCATCAAGCTCTATCGCTTGATACCAAAATCAGCGAAATTGAAGACTAAAAATATTTCTCGAAAATTTCCCTGTATTACCCCCTTACGGTCGAAAAATTGCGAATTTCGGGGTTCTTTTTCTCGGCCGGTATTCATCCTAAAGCGATGCACCGCGAACCATTCGAGAGGTCTCGGCGAGCTGATGACGGATCAGAAGACCGTTCGACACCGCATGGAATAGCGGCCGAGAACGGGAAACCCCAAAATTGCAAAAATCGAGATTTGCGAAATTCTGGCCGGTCGATTCGGTCTTCAACATTTCTCTCGAAATACAAAGAGTTATATATCGTTCGATAGAGCTTTCGAAGATGTGCTCGATGGAGCAAACCGTAACTGCCTAGGCCTAACCGCTGTCGAGAAAAAAAATCGGAAATATCAATTACAGTAGATTTGTAGGAAAATACAACATTCGTACACGTATAAGTTCCTTCCTTTCACGTTAAACAGCAAACAATGCACATGCTCGTAATCAGTTCATCAATCTCTATCGTTTGATACCAAAATCAGCGAAATTGAAGACTAAAAATATTTCTCGAAAATTTCCCTGTATTATTACCCCCTCACGGTCGAAAAATTGCGAATTTCGGGGTTCTTTTTCTCGGCCGGTATTCATCCTAAAGCGATGCACCGCGAACCATTCGAGAGGTCTCGGCGAGCTGATGACGGATCAGAAGACCGTTCGACACCGCATGGAATAGCGGCCGAGAACGGGAAACCCCAAAATTGCAAAAATCGAGATTTGCGAAATTCTGGCCGGTCGATTCGGTCTTCAACATTTCTCTCGAAATACAAAGAGTTATATATCGTTCGATAGAGCTTTCGAAGATGTGCTCGATGGAGCAAACCGTAACTGCCTAGGCCTAACCGCTGTCGAGAAAAAAAATCGGAAATATCAATTACAGTAGATTTGTAGGAAAATACAACATTCGTACACGTATAAGTTCCTTCCTTTCACGTTAAACAGCAAACAATGCACATGCTCGTAATCAGTTCATCAAGCTCTATCGCTTGATACCAAAATCAGCGAAATTGAAGACTAAAAATATTTCTCGAAAATTTCCCTATATTACCCCCTCACGGTCGAAAAATTGCGAATTTCGGGGTTCTTTTTCTCGGCCGGTATTCACCCTAAAGCGATCAACCGCGAACCATTCGAGAGGTCTCGGCGAGCTGATGACGGATCAGAAGACCGTTCGACACCGCATGGAATAGCGGCCGAGAACGGGAAACCCCAAAATTGCAAAAATCGAGATTTGCGAAATTCTGGCCGGTCGATTCGGTCTTCAACCTTTCTCTCGAAATATAAAGAGTTATATATCGTTCGATAGAGCTTTCGAAGATGTGCTCGATGGAGCAAACCGTAACTGCCTAGGCCTAACCGCTGTCGAGAAAAAAAATCGGAAATATCAATTACAGTAGATTTGTAGGAAAATACAACATTCGTACACGTATAAGTTCCTTCCTTTCACGTTAAACAGCAAACAATGCACATGCTCGTAATCAGTTCATCAAGCTCTATCGCTTGATACCAAAATCAGCGAAATTGAAGACTAAAAATATTTCTCGAAAATTTCCCTATATTACCCCCTCACGGTCGAAAAATTGCGAATTTCGGGGTTCTTTTTCTCGGCCGGTATTCACCCTAAAGCGATCAACCGCGAACCATTCGAGAGGTCTCGGCGAGCTGATGACGGATCAGAAGACCGTTCGACACCGCATGGAATAGCGGCCGAGAACGGGAAACCCCAAAATTGCAAAAATCGAGATTTGCGAAATTCTGGCCGGTCGATTCGGTCTTCAACCTTTCTCTCGAAATATAAAGAATTATACATCGTTCGATAGAGCTTTCGAAGATGTGCTCGATGGAGCAAACCGTAACTGCCTGGGCCTAACCGCTGTCGAGAAAAAAAATCGGAAATATCAATTACAGTAGATTTGTAGGAAAATACAACATTCGTACACGTATAAGTTCCTTCCTTTCACGTTAAACAGCAAACAATGCACATGCTCGTAATCAGTTCATCAAGCTCTATCGCTTGATACCAAAATCAGCGAAATTGAAGACTAAAAATATTTCTCGAAAGTTTCCCTGTATTACCCCCTTACGGTCGAAAAATTGCGAATTTCGGGGTTCTTTTTCTCGGCCGGTATTCATCCTAAAGCGACGCACCGCGAACCATTCGAGAGGTCTCGGCGAGCTGATGACGGATCAGAAGACCGTTCGACACCGCATGGAATAGCGGCCGAGAACGGGAAACCCCAAAATTGCAAAAATCGAGATTTGCGAAATTCTGGCCGGTCGATTCGGTCTTCAACCTTTCTCTCGAAATATAAAGAATTATACATCGTTCGATAGAGCTTTCGAAGATGTGCTCGATGGAGCAAACCGTAACTGCCTAGGCCTAACCGCTGTCGAGAAAAAAAATCGGAAATATCAATTACAGTAGATTTGTAGGAAAATACAACATTCGTACACGTATAAGTTCCTTCCTTTCACGTTAAACAGCAAACAATGCACATGCTCGTAATCAGTTTATCAAGCTCTATCGCTTGATACAAAAATCAGCGAAATTGAAGACTAAAAATATTTCTCGAAAATTTCCCTGTATTACCCCCTTACGGTCGAAAAATTGCGAATTTCGGGGTTCTTTTTCTCGGCCGGTATTCATCCTAAAGCGATGCACCGCGAACCATTCGAGAGGTCTCGGCGAGCTGATGACGGATCAGAAGACCGTTCGACACCGCATGGAATAGCGGCCGAGAACGGGAAACCCCAAAATTGCAAAAATCGAGATTTGCGAAATTCTGGCCGGTCGATTCGGTCTTCAACCTTTCTCTCGAAATATAAAGAATTATATATCTTTCGATAGAGCTTTCGAGGCTATACTCGATTATGCAAACGGCGGTTCGTTGTACGTAACCGTTGAGGAGAAAAAAAATTCTGAAACTTCCAATGCAGTACATTTCAATGGAAATTTCACATATTTTAATTTTTAATCTTGAAAAATCTTCAAAAAATGAATCTGGGAAATAGACGTCATTGAAGATCTATGTGAGAAATGAATGAAACGAAAAGAGTTCAGGAAGAAGAGGCAAACATAACGTATGTCGATCGCGGGAAGAAGTGACGATACGAACCTATTAACTAAATGTTTTTTTTTATTTCAATACTTATATAAAGATCAGGGGGGGCTCCGCCCTCTCTGAACCCCCCGCGGGGAGGCTGCCACTCCCTCGACCCCCTGCTTTGCTCTGGGTGTAGTTGTTGCTATGGAAATTCATTCTCTGATATATTGCACTGTGAATTCTTATTTTAATTTTTTTCTCATCTGTTCTCGCAGGCAACCCAGAAAAACCCATATGCCGTTCGAAAGAGAATAAAATACTGAATCAAATAAGAAAAATTTCATCAAAATTGATCGAGAATTCGCTGAGTTGTAAACGCAAGAAATGTCATTTCTCTGACTCTCTCACTTTATCGTACTCCCTCGCCAGCAGATACGTTTTCCAGTATTTCCGGTAGAGATAGCCCGTGCATGTTATAAACCGTTAGAAAATAAATCGCCTGCGGCATCGAATGGCGCTACGTGCGCGTCACTCGATAGACCGTGGAAAAGTTATGGGCAAAAAAAATTTCCGGAGAATCCTGAAAATCCTGGATAGGAGCAAAACCCAAGTTACAAATTTAAAATAGCCTTGAAAAGAGATGAAAACTTGTAAACAATTTACCTCGATTTCACCCAAGAATGAACTGTACCGTTCGGGCAAGTACTGCCTCAAACGAGGAAGGTTTCTTAACCTCAATATTTGGATCGCATCCGGACGACTTTCCAGCACCTAAGAATCCGGACGACTTTCCGGCACCTCCTAGTCCGGACAACTTTCCGGCACCCCCGAGTCCGGGTGAGTTTCCGGCACCTCCGAATCCGGACGACTTTCCGGCACCTCCAAATCCGGACGGCTTTCCGACACCCCCGAAATTCGGAAAACAAAATCCATCCGAGTACCATTACTAGCGTTGGCAGTCGTATGTTGGGCTCCACTGTCCCTAAATTTGGAGGGGTCCAGAAAAAATCTCGGAGAGTGATAACCGCTCTTTTGCCATCAGAATCAGCTTCCTATTTAATTGAACAACTTTCTGTTTCATTTAGCGAAAGATGATTCTCTTGCAATTTATCAATGAGTGAGGCACAAGTCAAAAGCATTTAAGCTGCAAAATTTTTTCAGGTAGTGCGATTTAAATTCCAGGCAAGATTAACTCAGAAATTCTCGTGAATTGGAAGGAACAGGACTAGTGGATACGGATGCACTCCTGAAGTGATCCTTAGTGAGCATCAACAAATCTTAACAAGGTTTGCACTATTAAGTTTCAAAAAAAGTTTATACGGTATACAATACATCGATACAGTATATACACTGTCAAAACCAATGAAACAAGTCGTTAAGCGACAAAATATAATTCAACGATAGGAGTGACAAACTTCAGTGAAAAAGAGAAAAAATGAAGAGAGCAAAGAAACGGAAGAGAAAAGATTTAAAGACGCACTATCAGATAGAGTAGAAAACGTTTGCTTAGAAGCGATGAATAGACACATCATGCACGGCACAAAAATGGCTACAATAAGCAATAACGCAACATAATTCTTTAATGAATATAACGTTAAGAAGACGTGTAAACCCACATTCAACGCAGACGGCTATTTGAGGAGCAGCATTTACCTACCCACCCATCTAGGAAAACAACGATGGGAAACTGCCTTTCGGGAATATGAAAAATATCAACCGTCATGTTCCACAGTAATAAAATTGCCGCATATGTAATACTTTCATTTCCCCTTCCCCACAAATGAACATAACACCCCTTTCCCACATAAGTAACTATATTTTCCACTGGGCTGATCCGATCTGCTCCTCCTGCGATCAATGATACACTTCAATGAATAAGCGCGAAAGTGACGTCGAACAATGAAATGAGGGAAAAGCGTCCTCTCAGATGGAGGAGCGTTTAACGTCTCGAAATCGGCCCGTTTCTTTCTCGACTATTTATGATGTCACTTCACTTCCGTACACGCTCTCATCGCTATATGCGATGTACAGGAAGAGGTCCTCCTCGTGATGATCCTGAAATTTAACCGTTCTCAAATATTAGCAAAACAACAACACGCCGTTCAAATCAGTGTGTATGTAGTTCAAGCATAAAGCCAAGACCGTTCCCCCATACATTTCATTGCATCGCAAAATTACGACAGAGCATGAAAAAACGTCAAGAAGGGGCTATGAGTACCAAAAGGAAACAAAAAGGCCCGTAAAGGAAATCAGCTCGCTAAAAGGTGACACAATTAAATACCATCGAAATAGATGAATGCTTCGCGCTAGATTTGGTAACAATTTACAAGTAGTACGGATAGGACTAGATAAATTCCCTTCTTTTCGATCCTGTGGCACTAAACCAACCGACTGCTGCTTCCAGTGCTTTATAAAACACCGTTTTCTTTATCATAAAAATCAAATTTCTCCTGAATTTTGGACCGAATTCGAAATAAACCAAAAAAAATTACACGTAACTTTCGCAGTCCTCAACAGGCACTAAAACGACCAGAACCCGCTTGGGACAATGGTTTACGTCAACGAAGAATATTACGCTACTCAGGTAACGAAATTAGATATATAAACCTGATAGAGTTGTCCCATTGTAGTCATCGTTTGTGGAATGACGTTGTTCACAAAGAAGAATAGTGCGTCTTCGGGCCGTAGATGAATTCTGCAAAACGAACTCTGCGTTAAACATATATAGAGAATGAATTGTTCCGCATCGAATATGCGGAACAACTCATTCAATAAAAATATCAATGATAAGCTTATTGCACTATATGATACGAATCAGAAGCCCGTCCTTGCTCCTATGTTGGCAGAGAAAACTATGAAAGAAATGCAAAGTTTTTCGGGAACAATCGATGAACAATCTCAAATAACCTCTTCAAAGGTCAACGCATTTAAAAATATCGACGCCTGCCTGCACGCTTCCTATCCTATTATTAATCACCAAAGCAATCCAGCCTACAGCCTCCTCGCTGAACACTTTTAAATCGATAAGCGGAAATAGCACTCATCTGCACTCCAACAAATAATTAAGTTCTATTTCGAAAACTTTAGCAATGACGATGAATTTTTAAACTTCCACGACATTCAAAAAAAGTGTTGCAATTAGCTGAACAGAAACCAAACTAACTCAAATATTTCTCATAAAGACATTTTACAATATAGAAGATGAGTTAGGAAGACACTTAAACTATCAAATAAATAAATAAATAAATAAATAAATAAATAAATAAATAAATAAATAAATAAATAAACAAATTAATTAATTAAATAAAACGAAACCTTTTACGTATGAGAAAATAGAATTGCCCAACGGTGAGATCCGAAGGCACCAAATATTTCTTCTTATCGAGATCACGCAAACGTGATTTCGGTGCTTTTTCGACGATTACCTAATACAATGAACCTTATCGCAATCAATAACAATCAATAACCTAAATACTAATAAACAGAATTTACATATTGCAACATGGTATCCCTATAAATTGCATATTTTATATGTTAGCTTGATAAATGCAAAATTGAATTGCAAAACAATTTTGCGATATTACTTTTTACGAAATTATAAAAATAACTAAGAACATCAGGAAATTTTAAAATAATCAATAAAACTTTTTTAAAATTAACTACATTCATGCAATGTGGGGTCAATGACGTCAATTGATGAAACCACAGCTATTAGCAGGGTATATATATATATATATATATATATATATATATATATATATATATATATATATATATATATATATATATATATATATATATATATATATATATATATATATATATATATATATATATATATATATTCTAATTTCAGCTCCACCTAATCCCGCTGAAACCAGTTCTACTGATCTCCGAGCTGAAATACTAGATAGAAGATACGTCACCATGCCCTCGGTAATAACAGACTTTAGACATGCAGATGCCCAAAGACGCATAGGCTAGTCAAGCTTCTTCATTCACTCATATCATTCAAAAACATTCACTTACTCAAAGCAGAACAACATCGCCCACTCTGTTCACTAAAAGATAAAAAAAGAAAATTCGCTTCAAAAAAAAAACCTCACCGGAATCCTATCTGGGTATTTCCGGCGTATCTTCTCGCCTTCAGCACGACGTTTCTCGAATGGGTTCTCTTCTTTGTAAAGCCACTTCATTTCGTAGTCAAACAAGCTGAAATAAATAAACTTTCAAGATCACCTAAAGCCATCACTGGACAATCGGCGTCGTCGACTTAACGCATCAACAAACTTAGCAATGATATTAGTCGATAAATTTTCGTTTAGAAAGCATTTTGAACAAATTTGTAATAATAAAAACGAAAATCTTATCATAGAAAACAATCAAATGAACTTATCAATACAACTTATCAACACTATCATCGTAATCAATGAAGTGAAAAGAATGTTGCAAGAAAGAATTCTGGAAAGTTCTAAATCGATATTTGCTATGGTCAATGACCTGTCCACTTCATACCTCTTGACCTTTCACACCTACGGTCTCAATGACCAGTATATTTCGTATTTCATGTATTCATAAATGTTATTTACCTATGCATGAATTCAATGAATAAATAATTGACCACCCTTCAAAATATTTTAAAAAAAAACCCCCACAAAATACAAAGCAAGATGACACTTGTGTACTTTGCTCACCACGCTAACGCTTATGTCCTTTACTCCTCACTCTAACCAATTTTATTAATCATCAAAAAATAGCTGAATATGTCTAATAATGCATATTTGCTCTCACTGCATTTCCCACTCAAATAAACCTGCCATATATTGGTTCATTTCCGGGGGATCTTTTCAGGTACATAATGCACATCCGTCCGATGGTTTAAATTTTTTAAACCATTACAGCCAAAGTTACGATGGTGTCAACAATTTTTTCTAAGCTGATGTATCAGCCCGAAAGTTGGTACGATAGGTACCACCCACCATGTTTTGTATATTGTAATCAGTAGATTTCGCACTCTTAACTTTCTGACTTAAAACTGGTGAGCAAATAAATAAACTGACAGAAAGGATGCGTATTTAGTATTGCATTACATATGCAAATTTTTTAAGCCACACAAAATGTGCAGTATCGTACCAGGATGGATGTCGCAATATTTGCTTTTATACAAACTTTCATAAAGGCTCATTGAAGCAATATAGCGCAACAAATTAATTAACATATAAGGTGTAAATGAAATTATTATGAAGTGATTAAAAAAAAAAAACTAAAAAATCTTTTTTGAAATAGTAAGAAAAATTGTTATAAGTGAAAAAAAACGTTGAAACAAGTGAATGAAAGAAAGAAATTCCGTGAGTTTGCGCAAGTTTGATGTACATTAAAACATCGTTGAACGATCATGACAATATAGACGCCACATAAGAGAAAGGATTCATAAACAAATAAAACTGGTTGCTCCTAAGCGTTGAAGAAAAGAAAAATTAGTAGCAATAAATACAATTAAAAAATCGTCAACAATTTTATGAAATTGAATTTTAGGTTTTACGAAATGATTGCAATAGGAAATTCCAGGCTTTTGCCGTTAATTAAAGCACTGGAAGAGATAAGAGAGAAAAAAATCAACTCTTTGAGTAAGGTGAAACATTTTAATTTTGGGTGATGTGAAGAAGGAACGATGGCACTATTAAAAAAAAAACTGCATAGCCTTCAAGAAGCAATTAGACAGACATCGACCACTGAATGAGGCATATTCTGAGACTTCATTTTGTGGACTCCATTTCAAATACAGCGAATATTTGAGGATGGAGGGGGGGGGGGAGGCGGCTCAGCCTCATTTTCAGTTTTTAAAAAAGGCATTTTGGCACCCCCTTTCCTTCCCCCCCCCCTCTCCCAATACGAAAACTTCCTTGGGCTAGACCTGCCGGCCATCAATCAAAATCACTGTAAGTTCACAACTTCGGAAGTGTGCAATAGGAAGATAATAAATCGTTCTGCTATTTGAACTGCTGAAAAATGGAAATGTCAATCAATAAGGCCAAAAACATCGTATTTTTATTGCTGTTGCTAGGGTAACTCTCGAATTATAGCCGCCTTATTATATTGTATAATTAGCGAGTCGCATATTTTATGTAACAGATAAATCAATAAAGTGGACCGACGAATCGAGACGTCAGACAGACACAGACATGACACAACACAACAACGAAAAGTTTCAGAGAGATGTTCAAAACTGTGAACATACGACAAGTGAATCACCATTCTATGTGATGTACAGCATACAGAGGTAGCTGGAAAATACATACATGAGACAGCCTCTATGAGCGAGCGAAACCGCCTGTTGCATACCTGTTGTGTGCACATGAATGCACACATGCGGCGTATGGTGTGTGTGCAACCTTTATATTACATATATATATATTACATATATATATATATATATATATATATATATATATAATGCAGATATATAAATATATATACTCATAAATATATGCAAATATATGTACGCTATATATATATATATATATATATATATATATATATATATATATATATATATATATATATATATATATATATATATATATATATATATATATATATATATATATATATATATATATATATATATATATGAAGACAACACGTTATTAAGGACAAAAACGTCAATGCAGCGATGATGCACGCACGACTAAAACAACAATGAGTGGCTGCTGCTAAACGTCCGAATGCAAAACAAAGAGATCATCGATCAGAAGACCCCTCAAGGATCATCAGTCTCTAATCGTCTCCTGATCGATGCCGACTTTGCTCTCCATTCATGTGTAAGAATGGAAAGCAAAGTCGACACCGATCAGAAGACGCTATTCCCGATGACATTAGTATGTCAAAACGTTGAATGATCGATCATTCGTATTCCATAATAACATACCTGTCCACATACACATAACAAAGAGAGTAATATGAGCACGCCTCAATCAACAGGAAGTTCTAATGAAATCTGGTCTAGAAGTGGGGACAAATTTCACAGATTAGCATATGACCGATCACGGCCAAAATTCAACTTTGGTGCCGATCGCAAACAGCTAATCATCAACGTGGTGTGGGATATTGATCGCCGACCACGCTGTGAAGGAAAGAGAAATCGAGAAGCATCGTCAACTGACCTCCACCATGACGTCACTGCATCAAACAAAAAAAAATGACAGCAAATATCAAAAAAGGTGGGGCTAAAGCCTTGTCTGCACCACTGTAAGTGATGCCAGAGAAGCGAAATGATGCAGACGAATCCTACGACTCAATCAGTTCCTCCCTTGAGGTTCTCCGCTTCCCTCATTCGCCCTTAATTAACCTTATAGAGCCACCCATCTGGCAATAGCAACACAAACACAAACCTACAACGTATTTCATAGTCAAGAGCAACAGGAAATCATCAACCCAAGATCAGCTGATCTTCACATACGCACACGCACACGCAACACACCAAAAAATGGTGCACGTGGCGTGTATATCGACGTGCGCTATTGCCCTTCACACAGCATCATCGATGAAAGAATATAGATAACGCAGAGACAACGAAAGATCACAACAAAAATCAACTGCGAAAATAGTAGTGGAGCAGATAAGCAGACGCTTACGAAATATATTGATAAAATGACTAAAACGAGAATGACATAGATGCAAAGATCGATTAACGATGCACTCGTAACCGAGCACAACGATGAATCACTATAAGGCTTGAGCGGTACAGAAAAAATCAACTAGGAAGACATTATTTATTATTATTGAGATAAGATCATTGCTGAGGACATCCACTACAAACGAGAGATACAGTAGATAGCAGAGAGTAGCTGTCAATAATTTTTTAGTGACAACCGGGTGGATATTAAATTTGCGGAAATTTCAATAAACGCCATACAAATATGGCATAATATTGCAGAAGAATGTACCATGTTTGCCTCTGAATAGGACCACCAACAACCAACTATCTGGCTTGTTTTTAGTGCAATAAATTTCAATGATCACTCGTGATGTGTTGCTATTCGCTTTGCAATTTGCACTATATTCGAGTTGTCGCGTCGTTCATATGCCTAAAATTTATAGCGACTAGCCACCAATTGCCTCTTTATTCAAGGATCATGCCTTCCCCCCTCCCTTACAACTTGTCCCTCTCCCTTTATCCAATTCAATAACTTTATATATATATATATATATATATATATATATATATATATATATATATATATATATAGTTATTGAATTGCAAGATTTTAAAGAGGAGTGCTTTAGGGATCGAAAAATGCGGAAATTGAAACACTGAAATGCCGACCTCTACGAGACTCTTATCAACTCTCTCAGCCTGTTGACCTTTGTCGCATTATCAGGACACGTCTTCAAGAGTCATCAATCCAACTATCCAGCTCCGCAGCGGAACCGTTTTTGAGTCCAATTAAACAATTATTGTCATTAACAGCACTTGTTATATAGCAAGTATGAATATAGTGTCCTCTAGTGAGTAGATACCGCACAGACAGGAATAACATAAGTATACTTCCCATCCAGTGAAAGGATATGTATCTATCACCAACATTTAGGGTAAGAACGCAATCATAGAGAAGAGGAAGGGGAAGGAAAGTGAGATAAAATAAAACGGGTACAGTAGATGATACCAAATTGCAAGTGAAAGCTAATATAACATATATGAGGAATCAGGAACGACGAGAAGAAAAAAAACAGAGATAAACCTGGATTTTATGGATCAAAAAACTGCCGGCTTTAAAGATGCGATAATTAGCGCCTCGAGGCTTATTTATGTTTCGATCGTACGAAATTATTCACCTCACTCCTCAAAAAGTCTTTGCACCACCTACACATTTCGTATAAGTGAATATATTTGAAAACTTCTTCATAAGCGCTATCCCATATTAAAAAAAAATTTCAACTGTGAATTACTCCATATGTCGAATACATATATTTCGTAAAATTATCAATGCATCCAAAAAAATGTTCAGGAGTAACATTTAAGAGTGTTCCAAAATTAAACCTACCATCCTATCAGCCAAAATTCTTCCCATTTCGTGAGTTCAAGTGTAATCAGGTCTTTGGCAACGTTCTAAGAAGTAGATCGCAGGTGATTTTTTTTTCTCAGTTCATTGACGATTAAATTATATTCTCGTGAAATCAATTTCTAACAATTTCCTGCCAAAAAAAAATTCTATACGATTAGAACCGGTTCTATACATCTGTAACGCCATTGCGAAACTGCGTTGTCTGTTCGCCTCGTTAACGATGGTGCAATATTGCGCACAACTGTTTACTCGACAGAATGCAAGAAAAACTATCAGCAAATGATTTTCAATCAATAATAATGGTCAACTGATTTCCTCCCTCACATATCCATACAAATTAATCCTTACATATAGCCTGAGATAAGTCGGCTAATTTCGTACAAAATTGATCGATTGGTCCAATATATATCTGATCACTTCACCGTCACAAAGCCATAATAAAAGCATCACTCCACCTATATCTCTGGCGCATATTCAATTCATCACCAAGAGGTTCGAATTGCCGGAGTCTTCGCTGCCAAAGTTATTCCTTTAACCGTTATGTACTTTTGATAGAATTATGCTTATTATTGAGGCAAAAAATGCTCATACAAAGGATAAAAAAAAAACAGAATTGGAATATTTCGATTCAGAAATTGATATTTAGTTGCAAAATTCTGTCCCAGTCCATATATACAACGAACATGAACTACGGTAGAACAACACAACACCGTATTAGAATTGCACAATGTTGCATTCTGTAAAAGACTGCTGCATTTCCCGCAAGGATTCATTCACTTTCCTGTGATTAAGGAAAGTGAATGCTCCGAAATTATATCCGCAAACTGAAGTAATACTAAATGCCAGTCTAGAGGATAGCCGCTGATTAATGACAGGCAATTGTGACAACAGTCTTATCTACTATATTTTATAAAGTTTAAATTTAAAAAAAAAACTTTTTAGAATGCACTAAGGTCCCCATAAGTGCAACATGAAGGCAAAATGAACTCGACCCTATGTAAAGTGTCCTCATTTCATAGCATTAATGCTGCCCAAGTTTAGCATTCGCTATGCGTATGCCAAAGTTGCGCCACATTAACGAATTAATGTCGTTGTCGTGTTATATAATTTTTGAGACCTTTATCCTATCCTACGTCTTGCAATATCCGGTTCAAACAAATATATTGTCTCCCTAAGAGGAGATTAATCACTCAGCAATCGGCTCCGGAGCCTTTAAACGAATATTTCACAGATATTTTGAAAAGTATTGTCCATGCCGCGAACATATAAAAATAAGGCATAACCTAAGAGATACATATAATACTGAAGTCAAATCCAAATCCACTAAATACAACCTTTAAAAACACAAAAATATATGGATATTTCACGGAGAGATTTCTCTCAAAAATCCCTCCTTGAGTGAATAAAGTCTACATATTACCTATATTATTTGCTTTTATAAATAAAACACTTAAAAAAAAAACTCTCAAAAAGTAGTTCATTTCCATTCGTCTCAAAAAATATCTCCCTTATCCTAATTTAATCAAAATTTCATCCCAAATCTTCTACATATCTCATTAAATAATATCACGTAA
Organism: Baylisascaris procyonis; assembly: GCA_037389465.1. NCBI lineage: Eukaryota > Metazoa > Nematoda > Chromadorea > Rhabditida > Ascarididae > Baylisascaris > Baylisascaris procyonis. The sequence continues at coordinate 9,351,537 of JAZARR010000197.1, forward strand.
TATATCATCCCTTTTACATACCTCCTATTGTACTAAAATTCATGGTACTCCTAGAAATTACTTTTTTTTTCTAAATTTGAACGAAAAAATGTTCTAACTAACATAATAGATGAGCGAAGAGGTAGATTGCTTTGCTAAGCGAAAGAGGAACGACATGTATCTTTAAAATCGTAGGAAACGTTCATTGGGAATTAAAACCGGTTCCGAAGATCATAAAAAAAAAACACACACACACATACACAACATCGTCCATACCTGTATTTTCTCTCCGCCATTGTTTAGCCAAACTAAAGATGCCATTTCACAATCTTATTCAACATCTATATACCTGCATATCAACACTTCTTAAGGGATATTTTTTGAAACCATTCATATCCACCCAAGTATATGATAATCTTTAGTAAAATATTCCCCTTATCATTAAGTCTTCCATCTCTCTTCCTCCCTCTTATTGCATCAAAAAATTACACTGATACGGGCACTACCTATCTCCTAAAAGCAAGGAATACTATAAACACAACTGTGAAAAGGAGTACCCATTCCTTGGATTATAATAGAACTGAATTTATAAAATAAATAAATAAATGAATAAATAAATAAATAAATAAATAAATAAATAAATAAATAAATAAATAAATAAATAAATAAATAAATAAATAAATAAATAAATAAATAAATAAATAAAAATAGGATAGCAGTGAATTTCATAGCAATAATGGGGTTACAATCATTTTTTGCTTTGTAGCAATGAGATACACACCAATATATCACCATATGGTCACACATCTGCCTCGATCCCATCAACCATCTGCCCCCTCAATGATTATATAGTCACATCGCAATTTATACAAATGTCACGACCATCCTCTCTTTATAAATCCTTTAAAATATACGTAATAGTAAATAAATTTTTAAATCATTACTATCAATTATTTTTTTATCACTCACCCTAATCATTCTTATCAGTAATCATATTATATCACCTATCAATATCACATAAACCTGAATTTATTCCGTAATAAATAATTTATTGGTCTTCAGCACTAATTTATGTCCTTTTGTTCCTTTTTCCCGTCACAAAAAAAGAAATAGTTGCTCGGTATTACAAACGATTACAAGTGATGCGTCAAGAATCATCCTCATCAACTGATAAATATTTCTTGTGCTTTCGATCGAGAATTTTAAAAGTTTCAATTTATTTCCGCTCCGGAGCTGTCGAAGTGTACGCTAGCTCCCCTCCTTAGGCCATTCACATAATGAATGCCTTATCTGCCTTAAGGTAGAATAGCCGTTGAGAAAGAACTACGGATTAAGGATCTATGCCTGAGGCAGCGTAAGGTAACAGAGAAGAGGATAGCCACAACGCTTGCCGTTCGCTAATTCTAAAAACCGTGCCATATTCAAGGCGATGGAGAATGGGAGATATTATAAACAAGAGAACATGGTAACATCCTCGTCTTCATACCCACCACCTGGCTCGGCAACATCTGACTACAGTTAGTTACTGAAAGACAGCTGCACTGACAGATGAGCTTTAACTTCTGGATTCCACCTTTGCCTTCATGCCTTCGCATGATGCTTGACACCAAACAACTCAGACTTACCTAAGGAATACCCTAACAAAGTACGCACACCTGTGTAGAGACGAATAAGTGTCATATATCCCCTCTTCAAAAATTTTTTTCTACGGCACTGAAATATCCCAGTGGAAAAAGCACCGCAAAATGAGCTATAAAGTAGACAGCGCATCTGTCACTAACGAACACATTTTATAGATTTGATAGATCCCTTTTTTACCCTCTCACGTGCAAATACCTACATGTAGTGATGGCGCAAATGTCGCAGCACAACCGCTTTATGACTGGCTAAAAACACGCGGTCGCTGTTCGAAATTTATCGTCGGGAATGGATCAGAAGAAGAACCGAGCTTCGCTCAATTCTTCTAACGAGACCTATTTTACCCGATCTTGTAATCGAGCTTAATTCTATCCTACACCCCAAGATCCATCTAATTTTGAAAACTGCAGGAAATAATAGAACTCCATACACATTAAGTACGAAGTAAACGAAATCCTTATGTCCCCTCTTGCCCTTGCCCCCCCCCCCCATGAAAAAATTACCATTTTATTTTATTTTACTAAAACGTACATGATTGAAGTTCTCTATCCTATATTTTTGTAACAATAATCATTACAGAGAAACGCTTCTCTGCAGCCCTCTTCTTCCTTAGTTATGCAGCCAAAGGAAATATGACAGCTAGATTCATGCATCACCTTTTTGTGAATTTAAGACAGGATCAGCCCATACTTTAGACCTCAACTGGTTCCTAAATTAATTTTAAATTGCGATATAAAACAATTTAACAATTTGCATAAATATAGCTTATAATATCTAATTATAAGTTTTTGCATAAGTTATCGCTTCTTCACATTTTTTTTTTTGAATTTGGAGTTCAAACGATAAAATAAAATATAAAAATGACACAAATAGCACTCTTATAAATATTATATAAAATACGGTTTGAAACCGTTTCAAATATTAAATCAATCGATTTAGCAATAACATTTATTCAAAAATGAAAATTAAAATAAATAAAACAGAGAAAAAAAGAGATGAAAAAAATTTTGTTCTCTATTAAATCAAAAAAAAACCGTGATGAAGATGTACAGAAAAAAAGAAAGAAAGAAAACGATTCTCTCATTGTGAAACGTTACAGCATTAAATGACCCGAAGTGATAAGCTTATGATAAGATCAACACAAGAAAAAGAAGAAAGACCTCAAATTATTTAAATTGTGGATGCAATATGCAAATACGCAACATTATAAAAATAATAATTGATCATACAGTTCACTAAAGTGGAACGAAACGTCGTGTGGATTTAAATACAATCGCTGCTTGATAACGATTACTAAACTCTGAGCATAGCCCGAAAAAAAAACATCGCTTTGACCAGAAAAAACAGCTAAATATAGATTTGATAGTTGATTTAAATCGCGGTCATGATCTTTTCTGATCTTTTCTTTCATATACCCATGAAAGAAAAGATCAAAACAAAAGGATTCGAAGGTAGATCAAAACCAAACGAAATAATATAATACCGAAAAAAAAATTTAGCCAGAGAACATGAATCGCCTACTTATCGCTTAATCAAATAATAAAAATCAAAGACATTTGATTCAACGCTTATAAAAAGGGTTATTTAACTGACCTCAGGCATAAGCTAACACTAACTTTCATCATAAATATTCCCACTCCCTGGAAAAAAACGATTCGGCAACTCGAGCTACACCCACAGTATCTCAACGATCCAAGCAATACGCGAATACAATATCAAAATCAAGTTGACAATTCCATTGAGCAATATATCGATGATAACATTTGAAACATACAAATTTAAATAACATATAAATTAATAAGGCAATAAATTGCCTATTTTAATATAAATGCATAACTACAACTAAATGATACCTTTAATAGTATTGCTGAGCAGATATATCATTTGTACTAATGTGAATATTAACTAGAGCCCATTAAATCGTCATTGCACAACTCAGGTGCATCATATTATTCAAAACAAATTACTATTCAAATTATTCAAAATTATTCAAAATATCAAATTATTCAAAGAAAATTATTCAAAACATTTCAAGAGCAATCCCTTTGAGTTTCTACCTTAATATACAATATATACTGAATAACAGCAAGCAAATATAAAAATCAACAACAAAACATCGACTCTAGTATGTGAGCATCAGTATCGAGCGACAATGCTACAGCAACTATTTGTATTGTTTTAAATCCTTCAACTTGGCTAAGAACATGTCAACCTCATGTCCGACTTCGAGGAGGTCATACTAGCTCCACCTCAAGTCATGACTACGCGAAATAAGAGACCCTTCCTACCTTGCTGGCTATCAAGAATAAATTAAGCTTTCTGAAAACAATACTTAATTTTTATAAACAGTGCTTAATTTTCATATGTATGATAATTGCTTCCATGTGCCCTCCTCCTCCCCCTTTCAAAATCACTACAATTCAATGTGCATATGCCAAACTCTTCGAAATAGATCAGAATCAATACTACCAACCGAAACACTACAAATATTTTTTACATATTTCTAAAAGAAGCATACAAATGTAATCTAACTTATTTTTTCCTCAATCGATTTACTTTGAATTATTTGAATAAAATTTTTGGAAGAAAAAAGGCTAAAAAAATCTTTTTTTAATATAATGAGAGCATTAGTGATCAGGACTCGAAATGCTCTTAACATTAAAAGGCAGGTGTGTATTGCTTAATAGTTCCAACATATCATATCAGCAGTGATATTAATTCGCGGTAATCAGCGACAGTTCGCTTACCTACAAACCATATCGCATCGAAACAACAGTATATAAAATTAACGTCGAAAGCAACGTAAACTTTGCATATCACTAAAAATAGAGTAACGATACGCAACAATGCTTACCACAATATAATAATAAAGATTATTGAAACATGGAATAACTGATGTACAAATTACCTATCGTTGTCCCCTGCGGCGATTATCCTCCACTGCAGTATAGCGTTCATTCCTTGAGTGTCGATAGCCCCGCTTGTCATGCTCATCGATATTGCGCTCCTCCATGAGTGGTCTATGCCTCCCTCCTTTAGTGTTCTCTTTGGTTTTCCGGTGCTCTTGTTTGTGACGACGATGTACTTTATTGGGCATCTGCAAAGTTCATTAATTATAATAACTAAATCCAACGAAACCTATTTAGCATAGTAATACAACCTAATGAATAAAGTTGCCCCACGCACTTCTAAGAAAAAATAGGGTAACAGTGTTCGGGCTCATTGCAGATACCAATGATGAGTGCCCTTTACTATGATATAAACAAACACCAACTGCAACAAAAATTGGCAATCGTTTACCATTCCCAAAAACCAGTAATTCATAGCAATCAAAAAGGTGGTCAGTGTAAAAGGTCAGTTGAGATCAACAACGACGCTCATAAAGATCAAGCATTTCGTAGAATAGTGACTGCCCCCTTCATATAACTGCCACTAATACCAATAAACTGCCCTACGCCACCAATACCAATAAAGCTCATATATCGCAGACATACTTCAGATGCGTTGTTGTCGTCTTCAGATGAACCTCGACGTCGTCTCTTTGAGGAATGTTGGTGACGATTCTGCCGTCCATTGGAAGAGTGTGCACGCGCCATAGAGTTCTCGACACCCTTCGACTCATCTCCACGTTCGTCACCTAGTTGCTTCTTATTGGCGTCACGTGAGGTCCCCTCTCCTCCCGAATCTCGCTCTTGCTTAGCACCACTCTCTGTAATAAGCACCATTTAATAAAATTAATGCTCACACTTTTCTATCCTTCAAAAATTCAGCCAGAAAAGTTTATAAAGGTAACACCGCAGAACAAAAACAGATTATTTACCTAAAATCGGTTACTAGATTAGCTTTGCACCAGGACGTTAATAAGGTACTGATACGATACTTAACCACAAAATTCAAATAAATAACTTTAATTCCCTCTCGACAGAAATAATCCTCGCCTTAATAAAGCTTTACTCTTCAAGCTTTCTCCTCACAATCCCCTCCCCCCCCCTCCGATGAAAACCCGATAAAATTACTCGCTGAAAATCAAATGCAATCTCAATCAACAATCAAGATCAAATACAATCGCACAAACATATAGATGGTTCCGTTGAAAACTCTCAATGATAAACATTAATTAAAGCACATTAAGTAGATAAGTGTAATAAATATTATAAAATCGCAATTGATACTTTTCGACAGTTAATTTCTTCAACTATGAATAACAACAAACAAATAACACATTACTACCATCCTTTAACAATTCCAGCCCACCCATTCCAAAATATCATAAAACACCACCTTTAAAATATCGATTGCCTATAAGCACCATAACCTTTTAGGGGAAACCATATTACTGTGTGAAGTAATACTGTCCCAAATGAAAATGGTAGAATAAGAAACATTCCCGAAATTAATAAATGAATAAAATATGCATATCTCAACCTGATATTTGTAAATGCGAGTGAAGGGCACGCCTCACAGATTGCAGTAGTTCAGAACCTTGTTGCAATCTCGCTTCAGCCCGTTCAATCAGGTCTTCACTTGCTGAAGCCGCCAGTGTTCTCACGTCAGCCTAAACATTATGCATATATATATATATATATATATATATATATATATATATATATATATATATATATATATATATATATATATATATATATATATATATATATATATATATATATAGGGAAATAAATAATAAAAAATCTCCACAGATTGACCTAATCAATTCCATTGGACCTTTGTTTTGGTCAGTGATACAAAGAAGTGACGATCAAGCCCTTTTCGCCTTCTGCTTCAAAAATTCTACACAAGCTTCTTGGCCAATATTAAAATTTAAAGAAACGAAAATAAACTACACTTGGACTCGACAACGATCACGATTACAAAGTCAATCATTGGCCAATCTCAGGGAAAATACACCTCGTTCTTTCGTATAATATCTCCATGAAGGCTCTATTCTGTGGCCAGCTTCGGGAAGCAGTTGCACGCCCTAAAGAAAGAACACTACAATCTGATCCCTCCACATCAACCGACAGCTTCTTTTGAATATCGGGTTCCTTCTTCAAAGGAATACCCTTGATTTTAGGTAGGAAAATAATGGGTATAATAGAAAAGAATTAAATATTTTTGCTCACTCCTTCGAACGCGTTCTCAAGGAGATCGTTCAAATCGGCGACTGTCGTTACTGGACCATGCGATTTACCCGACTTCTCACGATAACGATGCTTTTGTCTTGATGAAGAACCACTGTCCGCACTATTCGGTTCCAAACTACTAAAATACATTCCATTTCTTTATGGTTCTATAATAACATCACCAACTAGAATGTGATAGAATATTTCATTATATTGCAATCAGTAATTAATCAGCAATCAGCAATCAATAACAAAGCAACATTTCTATATCGCAATCAATAAGAAAGGAGATGAATAATTTGCATTCTTTATAATATTTAAAAAAGTCAATTTCCAGGATTCATAATCATTCCGTATACCTGCCTATACATCGAATGCAAGCGTTTTCACTCAAAAATTTAGACCTGTTTAAAAACATTTCATAAGGATTTGTGGTGGGGCCCAAAATTATGTCTGTCCTTTCTCGATAATGGCTTTTAAAGCTTGAATCGCCGCTCTCTCTCCTCCCCTGCTGTGTTCTCTCTTTTAAAATTTCCCATAGAAAAGTGCAGGTAAAGAAGTAAAAAGGAGAGAGAAACGAAGACGAGATCGCCAAACCATATATCAAAAATATAAAAAAAAAAAAAATAGGAAGACACCTGTGTTCTGCGCGATTGCGCTTGCGATCTTCTACAGATGACGATAGTTGAACATGCCTATCATTTCCTGTAAAAAAAAACAACTTAATATTCCAAATCTTAACATGCTTCCTCCTAGAAGCACTAATGGTTATTCAATATACAAAAGCTGTTCCAATTTCCCCCTGCCTATGTAAAAGAAATCAACTTTACATTGGCATATCAATCCCATCTTTATATCTGGAAACATATTTTTGCATCTGAAAGGTATACAATCCTGCATCAAAATATCGCATAAACTACACACCATCCACCATCCGCCTGCATGAATTATGCTAAGTGGCAGATTTTTAGCCCAAAATGAAAGCAAAAAACGAATGATAGTTGCAAGGCAACAACAACAGCTATAATCTATCACTGTGGAACAATGGATAAGCGTCCGCAACAGAACGGCAAAATGCAAAGGTTCGAGTTTCCGTCACAGATAGCGCTCTCTTTTATTGCTGATAACTATTAAAAATAAATCAGTACAATGGATCCTCCGTATTTCCTAACAATCGTTTGGTTTGGAAATTTTCCCTCCCCATAAAATAACTAAAAAAACAAAAAATATCAAACATTATAATGGATCAAACAACAAAACAAAAAAATATCAAACATTATAATGGATCAAACAACCATTACAGTTAATCAATAACAATCAATAAAAGACAAACCAGACGTTGCAGCAACAGAAGATTCGGAGTGGGAAGAAGTTTTGCAAGGATGCACCTCTTCGACATCATCATCCAACGTTATTATCGGCACAGAAGCACGTGGCGGATCGAGCACCGTAACCTCAACGAGCAATGATTACGGTTAGAACAGATGCAGAGTTATGGTACGAGACAACTGTTAGGTAAAGCAATAAAGGATGTTAAACAACGAATCCTAAAGTAGGCTCGCTCACATCTTTTATATATATCAGGAAATACCTGGTAGTCTACCAGGAAAAGCCATAATGGGGAAAGCACCCCTTCAACACCCCGCCCACCAATCCCCTCCCCCCCAACTTTATATATATATATATGAAACTAAGGGAAGCTAAATAATATGCTGCAAATGCCCATAATAGTGGGAAATAATATAAACGATACAATTCGTAGAACATCAGCAGTACCGACAGGATAAAGAAAAGCTAAACGTTATCCTTGCACTTCTGGCATCTATCTCACCCTTAATAATAATGAAATCATAATATAAGTAAGCCACACCTAAAATACAATTGTAAGTGAACATCACAACATCGGATTTGATTCCAAGATAAAGGATTCATTCAACAAACAAGTAGCATATACCTCATCATTTTCGACGCTTAATGCGTTCGAAGTGTCTAATTGCAGAATATCATCCTCATCACTTAGGATCACAGAGCGCGATCCATTCCTTTTCTTGCGTTGATTTGAGCCAATATCACTGGCAACTGTAAAATTCCATTAATAAACAAAAAGTCATGAGGTATAAAGGCTAAGGTTATACAAATCGAGAAAACAATAATCTCCGATCTCCCTGAACTCAAGCTAAAACTCCCCGATCTCCTCGAACTCAACCTAAGACTCAAGTAGTTGTGCTAATAAATCCACGAAAGCTGATCGATCAGATACCCATCTGGGAAAGGAAAGTGGGGACGAAGGTTGATATGTCTCGGCACACATATTCTCTAAATCAAGGTTAAAGACAGACTGAAAAAAATGGGGACTCAATCAGAAAAAAAGGAATAAAAAATACCCTCGATTATCCATACCGATCGCTTCATAAAACCATATCAGCATTCCATAACTTACTATTCTAAATATATTATCTGCTAAAAAAAACTTATTATCGTTATTACTATTCAAGACGCTTTTCTTTCTACCAACATAACAGATATACATATACCACCCACCCGGAACATTGGCGATTAGCACAAGATTTGATGCTATTGGAGATGGGTCCATACTACATGCCGTTTGCGACGAACTCCCCTCTGAAACAAATAGAGCGATAAAAATTTGACAGGACGAAATTTTAAACTTCGGTATATTAGTTGGTAAGATTATGGTGTCTAATATCCGTGCCTCATACCCAAATTGAAGGAAATGAGAGAAAGTGTTTAAAAAATCTTCGATCAAATCGATAATCGATCACAACGATGTGTGCTACCGGGATCAATATCGGATTCACTATGATCACTCAAGAGATCCGCGCGGTCATCCATCATATTCAACCCACATAAACGAATGGCATATACCTATAAACCTAAAGATATACCTGTATTAGACGGTAGGTGTACAGGATGTGTTGAGGTGGCGGCAGCACTATTTGAAGCTGATGTGCCCGTATTGTTGCTCCAAATTGCATTCGCGGTCGATGAACTTTGCGGATCGCTTTCATCTCTATCCACTTCCATTAACTGCAATCAACGCATTTCTCTTGCATGTTTACTCATCGTATAAGTAATTGGGGAACTATGCCAAAATTAACTGTCCATTTACCTCACACATAGCGCCTGGACATTGAACTTTTATACAGCACAAACAAGCAATTTTTGTACAAAAGCAACCAGCAGGAAAACACCCAATTAGTTAAAAAAATCATTTATCTGCAAATATTACCCTTTCTTTCAAAATTGCGCATACTGTGCATTCGTATAGAAAATTATAACGACACTGATATAACTTTACAGGTTGCAAATAATGAAGAAAAAAGAACGGTATAATTCATAGAATCTCAGAAAGATGGCAGTATATGGCACGCTGCACGGTGTACACCTGCGTTTCAGCTATTAGCCTCTGATAGAGGACGGAATAGAATAGTATATGGGAGTGGTAGAGGGCTCGTCGCTATATATAAATATATATGATGTCAAAAGTAAGTTTTTCAGCAGTAAACCATACCGATTCAGTGTGTATACTGTTTGCCGTTGGCAGTCTGCACTCCTGATGCACGTAAATTTCCTCGTCGTCACTCTCAGAATCAGCCACATCTTGCACGTCATGATCCACTTCGTTTGGAATCTCAGTTATCACCTGGATAGCAGTAGTATAAAATCACACCATCGAAATATATAGTAGATAAATTACGGCTGTAAACCGGAAATAGAAATTAACCAACCATACGGGTTCTGAAAAAAAAGGCTCTAACGCCAGTAAAAAAATATGCGTATTGAGGCTACTCCAGTCCTGCTCAGTAAGCTGCTTCAAGCAATGATGCCCTCATATAATAGTCTCTAAACGTAGCAGCGTAGTGTCCCATGTTGATACATCTATTAAGGTGTCCCTTAAATTTTAACCGTAAGAAATATACGAAATGCTAGGCAAATCCGAGAACCGTCACATGAACTAATCAACGAACATTGTCCATTCGATATGATTGGATGCCTGAACATTATCCGCTGCGACCCCATCTGTACGACACATAACTTCCTAAAAATATGCCTAGCTTGTGGACTAACTCCCATCCCACCTTAAATAAGGCGATTTTATTGAGTAAGTTGCTCAGCAATAGTTTCCAGCAGAAAATTAACGAAAACAAACCGGAGTTTGTATGGGCTCTGCAAATGACTCCCGTGTCGTTCCAAGGGAATTAAAAACGTGCCGAAACATCGCCAAATGCTCTCCTACGGTGCGGTGTTGACCCTTAAAAAACAGATCGACATTAAATAAAGTAAAAAACAAAATCTCTGGTCGTTTTTTTTTGCAAGGATTTGACAGGAAGAAAGAGACCACTTTTAATTTACCAAAAATAAATAAATAAGTAAATAAATAAAACAGAAAAAATGTGCATTTCATCAAGCTGAAATAAACTTAAGTTCAACGCCCATGAAAGGATTCGATACCGCTTAACCACCAAAACATCATCAACTGCTGCCCTAATCTCAGTGCTACTCTCTTCCATATTCACCTAAAAAAATCTATGAGTTGCAATTTTTTATATTCTTAATAAATCTTTCATTTTTTAACTTTTTCAAATGTCAAAAATATTTAATCAAAATGCATCCGAACTGTAAGTGATAACATCACTTTCAATATTATTTCATCGAGATAAGCATTTCCCTAAATATATAGATAAACATTTCCCCTCTTTAAATATGCCATCTTCCATTGGAGAGTTTCGTTTAAATGAATGCCCTATTTCACTATCCCATTCTTCTAGGATATCAGAGGTACATGATTTATGCCAAAATATACATGAAACGTCAAGAGTAAAGCCTATATAATTGTTCAGTATAGTGGGATGGAAACATTTTCACCAACTGCCTTAATTTTAATAGAACAGGGAGAGTGGGAGAGAGGGAGAGAGGGAGAGAAGGAGAAAAGGACAGAGGGAGAGAGACCCATACTGATCCATGCCGACCATCTAATTTCCACGCTAACCACTAATATCTATTTTGTCGCAATAAATCAACGCATTTCAATGCATTAAATAGCTCATACTAAAATAGTAAACCAACCGAGAATAGCAATCCACCATTATCAACTGTTGGTTCCGAGCTATTCCACCAAGTTCCCAACGGACAGCCATTTGGAAGTCGCCTATCAGGGAATAATAAGCCTGAAAAAGTTGCCTGTCAGGAAATAATAAACCTGAAACAGTTGCCTGTCAGGAAATAACAAACCTGAAACAGTTGCCTATCAGGAAATAATAAGCCTGAAGCATAAAAATCAAAGAGAAACACTTAAGCGGTCATCGTTAAAAAACGTTCTATTTTGCAATGTCATCTCAGTTATAAAGCACCCAGAACAAAGTACTAGACACCTAGTCTATAAGCCATTGTCTCACAACGAATCACGTAAAATTAGGAAAACAAAATACGAGCTAATAGTTGAGGGAACATCGAACAAGCCGGTAGGCATTGCTCATTAAATAACATTCAAAAACAGATTACTGCATAAATTGATAACACTTTCAGTTAATCTAAATTCGCTCATCGAAGCAATACCTATGAGAATTACCTTCTAGAGGTATACCATTTAAACATTAATAAAATCAACAAAACGGTAAGAATAAGCCCGATAATTCAATATTTACCTACCTATCCAACTGTTCACTGAGCTTTTAACTCAGAAAGCCATATCAAAATCCCATAAGGGAAAAGCAGCTTATCAGGACAACAACATTTTATTATTTTTGTATGTACAATACTCGCCTACCTTCGTCACTAGGAGCCTACTTAAGTTTAAAAAAAACAAACAATCTTCTTGCCTATAGATAATGCAAGCTACCTGTGCCCCTAAATCCTTGGATGAGATCAGTACTAGGATCCCAAGGTTCGGATTCCACTGGACGCCTTCGTCGATTCATAGACGTTGTATTGCCTCTAGCAGACGATGACTGCGGCTCTTCTGCCTAAAAAAAGCTTTTGAAAAAGAAGCTATTTCTATCATTATTTAATGAAAAATGCGCAACTGCTCGAATTCAAATTCATTTGCTTGGATCCTTTTTAAGTAAGCAGTTTAGGCGATGCCCCCCTTCCTCCCTCCTCAGGATCCGCCCAAAATGAGCCGTTTAGATAATATCTGCTTTTCTCCTCCAACGATTACGTGACTTCCAATTTTTTAAATTACTTCCAATGAATTTAGAGTAGGGATTACTAAGAGTCCCTTATTTTAAAAATTAAAAAAATTCAAAATTGCATGCAATTCAATTAATTAAAACTCACGAGAATCTCAACAGAGCTATCATCACTTTCAATGATCACATCAATATTATTTCTACTAGGCCAAAAGCTTGATCTCGAATTGATAGGATGTGATGACCAATTACTCTGAAATAAATTCCATCATAAAGTTGAACTATAAATTGATATCAAATCATCATATGCCGACTATAACAAAATACTATAGACTTTAATATGTCTACTTAATACCTTAAACCTTAACTTCATGATGCAATACCTATCCACTATTCGATAGTCGATCTAAATAGTAATAGACAAAAGCAGATAAATCCTTTAAAGAAGGTAAATTGTTCGTATATGATGTGTCTGCGATCTGTGGCTTAATTAGTGAAGATCATTGTCGAGCAGATCATCATACTTCATGAAAAATTGATCCACTAGATCACTTTTGTTAAGGTCACATGCTGGTTGTTCACTCACAAAGTCACCTTTTTATCTTGCAATGGTTCCCTTGCAAGTCGGGTACATGATAAGAGAGGAACAACAAGAACAAGGAATGCAACAAACATGGGAGAAACCATTTATGGCTCCTAGATAAACGTGCAAAAACTGGAAAAAAAAGGAGGGGGTATGGAATGTTTGACATTAATGTACCTTAAAATAAACAGAACACTTCCATATCATAAAAATAGTAGCTTCGCAATCTTTGAAATCCCACAAACCATATGGAGGGAGATACCTGCTATCAAGCATGGAACTGCCACCGCTCCTTTGTGCTAATTTATGGCTCTAAAATTTCAATCAAAGCAAGTACGACTTCGTACCGAGATGTGCAAGTGCTTAAAAATAATATTTTATACAACAAAAACCAATACATGAATAATAAATAAATAAACAAAATTAGCACAGGTACTAAATAAACCACTAATCTCTCAAATGAAAATTAAAGAAAATCAACAAACCGGATTAGTGAGAGCCATAAATGGGTTATGCGCCCTGCGTCCAGGCCGAGAACGTGTCGTCGCCGAAGGTGCCAATCTATACTTAACACATTATAGAGTTTCTTCTAAAGTTCGTCCTCTACCACTACGAGAGCTAATTTCGGCCAAAAATGAAAAATGCTGAGGCACTGATAAACCGATATTCCCCATTATTTTTTAAAAATTTTTTAAAAATATTTTTTAAAAATAGACATATTCATTCACTCAATATGGAAAAGGTTCATTTAGAACATCTAAATGGCACTTCTATAGAACACAAATTACATCAAATAGCAGAAAGGCAAGCAAACATCACAAAATGTACATTATATAAATAGCCAGGCCATCTCGAGGATTTTCTAGCTGTGTTCACTCTCTTCTCTCCGCCTTCCCCGCACAAAAAAAGACAATCAAAAAATTTACCAATTCGACAATCAACTTTCCCAACAAGCTCATCAATCGATTGCCCTCAACAACTCTTTCACAACTACGCTTATAGAAGCCAAAGAATGAAGCCTCATTTATCACCAGCCTCATTTCCAGAAAAAAAAAAAAAAAAACGGCTGGCACAAGTTTCATAAAAAAGAAGAACTAACTCATGAAGATCGAGATTGATGATCTGATCGTGAACCTGAAATGATACAAATTCACTTTTCTCATTCCACTAATAAAAAACACTTAGAGTGCTTTTTAGATCGAATAAAATCAATGAAACACTTCTCGAATATAGCGCACTTTTTAAATACTTGCAACAATTAATTACCCATCACATCAAGGCAACCGACCAAAGTTCAATCCCTCTTGGCCTCGAATTTAGCTAGAGAAGGTTGCAAGGAAAGAGGGAGGGGGGGAGGTATGGACTAGCAGAGATTTCAAGTCCTCGGGAACAATATAATGGCCATAAAGCACTATCGCTAAACAAAGCAGAAAATGCATTGTAAAAACCGCCCATATATAAAGGACCTGCAAAAACGATGAGCCCCAAGCTTCATTTATGACGTTGGTGGTAAAAGCATACCTGGATATCATCGACATCATTCCCTACCGTACGATTTCGATTCGCCAACGTTCGTCGTCTTCTGCTTTCCTCTTCACTAAAACAAAAATCTTGCAAGCATAAAAACAAATTAAAACTTCAATTGAATTAAAAATAACCTTGAAAGCGATTTCAACTGCAAAGTACCATCGACCTCCAATAAATCAAAAATGGCAAACTGCACTATTCAATTGAATATTCTCGCAAACTTGACATGTTGCGCAGTCGGCTGTCACAAAAACATAAACTTTAGTATGGGAATGCACAAGTTTAATTCATACTATTTTGCATCATTGCACCACATAACCACAATCAGCTGTGTAATGAGACATATTTTTCTCTGCTTCTCTGCTTAAGCGTTATCAAACCCGCTCGCTCACTTGTTCAATTGACGAATGACCCACTGGAATGAGCACCCAACTACGTTCGCTCACTGCTCAATTCTTCCCGATTCGTCGGCAGACTAGTGTGCTTACGCACATTTGACCTTTGCCCCTTGATTCAAGACTACGACGTTACAACAAGGTACGCAGTACTGCAGGTCAGTTATGACACAAGATTAAATGTATTATATAAAGGTACGAAGGTATCAAAGGTATCTCCAATGGGATACAAGACTGTGAAATACGAAATTTATGAACTTCCAGAAAATATGCTAAATTCAAATAAAAATAAGGGTGAATGAAAATGAACAGCGATAAATGCTAGAACCCCGCACATTCGAATTTAAATTCCTTCGGGTTAGTGGCGTTCCCATCTCCACTAAGTCACAAATACGAACACTGTTCAAGTCGAGGAATAGAGGCAACCGCTCTTGTCGCACATCCAATAGACATATCCGCCCTTGTTGGGGAATTTGTATCCTTCCTTTGAAAGGGATGCCACTAACTCCTCACATGACCGGACGATGCCATAAATTCACCACAGGTATAAATTGAAAACCTACACAGCAAGAAGCAAAACATATATTTAAAAAATCATCACTATATCCCTATAGTATTATCATTAAAAACAAAAATCTCAAAAAAAAATAACCTTATATATTCACTGTTCGCATCGAAAATATGCAAATCTTGTCCACTAGCCGCAAACTCGAATAGCAATTGTGCGAAATGATCCGCGTAAGCATGTCGGATATCACTCTCTCGACATAATATCGTCGTAAAGAACGGTGAGTTGATTTGATGACTGCAAATCGTCTCGTAGACCCGATCAACTAGAGCATCCACACGCTGAGTATCCTAAAATTCATTTGCTTGCTCAGTAATTAGGCAATTCCATGCAGTTCTTCAAAGAACAGCTTTTAATTTGTTTCATAGGAATATTTTAATGCTGTCAGGCCTGCATCAGGATTGCACAGGGCGGAATTTAACCACATAGTGTGCTGAGATTTTAGGCCCTTTAAATATTCTCAAGGCATAGCGGATGTACAGCGGATGGATTCGCCTTACGAAAACTACCACTATATGTGATCATCCCAACTCAAGTCTTCCAGACCACCCTTGCCACCGGTGGAAAAAACCATTGAATTAGTGTCCATGGAAACGATTATCAACCCACAGTTGAAATGATGAAAACAGGTAGTAGACGTACCTGCATAAGAACGGCAAGTTCACGTCTAACGAAAAGCGAAATACGTGGACGTTGTTCATCTTCATGACGGGTGAAAAAAGATGGTGAAATACTCAAACGTCGTCGAGTACCATTTGCCGTTCGATCATCTTCAACGATGGGACGTCGTAGCAGATGTCGTTCGTATACCAAGAGACGGAATGTTGGATCAGCTATCACCAACACTCTAAATAATATATCACCTTTGGAAAATAAATTAACAACATACCTGAACAAAGAAATAACCACGAAAAGAAAAAAAAGAGGGGAAAGAGCAATCCTCGTTCCATCTACTGGCCATAAATGTCGGCTGATTTGCCAAAAAAGAGTCCAGTCAACATACACAAAAAATTTTCTTCAAATCTTAACTTGCGCGCACTCCACTGAACTTAGCTGCTGTGGCCCAAAAATACATTCCACTGCAATTAAACCTCCTCCCTCTCAAACGAAATTCGGCTTTACTACCAGTTGGCTGTTTTTTACACATGCAATTTAATCTGGGAAGTATTAAAAATGCAAAGGTTTATGCCTTGGTTGAGGATGGAATATTCCTCGTCTATTCCAATTATAAATATCCGACGGTTAATTAAAAAAGGAGCAGTTTGATGCGATAAATAAAGGAACCGTTTGATACGACAACCAAATCAATTGAGTGATCATGCTATCTGATCACCAATTTAACCTGACGGGAACATATGACAAAGACAAAATTATGGTTCAACAATATAAATAAGCAAATAAATTCAAACTTTATCCCATAAACTTAAATAAAAGAAAACTCACCTAGGACGATCAAAACTATCGAGTAGTAATTGGTATCTATTGCATCGACTTACAGTCTCCTGGCGTTGCACTCGCCATTCTAACGACACTCCACCATTCGCTTGCTCAGCTCTGAAATTTCGCCTCCTTTTTTATTCATGTTTTACTTTAAAAATGCATTCGGAAATAAAAGTCTCAATTTCCATCTATAATCTGTCAGCCTTATTGAATGATCGATAAGCTAACCGTATAAATGGACAGGTAATCCAACTTCAAATCTTTACAGGTAATCATCATATTCCAAACTTGAGTGAAACTTGCCAGAGAAGATAGAGGTGACTACTTAATTTCATCCCCTAACAATAACAAAGAAAAATGCATAAAATGCCTTCAAAATTTAATTAGTCGAGACATTTACACTGCTCTTTTGCAAACAATTCGCATTCCTATACCGATCGATACAAAAGGAAGGAAAATAATGTCGGTGCAAAATGCATCCAATTTTTTCATACCTTTAAATATCTACCACTCCTTCTGAAATTGCTAGATCAAAATGAAACTGAATATAGGTGATTAGCTCATCGCATAAATTATGTCTAACAACCGAATGTTTAGAATCTCATTCCCCTTGCGAAAAAAATTTGAACATGCTACCACCCTTGTATATTTCACTAGCTCTTTATTAATTCACAAAGCATTTCATAGTCTAATTCCAAGAAGTACCATCGCATATTGCATCACTTTCTACAACATCCGTTTGGCACCACCAAATCTTCAATTCGGTATACACCCCTCCTGAGCAGTGATATCTTACAGCCAGTCTCAACCCTACTCTTACCTTTATACTTCCCGTACTTCATTATTGATACCTTCGGTAAAAAGCTGCTAAAACCTTCCTCTTTCTTCATTTCCCACAATGGGAAGCCCCTCACTAGTGAGGTGCACCAGTGTTCTTCGACCATGTGAGCCATTCAGAGGTCTGCTGGTCGGACAATACATTCTGCCATGATTAATTCGAGCTCAGGTAAAGCAAAAGCTTGTAGCCTTCATCTACCTTACCGTCTATATGAACAGGGAAAAAACCCGTTCTAGAGAAGAGTGCTCAAGATCCGCGTCGCATATAACTAAAATAAGTTCTGCAAGCATAAAATGACATTCACGAATCTTCTAATATACCCGATAGGGGTCTGCTGATGAGTAAAAGGGATAAAGGGGAGGGGAGGGAAGAGGGAAATGAGTGCAAGCTATGCGAAATCTTAAAAAAGGGATTCCCATGGGAAATGGGAATCTACCCATTCATGGTTTTAATAATAATAAAAATACAAATAAAAAGTAACCTTGCCATCATATCATCGTGATCCCTTATCACACGTTGCAAATGACGAATCATAAAGAGCACTTCTCTACGCTCACTATCCATTGGTTGCAGCGATCCACTTGCTATTCTCCGTATTTCGGCTGCATTACGCAATTCTTCCACTGTCACTCTAAAAGAAATTAATTAAATTTATTTATTATTGCTAATAAAATAAGTTCAAAATTGTGACACATAAATTCGAACTGAAAACATCACAATCTCGAGTTTAGAAAACAATTATACTCAGCGTGAGGTTGGGGTTGTCCATTAATCAAACGTAAAGGCAAACTGAAGAGGTGGTATGTTATATAAGGCAAACGAATGTGGGAGTTGAACGGATGAGGAGGTTGAGTGGGAGAGAGTGGGAGAACAAAAAAAGGACTGAATGGGACAGGAAGGAGTTGCCGCTTAACCTTCAAGCTCAAAAATTTCCAATTTGAGATAATTATTTGAGTATAGCATCATCGCAATAAGGTCAGAATAAATGCAAAAATAACTACTCAATTTTCTACAAGTAAATCAGCCAAAAGCATCCGCGGTAGACCCGATCCAAACTAAAACTGTACAAGTCTCCACATCTTTTAATCCGTTACTTATAGAAAAGAATAAACCATGAAGCACTAACTCCTCACAGATCTGATTTGCACCAATACCACGAATATTATGCATAATTTTATGCACATTTCGTTTGCACATCGGACATACTGGATTCAACGATATCCATTCGCAAATATGCCTGAAATAGCATTTATATATCTGCCGATAGTTATCCTCAACAATTCAGAGAATCTTTTTTTTTTGTTGATGAATGGAGAGTAAGAAAAGAAAAAGGCTAAGAAAACGTATGAAAAATAGAAAATAATTCCCCAAAAAAATGCAATTTTCCAAAATGTAATCTGCATGCAAATCTTATTTATTTAATATGCAAATAGAAGTATTCAACAGGACTTTAAGCCAGTTTTTTTATTAACCACTGAGTTCGCATTCGCGCTTACTTAAAATTTTTTTCTGGGTTCACTTGCGGTCTGGCAGATAAGATTTTTTAAAATATTTTTAATGGCACATAAAATTCGACCAGTGATCGGTGATCAAATCCCGTTCTTTCCTTATAATCTCAAATTCATCCTCGAAAATCCTATCTGCAACCCCTATGCCCGCTATTCTTTTTCTTCTTTCTTGAGTTTTAAACGCATAATTACGTGCCTGCTTATGATTACAGATGTTTCTCTGCATATTTATTTTATGGGATACTTTTTCCGCGCTTTATTTATTCTAAAATAAAGACGCCTTTTATTTGCAGTGCTAAAAAGAATATAAAATAAACTTATATACCCGAAACAGAAACGATGATTGCACGAGTCCAATTTCGCTTCGTCTTCGCATCGTCGCAAACAGATCGGACACGGATCACCTCCATCCGAACACTCTGAAGTGCGACGAGAAAATGCCCCTCAAATTAAAAAAAAACGATTGATTCTGATCAATCCTTCAGCCCTATCAGCCCTATCATCTTCGTTGATCAACAAAAATGAGTAACAAAATATATTTTTATAAATTTCCACTAGCAAAGCATTCTACGATGACTCTCGTAGTTAATCGTACATAAA
The DNA here is from genome assembly GCA_037389465.1 of Baylisascaris procyonis. NCBI lineage: Eukaryota > Metazoa > Nematoda > Chromadorea > Rhabditida > Ascarididae > Baylisascaris > Baylisascaris procyonis. Next base: position 9,371,885 of record JAZARR010000197.1, read on the forward strand.
TCCCTCTTACTTTATTTCTATATGAAAAACAGAGCAGCAGTAACTATTACATTGAATCATACACCATAGGCGACTTCACAAATCAACACAATATTTGAGGCAATAACTCTGAAAGTTTTTCATGCAATTTTTTAACCGATCGGATTTTCTCGCTGTCTGTAAAAATGTTCGCATCAGTTAAAATAAGGATACATTATTTCACATATTCTTTTATCTATTCGTAATTCATGAAACCGGTTGGTCAGATGATGATCGACACTGTGAAAGCAGATATCAACATCACCTTCTTAAACAAATTTCTCTACAGGTTTCGAGCGAAAAGCAAAGACTACAGCGGCGAAATTCCCTCAGCCTAACTTCAATGACTCGTGAATTGAAATGAATGATAGATGTGCATTAAATCAATTTAATAAATCAGCGATTGTTCTAACTATTGCAACTTCAAATAAAAAAACGTTAACAAAAGTATGCAGAAAAAAAAAGAAAGCACGATATGTGCTTTTTCCAATTTCTTTTGCGAGTCAGTCAAAAAACAATAAAGTATTGACAACGATGCATTCATCGCCTATCTTCCAATAATCATCCACAAACAATCCCTTCACCCAAACCAAATGGCACCAAACGTAAAATGTGAAATCGATCAATACAACCATGGCAAGCGGACGTCGGATGCAGGGCTAAATGCATCAGCAACGACAAGAAATGTTAGAAAAATGCTCCAAAAAACGACAACATAAAAGAACTCCGGAGTCAAAGAGTTACTAAAAAAGAAACTCCGGAGTTAAAGAGTTACTGACGTTTGCGTACTGGAATATTTGCTTAATTGATTCAAATTAAATCGGTCAGCTGCCTACTATTAACGAAATATTTGAATGTATTTTACAACTCATAGAATTGAAATTAGCTATAGCAATGAATTTGCAGAGAGAAGAGGAGAATTACTGCATCTAGAAATAGAAATTGAGTAAAAATTATTTCAGTCCTTAACGCCTTGCATATATGAAAATATTTGCATACAATTAAATACGTATAAATCCTTTTCGATTGAGTAATTAACCAATACATAAGCACCTAGATTATGTTCAGTAAATTAAATACCTCTATCTTAAGTTTTTTCCAAACTAAATCGCAAAAAGAGGCAAACAAACACAAGAAATGTTCTTTAAAAAAAAATTTAAATTATATCACCTGTTTCGTCGTTCTCTGTAGCAATTCCCTTTTCGACCTTTACCTCACGTCTTCCACCCATCATCGACATTGATCCTCCGGCATTATGCACACCTTGATTATTGATCACTTCACCTCCTTCAATAAATTCTTGCATATTTACCTCAATTTCTACAACATGAATCGGTCTGAATACAACCGAACTCAAGCCGCCGAAGGTGGTTATGGATAAGGTAGCCCCCTACCTGGCTAATTACCAATGCGGCATTATTCCCTTATTGTAAGTACCCTCAGTCACTATGGTGGCTTGACTTGGGGATGACTAAAGCCATGGCATCTGATGTCTAAGAGGGATGGGGTGGGGGGGGGGGGATGAAGGAGGGATGTCGTGATACGATCCCTCCTTCTCCCATCTTTTATTGCTCATATACGAAAAAATTTCCTGACGAATACCGTAATCGGTTACTGTAAACAGTCTCCTTTCTATGCGCATTTTGACCTACCGTGCCCTCTCCTTCACTTCGAAAATTTGCCTATTTATAAAAAAAAAAATCTCAAGAATATTAAATAAATGAAAAAAGAGATGAAATTTATAACCTCTATTGATTAGTGATGCATCTCGATCTTCTAGACGAGATGTTATATTGCTAGCTTGTTGCATCCTAAATAATTATCTCAATTAAATGATATAATTTAAAAAAAAAAAAATTTAATCACTTAAAAAATCGACATACAATTTCAAATGAAAGAAACGAGAAATAATATATGATCCAATAAATATTACAGCATTTGTTGAATTTCAATTAAATCCTCTTTCAATAAATTTTTCTATCATTTATGATCCCTGTTATTTTTATTTTATCTTTGTTTTTTTTAAATAATTGCCTCCAACAAAATAGCAATCACAATATCTAAATATACGCTCAACGATGCTACTAATAAAGGATATGATATCCGACCGTAGACTGACCATGTTTTACCATAATACCAGTGAATTTCGATCCATCTAATGTATTCTTTCAAAGTTTTACAGATTAAGTAGGCAAAGGCTTCGTGAACGCTTAAAGGATGACTGGGGAGTACTCTCAGGTGATATAACCGTAGGAAAATCTTATCAGACAAAAAAGACCCTGATATTACAGTAGGCAAACCTTAGCGGACAAAAAGGACCCTGATATTACAGTAGGCAAACCTTAGCGGACAAAAAGGACCCTGATATTACAGTAGGCAAACCTTACCGGACAAAAAGGACCTTGATATTACAGTAGGCAAACCTTACCGGACAAAAAGGACCCTGATATTACAGTAGGCAAACCTTCCGGACAAAAAGGACCCTGATATTACAGTAGGCAAACCTTCCGGACAAAAAGGACCCTGATATTACAGTAGGCAAACCTTACCGGACAAAAAGGACCCTGATATTACAGTAGGCAAACCTTACCGGACAAAAAGGACCCTGATATTACAGTAGGCAAACCTTCCGGACAAAAAGGACCCTGATATTACAGTAGGCAAACCTTCCGGACAAAAAGGACCCTGATATTACAGTAGGCAAACCTTCCGGACAAAAAGGACCCTGATATTACAGTAGGCAAACCTTACCGGACAAAAAGGACCTTGATATTACAGTAGGCAAACCTTAGCGGACAAAAAGGACCCATCGAGTTTCTTTAGCCATTCGGTCATGTCAAGAAGCCTAAATTTCCAACCTCAATTGCTTCACCAGAAAATTAGCAAGCTCTTGAACAAGCCGGACACGAATATCGATTTTATTAATGGCTAAGATCGCTTCCACAACCCTTATCGGCTCGAGTAAGAACCTCAGGTCCAACAGGCATAGTCCTTCAGTAATTACTTGTTATGCCTAGACGCTATGAGGTGAATAGCTCACTAGTGGCTTATGAAAATTTACCACTCATAAATTCAGTACAAATTTATTGAAGCAATAGCGCAATCAATCAAAGCAAAGCATGCAATAGACGAAAAAACCAATAATTTGGAGATACCCGAGAGATACCTGTAATTTAAATATCGTTTCAAAAAAAAAAAAAAAAAATGCAGAAAACTGCACTGCTACAACATCAATCACCTTTCATGAATTTTCCGCATAGCGATAAAGTAAGTTCAGACAACGGGTCAAACTTGAGCGAAACAAAGCAACCGGACCCGACATCCACTGAACAAGTAACTAACAAATCCTCATCAAAAAGCTACGCCAGGAAATATTTGAATAAGCGTTTGCGATATGGTACAAGATTTTATGGAAAATTGCCAATTTATGAATAATTACAGTATCCATGCAAACGTTGTCAGACGCGAAGCACACTATTGCAGCACTTTAATGACGATCACCACACACCAACACCGGAATTAGGTTGCAATTAGGCTCCGACTAGATTCCTTAGCTCCATACTACCGAGCCGGTCTCTCCGGCGCTGTCGTCGAAATGAGATTTGCAATGTTTCAACTCTCCTCTGCGGTGCAGTGGCGAAAGGAGTCGACAGCATCCGATAGGCAGAACACGAACCTAACTTCTAACCTTGACACGATCTTATGAAATTTTTCTTCATTAAAGTGAAGTAACTACCTCCTTCAACGTCACGAAATTTTGTTTTTCGTCTAATATTCGGCCAGATCCGGAGTTCCGTGAGCAAAAGACCTTGATTTTTGATGACCGTCGATTTACGAATGCTTGTACTTCTTAACAAATAAGGAACCTGTCATCGATCGACGCGTTTATGCCTTATTTTGCACAATCATCAAGCCGTCAACCCGCACTCCTGCCTTCTAGTTGAACCTGGGAAAATTTGCCCGAAAATTCCCTAACTTTGATAGCATTAAGCCTCATGAGTTTCTGATCGAAATTACCCAGATCTCAAGTTAGAAGTTCCCAAAATGGTAACTCTATTTCCCACTACGATCCGAAAGCATGAAGGCATCAAGCATAATAACTGCATGAAATCAACAAACAGCTTTATTAATGAAATAAATAACGACAATTGGGAACTCGCGATCGAAGCATCATGCGCCAACTTCAACGAACCGATACAACCCCCCATCACTAAACTAAACTGCCCCAAAATGGACGGCGCTGCCGCCGTTTGAAACGAGTATGCACATAAAACCATCGATAGTCCCTACAATACGTACGATACGAAACAAGCACGGCTGATGCTATCAGATCCAAGATACCCCCGTCCCCCTCCCCCTCCTTAACAATACGATCGATTTTGTTCTATACGAATATTTCAACGACCAGCCAGCTGCTTCTTACGAGGTGGACCCCGATCCCGTCCCCAAACCCTCAATCAATACTAATATCGAAAAACATTCTAAATATGGAAAGCAAAAATATTTCTTCCAAAGTATTATCCCAAATGCATACTTAAAACGGTGGTGAGTATATAGCACTAAAATACGATAAAAAATTAGCAAATATGGAACACTTCATTTTATATCAGTTAGGCAATCCTCATAAATTTCACCGGTTAACCATCAGTCGTTTGCATAAAAAGCAATATCTATGTATCTCAAGAAAAAAAACGGTCATCCCGTTATCAAATTATACAGCAATTTAGATCGTTTTTGAATTCAAATAAAGAATTCTACCAGCCAAATTTGTAAATCCAACATAAGTAAACGGCGACTTTATTTCCTTCTCCCCGTCTTTCCGTCCCCCTCTCCACCAAAAAATTAGATAATTTTTCCAACTTATATTCGCGCCTATCATTGCGCTCCTCGAACGCAACGAAATTTCCTCTCCCCCTCTCTGCTTATCATAGGCGATTTAAATCAGTAAAAAGTGAACCAACTGTTTGAATGGAAAAAGACATCCATTCAAGACGATTTAAAATGCCGAACACATAACAAATGATGCACATACTGAAAGGAGGGGATAAGGGTGAAGGAGAATAGATATTTATGATACGGGTACATGAAAAGGAGCATAGGTTAGATAAGGGACAAAGAGTAGAATAGGCCCGCTTAGCTGTAGAGGTCATCTTCTTCTCCGGAGTCCGCCGACCCCCCTGGCTGGCCCGGACCCGCAGGATTACCCGGCTGGTTCGGGAACCTGAAAAATAAGGTTGCACGCATATCAAAGCATCAGAACATTTCTTTACGATCCGTAAGCTAATAATCAGAACGTTCTAATCAACAAGTACTACCAACTCGACACATACTCGATAATTTGGGATACGGACCTTGGTCGTCCTTTCTTCCTCGTCCACCACATGTGAAAACAGCGTTGGTACAATTTACCACCTCCACAGTTTACAGTTACATTTTCACAACCCGGACAGCTTTGGCGCAGAGCTTCGCAATACCTTTCCAGATCCAGAGGGCACAAAAAATAGGAGCCCAGAATCACTGCTAATCGATTCCAGGGAAATAACTGCATCTAGCGAAGAGAACAAAAGACAAGAGAGATCATGGGAAGGGTGAAGTGGTCTCAACTTAGATTCATTCCCATACATCAATCTTCATCTACTAAGCCAAATATCGCTGTTACTCCCCGGTTTCTCATTAATTCTCTTGGTTTTCTATCATCACAAATAGAAGTCACAACATCAAGAGAGCTAAGGAAAACAACAACAAAGCGCAGATATTAATCCTTACAACTTAAATAATTACAAATGCACACCTATTAGGTAAAATCAAGACATATAATGTACCGATAAAGAACTCACTATCATCCCACCAACTGTCCACCACAAATGCTATCACCCCCTCTAATTCATTATCAAAATCTATGCCGATAAAATTGGAAATGCCAAAAAACAATATCGAAGTAGCTCTACGATCGCCTTTTCATTTACTCACTCTAACATTCACTATCACCGTCCTATATATAAAAGATAAAAAATGAATGCTTACTTGAAGTTACTACCAAAACCACGTTGTTGTTGAAGTGTCTGCGCAAACATCTCGTATTTGCGAATATCGTTATCGGATACCGATCGACGAGCAAACTTCATCGCCTTAAACATTGCCATCTCTCATAATTGAATCCAATATTCAACACTCTTTCCAACTAATTATACAATTTGCAAAGATTTTCAACGAATCGCAAAACGAAACCACTAAGGGAAGACCGAATTATTTTCTTCATCACATAATAGCACCCTCAAAAACGGCTGCTTCATCATTTCACACGTAATGTGCAGCAACATTTATGCAGCGGCTGGCCCTTCACCTATATTACAACCAGCCATCTGCCTCCAACAATAATGCTTATTGCTGTCGGAAATCAAAGTGTAGAGATTGCATTTTAAGCACATTATTACCTCAACCCCTCCCCCCCCCCCCCCCCACCCCAATGATAAAACATCAGAACAGTGAACTAAAAAAAATTCAACAACCCGGAAATAATCCCAGCAAAATTTTTCCACCTTATCACTCACAAATGAAATAACAACTCCAAAAAGTCCTCACAAACCTCTTCAAAATGTGCTTTGGTGATCTCGGGAACAGGATCATAGGTCTCCTCGTCCATCAGCTCTTCTCCCTTAGCGCGTCGCTCTTGGCGTTCCTTTTCATGACGAATTTCCTTCTCGATACTTTCACGAATCGCCAGTTTACAAGCTCGTTGACATATCTCCGTCAGATCGGCGCCCGAGAATCCCACAGTGTTCTTCGCCAAATAAGTTAGATCCACTTCCTGAAACGATCAGCATAACATCCAACCTAACAACGCATCGAGAAACTTGAACTTTATCTCCCTTCCTTTTAGCAATCTCTAAATAATGCTCTGCACATTCTCGATGAAACTACAAGTGGTGAACACAAGAATAATAAAGCTTAAATTCCGATGACAAACTTTTTTTTAAAGAAATAAAGCGCGAGAGAGAGCAGGAAATAAATAAATTGTTAGCGACGAGAAATTCCCAGAAGGTTTCAGAAAAAAAAAGGAAAATCTCCAAAACCTTCCCAACATTTGTCCCATGCATCCGGTGCAAATTACGTAATACAACCTCTCTCAATCGACAATGCTGCCAAAACAATGCCTCTGATAAAATAATTCGAATAACGCATCATAAAGACTGTCACAAATCGACTTTTGCAATCAATTCATCGGGACAAATGCATGCCCGAACACTCAAACCAACGACCGCTGCTAATTCCCAGGAAACAGCCCAGCTATATAATCCTAAGCCAATGTAAATCACCTTTCAAGGTGGATTCGGTAGGCTGGAGGATATAGTTAATTTATAGAATCTAAAGCGTCATTATGTGCCACTAATTGAAGAACTATGATGAGCTGTAACAATCATAAAATCATCCCATTCAATCCATCTAAATCCATCTCCATCCTCCATTGCTAGCAAGATGAAATAATCGCAGAGACAAACATGTATATCCACTCATACATTGCACCATCATAGTGTATCTTCGCAGAAATTGGCAAATACATAGAAAATTCGACTGACCGCCGCAACTGGTGTTTTGCGAAGATTCGCCTTGAAGATCTGCAAGCGACTACCTTCATCGGGCAAAGGAATATAAATCAGTTGGTCAAGACGACCAGGGCGTAGAATCGCCGAGTCGATGATATCAGGCCTAGAAGCATGCATGATTCGACACAAACGCTACACATACCAAATAACTAAGAAAATAAATTAACTAACAACATTCAACGACTCAAGACATAAAAATGAATAGAAGCTAAAAAATCCAAAGTTTCCGAAGTGAAACCCTCTTCTCAACCCTTATAATTTATTCCAATCAATGCGAACATTGCTTCCGTGATAAATGCACTACGGTTGCAAAAAAAAAGCCTCAGCCCCAACTAGCATCACAATCACGAAACAGCTGATACTTGCCCATCAACATCGACCAACTTCATCTCATATTCACATCCATGGTCCCTACATCATAAAAAAAATCTGGTCTAAATGGCAAACTCTGAGAATCACTAAACACGCTAATTAATTCGACATCAAATAAAAGATTTTAAAAACAATGTTTAGCGCTCGTTTCCGATGCTCCTTGCAAATATCAATGCATCAGTTGCAGTGCTTGCGATCACATACCTCATCCATCACGAATACAGAAATATCAGTGAATCTAAAAAAAGTCTAAGCAATCTACCTGTTGGTGGCACCAATTATGAAAACGTTCTTCTTATTCGACATGCCATCCATCTCAGTTAAAATTTGATTGATAACACGATCAGCTGCACCACCACCATCACCGATACTGCCACCACGAGCCTTAGCCACCGAATCCAACTCATCAAAGAACAGCACACAAGGTGCTGCTGCTCGTGCCTGCAACATACACATTTAGCACCAGCTCTTCACAATTGCGAGCTTTCAACAATTACTTTCAAAACGAATATCTCTTAACTAGATTCATAGAGTATGAATTCATTGCGAGACATTTAAAATTCACATTCAACAATGATATGAATTACTATACTTTTAGAAACGCTTCACATCCCGCGCATGTGGCTCTTCATTAGGAAACAAAAAATTTTTGACAGCCTTTTCGAGAAAAACGGATCAGACTTCAACGTTCTAACCGCTCCTATTATTTTTTCAAAATCCATTTCACTGAAATATTCGAGTAATTGTAAATAACTATAAAAAAGAAGATCCCCACCACCTGCAAACAACGCAAAATAGGCATTTTCAAGACTTCGAATCACAGAGGTCATTTCATCCCCCCATAGTCAGGCATAGGTTGCCACAAATCAGATAAAAAAAAAACACTCATCTTTGCTCGCCTTGTCCAAACATCACTCCAAATGTATGCCCATTGAACCATATCCATTAATGCAACATAAAATAGGCAATTTCGCGTACCTTATCAAAGACATCGCGCACATTCGCCTCAGATTCACCGAACCACATCGTCAATAATTCAGGACCTTTGATCGAAATAAAGTTGGCCTGACACTCGTGAGCTATCGCTTTCGCCAGAAGTGTCTTGCCACAACCTGGTGGACCATAGAAAAGAACACCACGTGAAGGCTGCATTCCAAATTTGAGATATTTGTCGGGATGCTCCACTGGGTACTGAAATTTAGTGGCAATTCGCAACTTCATTCGACTGCAAAAAAAAGAAAGAAACCTTGAACTCTGATATACCTACTTGGATCATCTTTCATGAAGCATTCAAGGGGTTTAAATCTTTCGCCAATCATCACCCAAGCAAATTACGGAACAATATAAATGCGATAGTAGTAAATTAAAGATTGCTCTCTCCCATAAAACTTCCTTATCTCATGTTGCTTGCCTCCCCATCCATTTACACACTAAATAGTGGCAATGAAGTCATAGAAGCGTTGAACTAAGCCTTACCTTACCCGTTTCTAAAACTCCATTCCCATTTTCTATTTCACAACTGTGCTAACACAAGCGATTTACCTGAACAAGTTCCTGTAATTCTCGCTTCACATTCTGAAGGCCACCAATATCTGCCCACGTCACGTTTGGAGTCTCGACGGTCGTCTCTCGCAGAGCCGATGGACTGCTTTTGCCCATTGCAAACTGAAACCTCACAAATTACCCACCATCACCACCAATACCGTTCGATTAGTAATCGCTCGTATATCACAATTCCAGCAATATGAAGACAAAAGAGAGCTTGATACGCTCATCTCAAACACTATCATCATTGCACATCACAGAACTTCGGCCATCAACTTCCTTTAACCATATTCCTCCACTATTCCAATATTCCCTCAGCCTAAACACTTTCATCCGAACTTCTAATATTGAAAAATAATATAAAATAAAACTTATTGCCCAAAAACGTACTCTAAAGTTCTCCATGGTAACGGCCAAAGAATTGAGCACTTCCGCATCGATAGTGTCATCTTCAAGATCAATGAGCTCCATCTTTTCGCGAATCTGTTGTAGGGCTGCCTCCGAGCACAGCGATGCCAAATCTGCACCTACATAACCGTGACACTCATTCGCCACCTATAAAATTCATTAAAATTCATTAAACATTCTAACAAAAATTTAAAAAAAACAATATCAATAAAACTCATTGTTACTAGTATAAAATCATGATTACACAGGTTACATTAATGTAGTACTGCCAACGATTTTAATAGAGCGTTAAAAATTCTAATTCAATTTGAAATTTTAAACATAAAACAATACCAGAAAAAAAGTGATTTCCCAATACCACTCTTCTAAGCAAATAGAGTTTTGATGCAATTCTCTATTAAATATTCTTGAAAAAAACAATAATAAACTGAAAGGAATGCTTGTTGGTTCGATGAAAACGAAAACAATAAAGTAGCATCCAACTTAGCCATCCCATATTTATTTAGCTCAGTGGATAGCAATACCCACTGAAAGTGTTGGCATTAGGGTTCAAACTTTTGCCTATACATCTGCTTTCCTACATTTTTCTTCTCACCAGCAGTGCTAATGAACCGTATCGATAAAAGATTGCTTCTTAATATCATTAATAATCATCACAATTGATCGGGTTTATTTCCATCCTACTATTGTCCCATCTAAAGAACAGAACAAAGACTGCAAAGGAATATCAACCAACACCTAACCTGTTCCAGATCCACGTCGTTTGCGAGTCGCATGTTCTTTGTATGTATACGTAAAATCTCAAGTCTACCGACCGCATCCGGAATACCGATATCAATTTCACGATCGAATCGGCCAAATCGACGCAGCGCCGGATCAATCGAATTCGGTCTGTTGGTGGCTGCCATCACCACAACATGGCTTCGCTGCTTCAACCCATCCATCAGCGTCAATAGCTGCGAAACGATACGACGCTCTACTTCGCCATGAGTCTAAACATAAGGCCGCATTGAAGACCAACATAAATAAAAACAAAACGTTAAGAAATATGTCCAATATGCGCTTCGCATTCCATTCATCTGTACCTCCAGCCCGTCCTATGCAAGCAGCCATTCAACTCTCCCTCACATTACTGAAGTTCTGTGATTCTCTCTTTGCTTCAAAATATCAATACCTCTTTAGAATAATACCATTAACTCAGCATATCACTCAGCTTAAACATCCAACTCCAAGTTGAAGTATAAGAAACAAATGCAAACCCAAAAAATATATTCATAAGAAAAAAATCCCATATATAAAAATCCGATACTTAATAAACGATCAGATAAATTGCACTTCGGATCTACAAGTATGAAACTTCCAGTTGAATAAAATGCAATAACCTTTTCTCGTTTTGGTGCGATAGCGTCAAGCTCGTCGATGAATAGGATTGCCGGAGAATTTTTTTCACACTCTTCGAACGCCTTACGTAGGTTTGACTCCGATTCACCAGCTAACTTACTCATAATCTCTGGGCCTGAAATTTAGATGCTCTCCCTACACAGACAACATATTATGAATGCTTCAGAGCATCATTCCTCTCATGTCTGTTACCGGAACTCCATTTGAAAACAAATGAAGAATTGAATCGTTCAAGAATTACTTCATAACTTCTAACATCCGATAACATGAATGCCTCATCTTTCCAATCGTTAGTAAAAAACCTAACTAAACATTTTATGTCCGCATATAATTAGTCTTCCCCCCTTCTCAGCTAATCAAAACTGAAAAAATAAAATAAATAAAAAAAAAAACCAATTTAAGCAAGAAATAACCATTCAGAAGGAAGAAAAAGGCTCCAGTTTCGTTGGCGACAGCACGCGCAATCAGTGTCTTGCCAGTACCCGGTGGACCATAGAGAAGGATTCCGCGAGGTGGCTGAAAGCTTATTCATTTCGGCATTCACTTAAATTCTCATCGCCGAAGTACGGCTTAATTGAGTATGACTTGTTTGAATACTTTTCTTCTATTATGAACGAATAACTCACGAAAATATCCAAGCTTTGGCACTGGAGATTCCCGAAAGTTAAGGCTCCAGAATTCTACCTCAACGATTCCAAAAATCCCAGATACCAAACCGATTTTTTTCGGGCGCTAACATCAAGCCAGCTTCCTAAACCTCAAAGCCTCGAACATCCGAGACCCGTACATCATACGATTTAATTCGAGAGGCTCATGCAACAGACAACTGCATGCAAGCTCAGTACGTGCTGTTCATCTGTTACAACGAAGAGACAGCCCGATGCTGTCGTCAACTTTGCAACACCAGCTCACATTCTGGCCGGTTTCAGGACCCCTGCACGAATCATCATTGCTTGCCACTAAGCCGCTATCAGCTTATCCCTCAAAATCGATGTGTGAACAAAAAAAAAACGACCTTATACCAAATGATGTTAAAATAACTCAGTGAATATCGGCCAACATAAGCACAGAAATCATCACCATCATTCCCCCCCCCCCCCTCCCACCCACATTGCCGTTTTCTCTCTCACCAACTACGTTCACTTCCAATTATACACCAATTACGCTATTATTCTACCATTTACCGAGTAAATTAACCTACCATGCATTGTCCAGACTATAGCACTAAACATATTATTAAAATGGTCCCAACATCGCCTACAAGCATACGTAAACTACAATAAACAACAAAAGGCTTACCTTAATGCCAATCGCCTTGAATAGCTGAGGATGTCTCAGCGGTAGTTCGACCATTTCTTTGATCTGTGCGAGTTGTTTACGCACACCCCCAATATCATCGTAGCCAACATCAGCCATGTTCTCTTCCTCCTCTTCGCGTTTTATTGGTTCGCCTTCACAATGAATCACTGTATCGGGCGAAACGATGCACGACGGTGACGGATCCGTTTCAACAACCTCAAAAGAATAATTCAGGTTCTACCATAAGTCTTAAATGAACGCAGATGACGCCACATTCAGCACTCATTTCTGACTCCCATTTGACACTCCTCTAGCAATACTTCAGTACTTGTGTAGGCAAGATATATATAGGAACTGCAGCGTGTTCTCCGAGAACCTCAGCACCAACCTACCAAGATACCTGCCAAATCTTCCTCTTCAAGGGAACAACACCTGTAAAAGAGATATCAGAGACGGAAGAGCTCGCTATAAAATAAGCCTAAAAAATTTCATTCAATAAATGGCACCGAACATCAGTAATAACCCACATGAACCACCAAGGGAAAAAACAAAAACCATTGCGCGAAAACACTACGACGAACAAGCATAAAAGAAACATGGCCATAGTGAATAACGGGATATCGCATTATAAATGTTACTTCATCATTGTTCACCATATTAAAAAACCTCAAAGGCAGTCATATTCTCTAAACTCACCTTGAATTCGACGTTTCGCATCGCAGCATTCACCGAAAACAGATCACCTTTGTGGAGTGGACGATATGACTCAACAAAGTATGGCTTCAAGAACACTTCGAAAAGATTACTGAAATAATAGAGAAAGTAATAGTATATAACAATTACCAAAAATTGAACGATAAGGTGGGAATTGGAACCAAACATTCCCCCATCATGGTATCGGTGCCACAACCCACCTAGCATCAACTACAGCAGAATCGGAAAATTAAGCTAACAAATCTACTTGTAAAGCATTTCTTACAATATTTCATCCGACGATTTTAATACTAGCAATTATAATTCCTAATAAAGCACCTGTTTTATTTATTATATTATTTCTTCTTTTTTCATATAGAATAACGCTAAATTTCCACTGTTACAACAATACATCGAACCAGGTGACCTTCCCAAGTTTTACTATACTTTATCAACATACCTTAAAACATCCGCCTATTACCTGGTTGTTTCTGCGACAATGGCAACAGATATATCCCCAAAAGAAAGATAAGCCAACGAAATCGTAATCCCCATAACAACATAAATTAATACTGCGAATAATATATCATCCAATTTCAGCCTTTCGAATCTCCCATTGAAGCAATTTTGGGCAACAAATATTGCAGTCTACCTGCCCTTATATAATATAAAACATACCCAGTGAGACCGACCACCGTGTCATCGATTGGAAGAATATGAACCCTCTTTCCATAGCTGATGTGTTGAGCAGCCGAGACACTAAAAAATATATGTGCAAAGAAGTGTAAATAAATAAAATAAATAAACAGGCCACACACGCTAACATCTACTACAATCGTATATACCTTACAGATGAAACGGGCTAACGTAATATCACTACCGTTCTCAGCAATGAAATCTTCCTAAATCTCAGCAAAGAACCTTTAACGATATATGCGCATTCGGATAATCACTGATCGGTAGTAGTAGATATATAGAAAATCCTTCAACAATGAAACCTTCGGCGTTATATCGCCATTACCAACTGGCTAAGTAACAAACATCACGCTGCTTAAAAATAAATTTTTTACTAATAAAAACAAACATCGTTACTAATTTTTACTAATAAAAACTACTTAAAATGAAATTTTTATAAATATTCTTTGCTCAGCATCTTTATCTCCAACATGCGCATACATAAATACACCTACATATACACCCTTCAACAAAAACAAAAAAAAATTTTTTTTATAAATCCGGCGCCATTGCTTCAAACAATAACGGTCTTCTGAGAGCGTAAAGGTGTTTGTAGGCATTGGGCAGTAGACCAATCTCCATGACAAATATAGAAATAGTTCTGTTCGCAATGCCATCATATAAGTATTATTTTCGAGGCTTGTATCAACGCCCAAATATGAGGCAATCCGAGCGCTTTCTTATACCTCGCATTAAAAAGATTTTGCGTATATCGTATCTCATTACATTTCACATCCAAGCGATGGCCTGGATGAGCAATATTTGCTTCGGAACATCCCTCTCCCACCCCCCCCCTTGCGTTGTATGGAGAGCTTCTCCATTCTTCGTCCTTCCCTCCAATCGGATGAAAAGTTTTTTTTACTATCTATTTTTACTATCTTTTTGTTCATTTTTATATTTCATTTTGCACTCATAGTTCTTAAATAATCTCATGTTTTCAATTAATGGTGCATTTAAATAATTTCGTATATCGGTATGATTTTGACCAACTAGGTACCTCATTAACTGCATAGTTCCCTACCAAAAGACTATTTCAGATAGCGTTGATAAAAACACTGAAGGAAATCACCTGACGACATCTCCAAGTCGTACGCGTAGATTATTACGAACAACACGATTCATGCGGATCTTATCGTTGGGACAAGTGTCATCGGATAATACGATACATACCGTTTCTTTACGCTTCTTGCCCTTCAGAAGCACCGTATCTCCGCGGAACAAGTTCAGCTCATCCATTTTCGCCTTAAATGCATCACTATATCAGCACGGTATTTGCAAATAACTCTACACCTTTAGTATACCTCACTGCATTGAATATCACAAATATTGCACAAATCTCATAAAGAGGCGGCAAAAACCAACAAAAATTTATCTCC
Organism: Baylisascaris procyonis; assembly: GCA_037389465.1. NCBI lineage: Eukaryota > Metazoa > Nematoda > Chromadorea > Rhabditida > Ascarididae > Baylisascaris > Baylisascaris procyonis. The sequence goes on from JAZARR010000197.1 coordinate 9,387,336, forward strand.
TCCTCAAAGCGGCGTTTATTTTTATTACATTTAAAAACTCAACGAGCAAAATAATCATTCATTCAAAACACAAAATAATCTCAATGCACTGACCTGTGAAAGTCCAACCACAGAGTTATCGTCATTAACAGACTGATCAACAAGGAGCCGATTTGGTTTCGCCTTATCTTTGAGGATCGCCGTCTATTGCCAATGCTATAATTATTTCTCGAATTGTCATGTCCTCAAGGATTTTGCAATGAAGCCATTCAGAAATATTTAAAAGCTTTAATGACTTTATCGCTTAGTTTCTGTGAATATGCAAAAATGCAGATGCCGATTTTTTATTTAATATGCATGAGATTTTTCACGTTATTTCGAATCGAATTTGTTGCCTCTTAGCAATCATCGTAAGTGGGAAATATTTGCCTTCTCTATAAAAATCAAATGTTTTTTTTTTCTTTTAATCCCATTTGATTGCCGAATGGTTAGGTAGTTTTATTTGAGGGAGAAATGCTCTTTTATTGTAGGCATCTTTATTTGATATGTATAAGCATATTAGGCTTTTTTAATGTCTGTGCATATGTCTGAATGTGTCTATAAATGTCTATTCTTTCGCTATCTCAACAGTTGCCACCATAGTTTACTATATTCTTATCAGTTTCCTGATTCTCTTTCAGCATGCAATTTTGCATTCCAATTGCAGCTATTGTTTTGTGTCTTTTATTCGAGCGCAAATACCAAATACCAGATTTTTTTTTGTTGGTTGGTTTTTAAGGATTTTTAGGCAGCCGGTTGGTCCGATTGGTGAATTTATAAAATACCGCATATCATGACGATACTATTTCCCTTTTTCTTCACATATTTTATTGCGTATGAATATTTTCAGATAGAGATTTGAGAACGATGTAATTCACTGCATCGAGCTCTATTGAATTAATATTGCATTGTGGAAAAAAATCGCTCAAAGGTTCATTCTTTTTTTTTCAAGTTATTTTAATATTTATAAACGTTGAAAAATCTTTGAGAATTTCAGTGAATGAATCTATCGTTTCCTCTTTATGTCTTCTCTATTAATTTTTCTTTAAAAAAATTGAAGTCACTTTTTTTATGAAAAAGAAAATGCGATTTAATAAAAATAGAAATTTCCACCAATGATTTCTGATAGATTTTTATCTACTTCTACATATCTGCACAAAAATGTACTAAAGCAGAGTCATATCTATGCGTTATATATGTCTAGAATGAGGCAGTTATTCACTATCGATTCTCCATGAATTTCGGCATGTCAGTCTGTGAGATTGAATGGTCAATATTTTAGAAACCCAAAAATGTAGAGCAAAAGTGGATCCGTTATAGGTTTCGATGAGAATTGATTTTCCCCTCGACGAGTCCCGAATCTCAAAGCATTTGAATGTACAAATGGTTAAATAATCTACAGCTTGAGATGATCAATGTTCTCAACTTTCAAATAAATAAAAAATTTTGATGAATTTCCCTAATATGGACCCATTCAACAATCCATTCGATCGAAAAGAAATCGGATCATTGGGGGGGGGGGGAGGGAGGGGCGAAATATATGTAATCAATTTTATTTTCAAACATGAATTTATTAATGTGCATATTTTCTGATTTATTGATAATTTGTTGAAATTGGTTGGCCTATCAGATAGGACTGTAAAGGTACTTACTCATCATGCCAGCGACTTATTATAATATTTGACTAACTGGTTTTCAGACATACACACAGAAAAAACTCCCCAGTATGGAACATATATTATCAACAAACTTGTTTACGCTATCAAGAAACTTAAATATTTCTCTTAAGTCTTTTAATAGAATTGTATATATTTAAAATTAATAAAATATATATTATTTATTTTATTTTAATTAATCATATTCATTGCTATAGAAAAGTATAAAAGTTATGTTTCTTTTTATTATTGTTTTTTTTTATTTTTACGACGTTTTTTTTTGGTTTTTTTTTCAAAGTTTTTACTATTTTTCAGTTATTTTTCAATTATTTCAGAATATTTTCTAAAATTATAACTTAAATTTCATAAATTATTATTTTTTTTTTTGTTTTTCAGATTTTATAATGCTATTTGATTTCATCTCATCACGTCCAATGATGGAACTTCTACGTTATATACGTTCGTATTTTATACGTTTACGACGTTTTCGTGAACGGCGTACAGCTCTAACTTTATTAAGCGTACAAATTTATTTATGTGTACCATTAATCTTTATTGCACCTTTATCTATACGACTCTCTGATTTTATGCGACCATTTCGTAATGCATATAGAAAAGGTTTCATTGATGAAATTGATTATATGATTCTTGCATATGTTTAATAATAATCTAAGCATAATCATTCACCTATTTAAATGTGATACCAACCTGAAAAAATCCTGAAAAGTTGGTCTAGAATCCTGAAAAAAAATTTCAACACTATTAAAAGTTTATAGCTGCTCTCGAAATTGATTAATTGATGGGCAATTATGATGTAGGGGATTACTATGTGTTGTGCTCTGTGCTTCCGAATCGACAGACTAAAACGGTTTTCGAAAAGGCCAACAAAAACAGCTTCAACAGACAAACAAAAACAGCTTTCCAACAGACAGACATAAACAGCTTCCCAACAGACAGACAAAGACAGGTTTCCAACAGACAGACAAAGACAGCTTTCCAACAAACAGACAAAAAAAGTGTACATGCAAAGACATAATATCGCTATAATTGTATTTTTTGTAAAGTAAATTTCCATATGCGTATTAAATATGGTTTTTCTCATTTCAACGTTTTCATCTAATTTCACTTATTTATGAATGAAATTTTTTTCTTAATTATTTGTGTGCCATACTTGTGTAAATTTAATTTTGTAACTTTAGTGCCGTTTTCATTTAATCGTTTAATAAATGTTTTTTTTTTAAATTTATAATTAGTAGTATTTATAAATAGATTTATTTATAATTAGTAGTATTTATAAATAGATTTATTTATAATTAGTAGTATTTATAAATAGATTTATTTATAATTAGTAGTATTTATAAATAGATTTATTTATAATTAGTAGTATTTATAAATAGATTTATTTATAATTAGTAGTATTTATAAATAGATTTATTTATAATTAGTAGTATTGCTTTGTTTCTCGAATGATATTAATAATAAAATATTCTAGTTTTTAGAAATATACTAATAAAATCGACAATCAGATATCTATTCGTTGTGCCTAAACGCTTCTTAACTCAAAAATTATAAATCAGAATAAATATCAAGCATATATTTAAGCATTATTTTTCTAAAATCGCCTAGCAACACATATGAGGATATTTGGTTGCTAATGATTCTGTTCGATCAGATATGAGCCTTATTCCAAAGAATTTAGCACTTTTCATTTGAATGCATTCATATACTCCTTCATTCAAAAGTCTTATTAAAAGCCCTAATAATATCGCTTCTATTATCAATGCGCAATTTTATCAACCATTATCATCTTTTGAATGCAGATTTAACACCGGAATTCATAGCTCGATAGGTATCACGCTCCGGAGTTTTTACTTCAAGAATCCTAATCTTATACGCATCAATTAGCGCCTTCTTTATGAATTTGGTCTTTAAATATACTACAAAGAGAATTGCAGCAGAAATATTTATGAGTTGATTATCTTTAGAAAACACAAAAAAAAAAAAAAATTCATAACGTTTTTGGAATGTTATTGCAATCGAATGTTTTTATCAGTCGAAAATCCAAAGAGCAATCACGTCAGCAATCAAAACATTCAATGTCCGTTGCATATATCATTTTGTTTATGATAATGAAATCAATGCACTCAATATAGAATATTCCTATCGCAATTAAAAACAAAAAAAAAAATCCCAATTTTTCTTTATCTCTCTCATTGCATAAAAAATATAAATTTCGAAAAAAAATCACATATTTTTAGTGAATAAACGATAAGAAATTTACATTAAAGTGATGTTGACATCATTTGCAATTCTCTCAATTAAACCAATCAAATATTTTATTTCACATCAATTGATTCATAGAAAAAAATTTAAATTTAAATTTAAAAAAATAAAATTCATAATAAATTTATAGAAAATAAAAAATTTAAAAATTTAAAAATAAAATATAAAATTCGTAGAAAAATTAAAAAAAATGATTATGCTGAATAACAATATGCATGGGTATTTAAATATTAAATGCCAATTATTTTGAAAATTTTTTAATTTTCAGTATTTTTAAATGAAATATTAAACGAGCGGTCGGTCTAATTCAAACGCGAAAATATTATTTGAAAAATTTTATTTTTCACTGATAATTTGTAAAATTTGAATTATGCCAACGAATATTTGGCAATCTGCCCCACTTATTATGCACTATCACAACTTCGCTATATGAAAGTTCATCCTGTTGATCTATAATCTATATATGCATATATGCGTATATGCCAGTTAATTTATTGCTAAAAATTTGCTGATTATAATCTAAAATATAGGAATGATCAATTGAATTTCAACTTCAATTTAAAATCAACTTAATTCAAAATTTAATTCAAAGCTAAATCAACTTCGAAATTAAATTCCAAAGAAACCATCGAGATTTCCCATAAAATTGTTCGCAATCGATTTGTCTAATGAAATTCGTTCGATGGCAATCAGCTTATCTCTTTATGTTCGTCGATAAATTTAGAATAAATTTAAAAATTTATTTTCGACGCCAAAAAAATGCTTTTTGAGTTTCTTCCGCTACCATTATTCTTTAAAATTAAATAGTTGATGATCGTTTATTTTATGAAAGAATTCATTTAGCATCGAAAATGCCATCAATATTATCCCATTGTTGATCACATTCTTTGATAGAAAATTGCAAGTCAATATTATTTATGCTGACAAGGTAATATTATAGTGATCAAAGATCACATAAACATTCATTGCTGAGATAAGAAAATATTACCCTCTTCCAAAATGTTTTTTTGCATTGATTCTTCATATTGAAAAAGAATATCATTTAAATATTTATTTAATATGCAAATTTCTTACTGCTACATCCAAGTAAATATATAACTAGCAAAGAAGTATGTTTATACAGTAATAAAAAACAGAAAAGAGAAAATTTTCTGCTGTCGAATTAAAAAAAAAAAATTCTCAACAGATATTATTCGATTCGTTTGAACTTGAACTAAATGAGTAAATATTTTTTTTCTATCCATAAAAATAGAAAAAAAAAATAGTTTCTTAACAATATCATATTTGACTCACTAAAAAATGCATTGCAAAAAAAAGTGTCTTCCTTTATTTCTTTTTTTTAAAGTTTTTATTCTTTTTTGAAAAAAAAGCATTTTTTTTTTTTTGGAATTTCAGAGTTCAATCGTTATGCTTTTCTCTCCTCATATCACCTTCCCCCCATTCCCGTATCTTTTTCCCCCAACTAAATCGACACTATGTCCATTTTCATTGAGAGCCTCAAAAGAATGCGAAATATTTACCTTCAATGACCTCTTTGAATTTTCAAGGTTATTTCTACGCGAATCAACCGACGCTACAAATTTTTTTTTTGATGATGAAGACTATCTTAACTTGGCGCCAAATGTTCCATTTTCTTTTTTCTCAGTGTTCTCCATTACCTAAATGATTGTGATGATTACGATGCGTTAATCTAAAATATCAAAGAAAAAAAACTGCTCAACGGAATTGATGAGTCAGCAATAAGATATTCAATTGCGAATAAAATCTTTTAAATGGAATAAAGAGTAAAAATTTTAATAAAAAGAAAGACGATGAATAATAGGAAATTAGAAAATTCATTCTAAACGATAGGTGATTTATTTTATTTTATTTTATTTTATTTTATTTTATTTTATTTATAAAATAAAATTGATAGGCGATATGAAAGATAAATTTCACTCATTTATTAATGTCACTTCTAAATAAGTGATTAGAGAGGATAGTTATTTGATAATCTTTGATCGATTATCTTATAGAGTTCAATGCCAAGATTGTAGAGATAATAAATATTTGCATATCAAATATGCAATCTTTAACATTTTTATCGCATTTCTTACAATTGTTTCCCACATCAGAGATAAGAGTTCGAGGAATTGAAAGAAATAATATGCCTATAGGTAATTTCATAAACCGTTTAATAAATTCATCAAAAATCTACATAAATAAATAATGCAATTCAAATTAGTCTTTGTTTTTAAATGAAATATATATATATATATATATATATATATATATATATATTTATTTATTTATTTATTTATTTATTTATTTATATTTATTTATTTATTTATCTATTCATTCATTTTAATTTGCTCGTTCGGAAATAGGCAGCATTCAGTCAAACATCTTTAATTAACCTTGAAAGGATAATATTTTTGATTATTCTAGAGGCATTAATTAACGGCTAATAAATGCCAATCAAGAATGGGCTATATACGAGAAATTTTTGTATGCAAAACAAAAATCGATATGTTCTCTTTTAAGTGCAAAACGATGAAATATGAAATATTAGAAGCGTTAATTGATATGCATTGGAATAATTGAATTGAAATAAATAAATAAATAAATAAATAAATAAATAAATAAATAAATAAAACCGATATGTAAATTTTTTTTTGCACACCTTATAAATATTTGCCATTCATTGATGATTTTTATTGGTAATAAATAAATTTTTATTGATGCAAAATAAATATAAAATTTATTTATCCAATATATTCGATCATTGCTATCTCATTGTAATAATTCATATTTTCGGCAATTAATCAACAAAATAGAAATTTGCATATTTGTTTGATTGTTCGATTGATGAGCAAATATATATTCACCTACGATCGATATGTAAATTTCTTTTGCTGATCTGCCATGACTGTAAAAGTGAAGCATGGCCGAGGTGGTATCATTGGCTCGATGGGTCAAAGGTCAAAGATCCATCTAGTCAAGCACACTTCTAATTGATGGCCTCTCGGTGGTCAAAACTCGCAAGTGTAGAATGCTTCTGAGGACATTATCCTAGGTTTGTTCAATTATCTTTTGATCTCATGGTGATCGAATAAATCGACAAACCGACTTAATAGAGTGAGGAGTGACTTGATCGACTCGTAGATGGAGTCGATTTCGGAGCATTTTGAGAAGATCATAAACTCCGTCTACAATTGTACGATGCAACAGTAATTCATCGATGAAATTTTGTGTTTCTAGCCTAAATTATAACTCCTCATACTCCTCTATCATTTTTTCAATTTTTTTTAATTTATTGATATGTGCTATTTATAAGTTTATTTCTAAGTTTTTCGCACAACACAATTGCTAATTTACGATTATTTACTCTTCTTTCATTCAAATTGCACTTTAAAATCGAAAATTATTTTTTATTCTTTGTCGCGAAATCTTTTTTTTTCCTCCAAATCGATATTCTACATAAAATAAAACTAATTTAGTGCTAGAAAATTAGGAAAATTGTAGATTCTATGATTGTTGATTGGCTAACATTGAAGTAAATCGACAGTTTTCCCAAGCATTGAACGTTGCAATTTCGTTTCTGATAGAATGGTAAGAAAGCAATTGAATTGGAAGGGAGAGGGGGTACAAGGGGAAGGGAAGGGAACAAGGAGCAGAAATAAGAGATAAGACAATCGAGAAAAGATTAATTCAATTTTTATGATGTTTATATTCTCGTTGCTGTCATAAATAATTTCTATATGAAATACGGTTTTATTACGAGAAGGTTAAAATTTAATGTTTATACAAATGGAATAGTAAAATTAAAGCAGCTATTTAAATCATGAATCTAATATTTATATATAGATAAATGTCGATGGAATTTAAGTTTAACTTCATTACGTATACTCTTTTATGCCATTTTAGATAGGTACTAGCTTTTGTTATACTTTTAGAAACTGAATAATAGAAGACCTCGACATAAGCTATGAATTTATATCATACAGGCGGAAATTTCACATTTATCTATCATTGAATAAATGTTATGAATCATGCTGCAATTGATACAGTTTGAACGTTTGCCAATTTTAGATCAAAATAACACATTTTGTGCTAAAATTGCCTTTGTTATCCATCACTAGAAAGCAACAAAGAAAAAAAGCATCTTCATGTTATTCATCAAGGACGATCATATTGCACCATATATGAAGGTCGTCGTCGCTAAGCCATAGAGGGAAACGCGCAACACAATTCGTTCGATTAGGGGCGTTGCTAGATTATAAATAGGACTCCGCAGCTCAGTTGCCGTCTCATTCGAGTGTGCAAGAGTAACGCTAGTGGCAGTCGGCTGGTACTAAAGATGGTCTGCAAATGTGGTTCGTCTTTATGTTTATTCGTATTGCTGCTGTGAATTTATAGTTGAATATATGCGAGCGATTAGCTCGAGTTGATTTTTATGAGTTGAGGTTAGATATAAATTGAAAAATATTTGTGCAAATTTTTTCTCACTTTTGTGTACATATTAGCTCTTTTAAGAACTAACTAAACGATCTAAAATTTTATATAAGTGAGAAACTTAAAGATTTCAAGACGATATGGTGCTTTTTTCCCCCGAAACGATTTCCCAAACGTCCTTGAAAAAAAAAAAGATGGAAATGGCATCGATAGAGAAAGAATGGAGAAGATGGCAGATGGCATTATTAAATGTGAAAATATGCATATTTTTAGTTTAAAAAAAAATGAATTTCCGCCTCAAAGCATTCAAGCTCTTCATGGATAAAGGTTATAGTTGTTGAGAGCTTACTTTGGCATTTTCTGATTCCAGTAGAACTGTTGTTGAAGTTATTAGTGATATTGGCGCATTCATTTTTCTATTTGCTTATAAACTAATGCATAGCTCGAAAAAATCTTATGAAGAGAATGAGATAGTTTTATATCCTTTTGATCTATTTTCCCTCTATTTCTAGGCAGCTCTTCCCTTTCTTTTCTCTTTCCCCCTCCCCTTCCATATCTTTGCGTATATCTGTAAACCATTACGAGTACCACTGAGAAATGAGCAACCTTAGCATACTAGCATAAGGGAGTTTGAAATGAATCTTTTCGAATATTGTTTAAGTTGTTTAAGTTTATTTAGGTTTTAACTTTAGGTTCTTTTGGATCATTGTGAAGTAGGTGAAGAGTAGCGCTAGCTAAATTCTTAGACATTTTGAGCAATTTTTCAAGTTCAAATAATAAGATTTACTTCAAGAAATTCCATCTTCTTTTGCATTTCTATAATTATCTACTTTCAGGTTGTGCGGAAGGCAAAGAATGCACATGTAAGGATTGCCCCGATAAGAAGGCTTGTCATAAGGGCGATTCACATTGTGAGTTTCTCTCTTTATGAGTTTTTTTTTTTTTTTTTTTTTGAAGAAAGGATTTTATTCAATAATCGTAATATTTTTGAAACATGAGAAATTTTTCATTGTGTTATTCAAATTTTTCAATTTCTAATTCATAATTTCATATTTGTAGGATTCTAATATTTGAATATAATATAAGAATGGGGAATCATAGGAATTGATAGATTTATTTTTACATTTCATTCACATGACCAACCGCTTCCATAAATTACCAGTATACTTCAGCATTGATATGTTATCAGTTTAAAATAGTTTCAGTGTGATAGTACTTCGGCAGAAATGATGTCATTGTTATGTTAGGGCTTTTATTAAAACTTACTAATTAAATGAAAACAATTTTATAAAATCAGAGAAATAAAGGAATAGGCAATATATCAATAGAATTATACTGATATGCCATCGCTGCCTAGGTTCGACAATAATTCCCTTTCTTTGTTTCTCTGTCCCTCTCTCTAATCTCCTCTCTATATGAAACGTTCATGAATGAAGAGATACGCGTGACAGCCGTTGTTTATCGAGAGATACGTGACAGCCGTTGTTTATCTTTCATCTGGCACGATTATTAGATACAGTTTTGCATATGAATTCAAAACAGGATGTTGGTCAATTTTTATCGGTCGCCATACGAATTTCTAGTCGCAGAAAAAGCTGAAACGCATCAATATTTGCGGATGGAGATATTGATTTGTGCTGTCATTTTAAATGACTGAACGAGGACGTAAAAAATAGCGCAATATGGATTTACTAATAATGCGCTGCTTCGTATATAAATGTAGAAATTGAGATATTAAAATGAAATCATTATCTTGGGGTAATTTTTTTCGTGGAATATATGCATAAGTATAGCGGGATAGGGGACTAACTTTTCCCTTCCCCCATTTTCCCTACCAGGCAACCCCCTTCCTCTCCCCAAAAATTGTTGCGAGAATGAATCGCTGATAAAATTCAATCTATTCGACTTCTAATTTTATATCTATTTGAAATTTTAGGCCATTTCTGGGAACAACTATGAAATATTAATGACAGTTAGTATATGATTGCCCTACTTCGAAGTTTTCAGCGTTTTTTTCTCTCTCTTAATTTAAATTCATGCGTAAAAAGAGCGATTTACTCGTGCAAAAAACACTTTGCAGCGTTATGATTTACCGCATATGACCAGATTTGTTTTCCGTATTACTTTGCCGGTTGTGTACCCTATCATGTCTCATGAATGGTATCTGAGATTGGATTTGATATATCCATTCATTATTAATATTGATGGGTACTCGCTTCCATTAGCAAAATTGTTTTTTTAGAGTAATTAGTGAGGGGATAGGAGAAGGAAAGGGAGCTAGATCCGGCCACAATGGAGCACTTAGGAATTAAAATAGGTGTTTTTTATAATACTTCTGATAGTTTCAATGAGTGACATAATTAATGAATAGCATTTCTTCGATATTCCCTTTTTTCTATTTATTTAATTTCTGCTCTGATATAGAGAGATAATTTTAGGTTGCTGTGAATCAAAAGAAAAGACTGCGGATTCCGAGAAAACTAAAGAATGCAGTAAATGTGCACCGAAATGGTAAGCATTAAGCTTGTTTTAGTCAATAGTAGTGTTGTGGATGCGCATATTCACAAGTTCAAATCACTAAGCGTTGGGTATTTTTCCAGAAAAGCAAAAATATGATTGACATATCCTTTATTATAAAGTTAATCTTTAGTAATCCATAGGTCTTGACGTTTCTTCTAGGATTTCGCTTTCAACGAGAGGATAGGAGGCACATACGTAGAACTTATAGGTGCAAAAGGAAGCCATTCTTTTTACTAAAATTCTAGAGAGGTGATATTTAAATTTTAGTTAAACATTCGATGTATTTATTTCATTGCTATATAATTTGAGGGATATTATATCAATTTCATGGCATCAGATATTTTAATTAATCATCGATATTTAATTTATTGATCGTTATTGATTTTTTTATTGACATTTCAGAGAGCTCAATGGTACAACGATATTGCTGAGCCGTTTAAAATAACATACACGGTGTAATCGATTTGATTTATTTGTTTCGTTTATTTGGAAAATAATGTTCAGTTTTAATAAAAGTTTTATTGGTTTTATTGGCAGTGATATGTGGCAGGTAGATGATAGATAATAGCCCGGAAGTGGCTCATTCAATAAATATTCTACATTTCTGTGATATTTGCAATACATTGGATTATTGGCATGGCTATTACCATATTTGGGCATAGAAATTCACGTCATTGGATGTTATCGCTTTAATTCCCACCTCTCTCAACACTTCTATCTTCCGTCTATTCCCACTCATCGTTAAGGCATATCTGCGATAAGTTGATTGTCGTCACTGCATAGTATTATGAACGAGCATGTAAATCGCAAAAAGAGGCGATGTCAAGGAACCGGAAGCGACGATGCTGAACACATTTGTCTGAATATAATAACGAAGTATCTCAGCGCTTGTAGGCTGTATATTTTAAATTTACACACATTATATATATATATATATATATATATATATATATATATATATATATAATGATATTATATAACAAAAATACTTGATCTAATACTGCAAATTCATTCATATTGAGAGGCATTATAGGAGGACGTTCTCTAAGATCGAATTACATGAGCAGCCTACATTTTTTTTCCAGATATTTCACAATAAACCGTTGGGAAATCATCGCTAACCTCGTCGAGAATTTATTCCCAATAAAATTGCAGAATATTGATAGTAAATTTTTAAAAAAGACCACACATGGTTTTTGGTGGTCATGACGGAAATTAGGATTGTACGAGTATAAATAGTCGACCGAAATTTTTGACAGCATTGCATAGTATCATTGAATTATATAAAGGAAGATGTCATTGTCGAATGTACTTTTCTAAATACAAAAAAAAAAGAGGAATGATTTTATTCAATTGCGAAAAGAAATTTGAATTGTAAATATAATTGAGTTCTTATTGAATTTATCAAAATTTATTATTATGAAAAACGAAATTTGAGACGATTTTATTAATTGCAATAAAATAATCGATAGAATATTGTAAAATTTTATAAAAATTAGCTTTATTTTTATTACAAACTGAAAATATAACATTAATAAAGAGAATTCGGAGAGAGGACTAATGCAGTCGTAAGAAAGTAATATAGAAAAAAAGGAAAGCAATTTAACGCTTCAATTGCAAAATTGCAATCATTTCAATGTGAAGAGGAAATTGCAAAAATAATTTTAGATATAAAGGTTGGGGTTTAATGATATGTGACTAATAGTCATCCATTTGTTTACATACTTGGTTGTTATTTGCAACGCTGAGTGTATTATTTTGTTATTAATATAGAAAGATTTTTCCCATCGGAAAAAAAAAAGAAATTATTTAAAATGAAATATGATACAAAAATAATTAATTTCAAATAACTTTTTCTTGAAATTAAAAATTGAATTTTAAAGGAGTAAAATTAGTGAAAAATTATGGCTGCTTATGTGGCGCTGAGGGATTAGCGCCATAGGATATTTGCGCCACATATATATATCCCGGGAATTTTGTGCATTCGGAGGACAATAGGGCTAATTTAGCTTCGTCCGGCTTAAACGAAATTGGGATTATCTTGACGTAAACATATAATTATTGTGCCCGATGGCGGAAATGAATTTGATCAACTTTTTTGTTTAAGAATTCGACGGGAAACTATCGGATGTTCATCAGCATCACCTGCAATAGAGAGGTTATACAAGTTTCAATATTAGCATCTTCAACTTACTATTAAGTGCATTTCCCATTTGGGTTTATTTGAAAGGAAAACCCATATAAGACGTATTGGCTATTTATTTCTTCCCCATATATTCAATGGGAAATGTTGGAATCGTTGTTTTCGATGAAATTTTTACAAATATTTAAATTGAAAAAAAAATTTTTTTTCGATGTGAAGAGAGGAGGAAAATAAGAAAAGAAATCTACTTACCCAGAAAGGAATATTTGGGAATTTATTGGTAAAGTAAGGATGAAAACTTTTTGCAATCCTTTTCAATAATTTCATTATATCGCATCAATCGAAATCATGTAGATTTATTCATTAAGCTATATGCCTTCATTGAGGATATTTGATCGGACATATGTAATGCGATTATGTTAGTCGTTTTGAATTGTATATTTATAATATAATGGAATATAATTTCGAAGGAAAAAAACTGAACGAACTTAAATTTTATTTTTATTTTTATTTTGTTTTTATTAAGCTCAAATATAAGCATTTTTGAATAGTTCAAATGATCGATAATAATCAGATCATTGCTAGACTTTTGCTCAACTCTCATAGATTGTTTGATCTATCGATATGGCGCTATTAAATTTTCGCGCGCCATTTTCTCGATTCTTCTTGCTAACATTGCATAGACGCGATGCTGCTCTTTCATTGTTTGGGGTTTTCGTCTCGCGTGCGGTCGTGTGGGATTCTCGTCTCTGTGTTGGGCGTCAGTGGTTGTATAAACGTATAATTGGAAATATATAGATGTTTTGATGGTTGAGTTCCAATAAGGTTTAGTTATCGGTTGTTGATGAATAGGTGAACTTCAACGATGAGGTTTATATAGGTATTCCTGTAAATTATGTAAGTAGGACGTTTTCCCGGGGCTATTGGAAATTTGAAGTGTTATCTTTCACTCTTATTTTTAGAATTGTTCATAATATTAGGTTTATTTAGGCTAACTCTCGTTTTTTTGTATGATATAAGGTCATGCATCCTTCATGCTATTCTCTGGCTTGATTTCGATAGTTTGGCACTTATTTTCGGCGATTATTATTTTTTTAAAGAAATAGAACATGTGATTTAAGTGAATAGTTATTCAAATTTGTGGCTTTGATATTTGGCCTGGATTAGATCAAATCCTGGGCTCAATGGCGATTGAATCCTAAATTGAGGCAGGATTTAACTCATGATCTATATGTAGGATAAACTCATTTGGCTTGAGGCAGGTCATCTAATCTAAGCCAAAAGCAGATTCAACTCGATATCAAATGGTCATGAGTTGAATACGGTCACAAATTTGTATATTTCTTTCTCAATGCCTTATTCATAGTTCATAGCGTTTCAGAATCTCTAAGTAACTTCCCAATGTTTGCGGATGGGATTTGTGCTTTTACTCTCATATGAATTGATATACCTAAAGATGTGGTTTTATGGTTCTTATATATATGGAACTTTTTTTTTCAGGTTTATTTCGATTTCTGAATAGAAGTAGATTGTATTACGAAGATGCCGATTACTGCGGTACATGCCCGTCAAATATACGATTCACGTGGCAACCCAACGGTTGAGGTTGATCTCACGACCGAAAAAGGTTGTTTTTATATGTTTATAATTCATTCCTGCGTAACAAAATGGTTTTTTTTTAATTTCAGAAAACATCTATGTGGAAAGTAATTAAGCGTGGAGTTGAAAATATTTCAGGTATTTTCTTATATTTACTATCAAGGTGCCTGTCATGGCGAGAGTCTTAATTCCAAATTTTTTTAAACATAACTTTGAAGGATCAGGCCACTTTGGGCCTATAATAAAGGTCTACGAGTCAAATGCACTATTACCGTTTTGCATCTCGCATTTTCTCTATCGTCTTTTTCTTTTTTTTTTGCTCTTTTTGAGGAGTGAAGTTTTTCAGAATCCCCCTCCCCCCCTCCTCCCTCTCGTCCCGCCTCCTGTATCCGTGATCTGACTTCGCATCTTACCTGTGGACTTCATTAATGATGCAATGATTGGATGTATTGGATTGGATTGCTTATTCCATCGTTGATTTAACGGAGAAAATTTAAGGGATGTTCCGCGCTGCTGTACCGAGTGGGGCTTCAACCGGTGTTCATGAAGCTTTGGAGCTTCGTGACAAGGACAAGGCCGTCCATCATGGGAAGGGAGTACTGAAGGCCGTCGCCAATGTCAATGAAACGATTGGTCCTGCACTTATTAAGAAGGTGAGAGAACATTTTTGTCATGCAGAATTTGAGGTTATTTGCTTTGTTTCATAACCTGCTAAAGCTTCTTTTTCATGTGAATCGAAACAGTTGTTTTATGGGAATTTATAGCGATCATTAGTGCGGTAACAATTTTTGAAAATGATTACGGTAGTGGTTATCTACGATAACTAATATTACGGTAATGACCGAAATGGAAATTAGCAAGCAATTCAATTGCAGTAGAAATTCCAACTTATGTTAGTAAGCTGTGGATGCGATCATCTTCTATGCCCAACTATTAGGTTTTTTCTATAATTGTTTACGATTATATGTTTATATTTCGACTATGTGCTTAGTATAACGTAGTCGTGGAAATCATTTAATTTTAATGATGTATTCGATATTTTCTTAATGCAAAATATAAGGCGTTGATTGTTTTGCAGGGTTTTTGCCCCACACAACAAGCTGATATCGATAAATTTATGTTGCAACTTGATGGAACCGAAAATAAATGTAATGCTTTTTTTTTGCACCAAATATGCATTAAATTCATCTTTTCTAGCTGCATTTTCAAATGTGATTCACTTAAGGCGTTGAGATATGAATATTTTATACAAGTATTAACTCAATAGTACTAGAAGTGTTAGTGACATTAATTGATGTGAGTCCCGACTTTAACCACCTCACCTTGTCTAAATCAGTTAGGAGAGAGTTCAGCTGGGTCTGAGTTTTCATTGAAATATGATCTGAAGTGTGATTGGCTTGGCTGATGATGGATCTCTGCAAGCATTATTTTTATGAAAGATACCTAACCATTCAGCCAGGACGATTAATTTGAATCTTATCGGTAGATAAAATATTTTGTTTCAGCGAAACTTGGTGCAAATGCTATATTGGGCGTTTCGTTGGCTGTGGCTAAAGCGGGTGCAGCACATAAAGGGCTACCACTTTATAAGTATATAGCCGAATTGGCCGGTGTTTCGAAAGTTGTCCTGCCGGTACCTGCCATGAACGTTATTAACGGTGGTTCACACGCCGGAAATAAGCTCGCCATGCAGGTAACAAGCATTTTCAACTCAAAGATTTTGCAGTGGGATCGAATATATTAAAAAGAAACGCTATAAGCTGGCGTTAAGTAGCGAGTTAACGAATTTATAAAGAGGCGTAATTTATATCACTATGATGAAATTGTTGATTGAACGTGAACTTTAATAGTATATATATATATATATATATATATATATATATATATATATGTTATATATAGTTATTGAAGTTATTTTTTAATATGTGTATTTCATCTTATTGCTATTATTATCGCTCGTTTTCAGGAATTCATGATACTTCCGATAGGGGCTAACTCATTCAAAGAAGCGATGCGAATGGGTTCAGAAGTCTATCACCATCTCAAGGTATGCATTCTCACCTTTAGTGGGATGGATGTAAACCTTTATCGTGTCGTGTTGTTAACCATTCTTTGAAAGCTGCTGAGGAGTTTTTTCTTTTCAAATCTGAAATGAATCTGCGTTTGCAGTGAATGGTAAAAATGGCGTTTCCTCGCTTTTTGGTGGTCACTGTTTGTTTAATCAGCTTCGATGGTCTGTACCAAACGGTTAGAAACATCCACAGACTTAAACTAAGTCATGAATTGTATTTGAGGATTTATAATGGTCAGGAATGCATAGAGGTTGTTACGCCGTAAGAAAGCTGCAAGTTAGCGATTTGCAGGCTGAAATCAAAAAACGTTACGGACTTGATGCGACGGCGGTCGGAGACGAGGGCGGATTTGCACCAAACATTCAGGATAACAAAGAGGGTCTTGATTTGCTGAATACGGCCATCGCTCTTGCTGGATATACGGGCAAGATTTCAATTGGAATGGATATTGCATCTTCTGAGTTCTATAAGGTTTGCTTTCTTAGAATTTTTGCAAAGTTGTTGTCTTCTCAAGTGCTTGGATGGGAGAGTAGTGTAACTGAAAAGAATGGCGTGAGCGGATGGTTGGGGTAACTTAGTGGCACTCAGGGGGCTTTGATACATCTTGAGGGATTAACTCACGATGCATATTTTTAAGCAAACGGATGTCCTGTCTACATCGCAATCTCAGAGCACTGCTTCATCGGTGTATTGTTCTCATTTATCATCAAATGATCCCATTTCGGTGGTCGAACATATGAGATCTCATAGCATGATGGCATGGGGAACATTTCACCGCCGTGTTAGCTAGAGTACTACTGAAACTCATAGTGTTAAATGGCGATCCGATCGTATCCGAGCGCACTAAAGAGTCAAAAAATGGGCGTTTTTTAAAATGGGATCACCAAGGGTAAGGAGAACGGGACGTTCGATGTAGATGATGGACTAGCGCGACTGGCGCCTTTCATACTGCAATCGCTGTTTCAGTTAGAAGTTCTTGCTTTCTTATAGCAATCTGCAGAAAGGTATGTGCTGTTTTTTTGTGGGTTTTTTTGATGCATCTTGGTGCAAGCTAGCCATGTCTTTGGATTCTTGAACGTGAACCAGATTACTAATGGAAATGTAAATAGTTCCGTCAAATTGAGCAGTTTGGAATGAGGAGCGGTCTGAATTTGTTTTATTTCAGGCCGAAGCAAAGAAGTACGACTTGGACTTCAAGAACCCGAACTCGGACAAGAGCAAATGGAAGACCGGTGACGAGATGGCCGAAATCTATCAATCGTTTATCAAGGTGTAAATATGCTTCATTTTCTTGTTATTATATTTGGATAACTTATTGCATTCCACGGTTCCGTTTTCTGTGTTTTGGTGCATCTGATGCAAGAAAGGCATCTGCATTGGTTGTGAGGTTTCATGTCTATGCCTGTCTTCAGCTCAGGGGTTTATAAAATACTGGGAGGGAGGAAGTGAGTAAAAAGCATTGGTACGTCAATTTTTACTTTATTTAAGCATTGAAGATAACAGCAGCTTATATCTTTCCATATTCATTTTTTTCAGTCATATCCGGTCGTATCTATCGAAGATGCGTTCGAGCAGGATGATTGGGAGAATTGGCAAAAACTAATGAAGAGCACAACTATTCAGTTGGTTGGCGATGATCTCACGGTGACTAATCCGAAGCGCATTCGTATGGCAATTGAAAAGAAAGCTTGCAATTGCCTTCTTCTCAAAGTGAGTTCTTTGCCGAATCTTTGGGTGAGAGAAAAGGCATGGAAAGGATGGAGAGGAAAAGTGAATTGTTCTGGGCTGTAAATATGCTTGAGTTAATGCGATTTTGATCGACCGGAGATTATGAAGTAAATTCTAATGGAATTTGATATTATAAGTTATACTTGAGTTTGGCTCCACCTGCGAACATAACGTACCGAAACGAGTTTAGAATGTTATAATTGCTGGTCGTAAGGTTTGCTTAGCTGTTATATGAGAGTGTGAGATAACACCTATATGCCATCCGCAACCATCTCTTTATATCATTGCTGTATTGCGCTGACGATTTGTTAGAAATGATGTTCATTACTTTTCTGGATGTAAGGGTTTTTGCAAGATGAAGTCCGTTGGTATAGAGCCTTTGAATTGAGATTTTCATAAAGTAAAGAATGGAGTCAGCATTCATTGCTGTTGTTTGAGAGGCTCGAGATCACTTCTTGTTCCTTTGTGTTTTTTATGATTTGTGCACATTTGAATACTTCAGGTGAATCAAATCGGTTCGGTGACTGAGTCGATAGAGGCCGCAAAGACAGCCCGTTCTGCTGGATGGGGAGTGATGGTTTCGCATCGGTCCGGTGAAACCGAAGATACGTTCATTGCGGATCTTGTTGTTGGACTTGCCACCGGACAGGTGACTTTGTCTTCCTCTGTCATTTTTCCGTCTTTTACCCTTTTTCTTCATGGATGATTTTGTTCGTTTCCGTTCTTTACTCTATTAAGTTATATGTTCTCAGTTATAAGTTCGTGTCTTTTGTTTCAAATATTGGGCCTCTCGTTAATTGATAGCTGCGGGGATGACTTTTTAAATCGTCTCATTTCATTTGATTCGTGGAACCAGAAGTGTCGGATGATTCAAGTGCTCAAATTCGGTTGAGCTAAGATGGCTAGGTAGTATTTTCAAAATTTGTCTGTATAAGAGCGTCTGGAATGGCCCCGCGTGGAGATCAGAACCCTGCCTCGCACATCCTGCGAGAATTTTGCTCCGGATTTCTGTGGTAGATCTTCTCTCATTAGCCACCTCTTTCAAACTTAAAATAGCATTCCACACGGTACTAAATTTTTTGACGACCCAAAGGCTTCTTTTCAGATCAAGACGGGCGCTCCATGTCGTTCAGAGCGATTGTGCAAGTATAATGAACTGTTGCGCATAGAGGAAGAACTTGGTGCGGATGCTGTATACGCGGGTGCGAAGTTCCGTAATCCACAGGCGTAGAAGCAATAAAGGGCGTGGGCTTCGGATGGAATGTGACTGCATAGTGATCCCACTGTGCGGTGTATATGGATTTCAGTTGGGGATGGTGTGGTTTCGAGTCAAGCGATTGAGAGACGCGGTAAAAAATATTGGCAATTGGGATGGGGTTGGCACCACTATCGCCCCTTAGCTAGTGGATTGTGCGCTCACCTTCTTGAAACATCGGTGAAGTTTAGGCTAGCACACTCCTTGGCCGCAGCCCCACGTTATCGGTGCTGTGTTGATGTTCGTTTTTCTGATGTTTTCTCACGTTCAGTTTCATGTTGTTTCAGTTTATTATGTATGGGAACTCGCAGCGTTGAAGCGGTTATCCGCTTCCTTAAGCCGCATTGCGATTCTGTTTTGTCATTGGAACACGCTGTGTGTTTATTCATGTCTTTTAATAAACTCTTATCATTTATACCGAGTAGTACGACTTCGCAGAAAGGTTCTTCGAAGCCGTACTATCGGGTGGGTTGAGCGATGTTGGAAGTATACCTAATCCTTATCGGAGCCTTCCTACCTACCCGCTCGTCTGCCAGCAAAAATCACTGGTCCCATTCGTTTCCGTTGCAGCAATAAAACTTCCCACGTATATTCAGCCTTGCAGCAGCAACCAAGGAACTCCCTCATCCATGGGAACCTTATGTTGCGCACAATTTTGTTCGGAAACCTTTGCTCTGCCTGGGTAACACCATTGCTACTTTGAAAGGAGATATTATTTAACAGACAAAACCGATCAGGTAGACAAATTTATAGGGAAAAACTACGACAAAGAGTGCACAATACGCATATAGCGAGATGAATCAATTCGAAAAGATGGAATAATCTAACTGCTCTTTGCCATGATAGCGTTGAAAAATAGCGGCGACAACATTATAGTAGAGTGGTCAAGATATAAGGCATCGGCCAAAAATGCAATTCCGGGATGGGGGGGAGGGGGGGTTCGGGACATCACCTCACCCTGCTTTCGCTACTCCATTCAGCCTTAAATGCATCGTAAACATTTTTCCACCGGAACTGAGTCGTCCCTCATATCTCCGGTCTTTCAGCAGGCAACAGATGAAGCAACAACAAGGCGGATCGTTTTTCGCAAACAGTGATAACAACTCAACAGCGATACTTCCGAATTTTGACTGCAGAAGCGTTTTCTAGGCACTGCTGGGATCACTTCAGTTAACACTCGTCTACTAAAGTAAAAAACAAATTTCAAGCACGTTAAGGATAGAGGTCAGACCTTGCTCCAGGTGTTGGCTGCAGTCGGGACGGGCATCAGGTTTGACCCCTAAATTCCGTTAACATGGGTGAAGTTCGGCCTCAGCCATACAACCTGCTTCAATCACTGCACCGTGAGTGAAGGCCAGCCACATCCAGAATCAACTTAATCCAGCTCTAAGCCCAACTAACAAAAAATCCAGATCCAAATTTTTGCAAAAACAAAAAGAGGTTCTGAATAAGAATGGAGGTTGAACTGCTATGAAAATTAACCAGGCCAGCAGAAAAGAACCTGATGAACTGCAGCCACTACTCAGTGCCATTTATCGCTTAGACCTTCGAACCAGTTCCATCGTCGGTCCTTCAATGTTCTTTGTCACTGAGATTTTAGCCCCATCCTACCTCAGATCCCAGTGATTATGAGGTTAGTCGAAGGATGAAAACTTCGGCACTTAAGTGATGTTACCAGCAACCCCCAAATCCAGAAAAAACCAAATGATTCCATCCTGGGTTGCATTCATGCATTACTGCCCAACTCCCAATGGCCGTAATATAACGTGAAACAAACCGAGTGAAATTATTAAGTGATGACAGCTTTAGAGTTTCAATAATACTATCGATGCATCATTTGTCGCATAAAGTTGTGAATAACTTTAAAAAAAAAAACACATAACAAAGAACTTAAAAAAAAAGGAACAGCATAGCTAAACTTTCTATTTGAAAGAAACACCAATTTCATGATGGAATCAAAACTACATAAAATAACCTCTATCCACAACCCTTCCATCTCTCATCTAACAAATTGGTGTATTCATAGCCCAAAAACAAGCAATTTCCAGCACAGTCGAGATTTCAACAATTCTCCTCACATAAAAAAGACAAAGCATTTCAATATCACAACGAAATTCTTCCACAACGATGCCATTCAAATGATATTTTCGCACACAAAAACTAGTATCGCTTCGATAGCCAAATCATGCTGAATCCATTAACGTTATACTAAGATTCTTAAATGATAAAACAAATAGACTAGAAATTCATTAAAGTATAAAATCATTTATGAAAAACCCCAATAATTCATTAAAAAACAACATTCCGCTTTTTCCTCTTCAGACGTAACAAGCTCGAAGCACTCTCGCTAATACACCTTCTCCCATTAAAGCAAGAAACTATAGACAATGAGATCAAAACCTCGATAACCCCAACTCCTCGACCCTGACTAAATTTTGTTTACCATCAAATTATTCAGCATGTCCAGTACCCAAGCGTTTACAATTGTTGCAGACATCGAATTTTATAGTTAGTATCTCCCACGCCATCCTCCCCATTCGTCACGCCGTCTATCGCGAGGCGATCGATCCCTATAGTATCGACCACCACCACCACCAATACGGCCACCAAACTCCTTCCTTGCACTTGGATAGTGACCTGCTTCATCAGCGTAACGTCCTCTGAAATTCCTCCCTATTTAACGAACAAAATAACTGAAATCTATTCTTGAAGATAAGATCAGAAGGTAGTAATCTTCACCTATCGATATCACGGCGTTAACTGCAACAGGTCTAACCGACATATCCATTTCCTGGCAGGACATTTATCTTCCTCATCTAAATTTAAGGGTCAATTTCACATTCCAACCATATTGTATTTATTCTTGTGCCTCAACAGTAAACTCATCGGTCTCTGTTATTTTTCTTTTTCCTTCTCTATAAAATACCATATGTGCAATCAGTACCCTTCAGCTATGCCATCTATGCAATTTCTAATCTTCCAGGCACTCGGGAAAGTCATATACGCTTCTCGTCTATAATCGTTTTTTATGACGTCTGCCTTCATTGGCCTTGGTGATATCTGTTTTAAAAAGCTATCCACTCGCTCAACCTCTGTGTTTACTGCCCCGCCTTCCTCACTATTTCCAAGCGGTTCCACCAAACTTCCTGCCATCTTCTTTCGTTAGGCCAAGTAATCCGAACATTAGTCGCCACTTTTTTATAGATTCTCTTCGATCATTCCTTATTCTTACTATTTATACAGTGCACAGCATGCCCCCCCCCCCCCCACCATCTGTACTGTAGCAATCACTCGTACAAAGGCAGCGTAACATTTCCTAAGCTATTAGACCACATCTGAAAAATAAACCTTGCAGTCATAAGCAAAAACCAATGCTCCTAATGAGCTAAACTTAATCCGAGATTATCCGGCGGGCAAAGAACGACCTCCCAGCCTCCCTCCCCCCCTCCCCTCCACTTTACTCTACTCACTTATTCTTTCAAGCTTTTTTGGCCCGCATCGAAAGTTTTTCTTTATCGATTTTTCCCCATATTTTCCCTATCGATGACGGCCACAAACATCAAACATTTCGATAACGACCCCCCAGACGAAACTTCAAAATTTCAAAGAACACAAACCTGCGACCATAGAGCTTGTCTCCCAATTCAGGACTAATTGCTTTTAGATGCATGAAATTGCAGAATCCACCCTTCGAGCATGTTGTCACTTCATGTTGTCTACATCTTGCCTCACGAAAATCGGTCACCGGCGAAAGTTCCGCATAGATTGGTTGCCCGTTGAACCTAAAAAAAAGACTCAATTTAGACAACCAAAAAGCTCAACTATTCACATTCCAATCATTTTCAACAACGACTCCCCCAAACGAAATACGCACGAGAAATCTATCACCTCATATTTCTAGAAAATTTTTTTGCGACCCTCAGGTAAAAACTGAAACGATTGATTACGATACGAAAATATGCGTATCGAATTCAGAAATTCAAGAAGTGAATAAAGAATTTTTCAAAGAGATCAACTAATGTTGAACTTAATTCGGAAGTAAAACTGTATTTAAGAGCAATTCACATCCACATTCTTAAAATGGTACTTTAAAAATATAAAAAACTCTCCCCCTATTCTTCGAATTTTAGAAAAAAATAAAAAATATCACAAAATAGAAAATATAACATATAAGTTTTATTCACTGAAAGTAAGAAATAACGAACGCAAAAAATTGGATGCAAACGAAAGATCAGTGTTGGAAAAGAAAGAAATAAAACTATTTAATTCCAATTTTTATAGCGTTTTTCTTTGCATCTCTTAAATAATAGCTTAGAAAAAAAAATTTATCGCGCACATAAAATACGATAGAGAATAATAAATGAAAGCCTCTATCCTCAATTGAGAACACAATTAACTAAATATGCATATCAAATATTTTTTAAAACATATTGAAAATTTTCAATCAAAATTTCAAAGCGTTTCGAAATTTTTGATGAATTCAAGTTTTCAAAAAATTCTGCAAAAAAAAACCTCCCAAAAAGAGAACCTTCTTCTCCACACTGATCGTTTATAAAAGAGTGAGAAAAAAAGATCATTTCAATAATAGAGCCTAACTCTGCCAACCAATTACCTTTTGTATGATCGACATCGCATTGACAACTCATGAATTATCTGAATGGATAATTTTTTAGGAATTTACTTAATTTATAATATTATTATACTAAAAAAAAAATTAATTAGAAAATTCACTTTCTTCAAAGGATTAATAATAAACCGTCATCTTTTTCACCAAATATGCGAGAAAATATCCTTTAATCTCAATACGTCTTTAGAAATTTCCCTTCACCAAATCCCCCCCCCCCCAATAACCGTTTCGTTTAAACGTAAAAACCAGTTTTATTTCAAATCACGAAAAGATAGATTCCTTAAGCAAATAAATGAACTCACCCACCAAATTTTCACCCCCACTCGAATTAATTTGCACATATATATGACACAGATTAGATACTTTTGTAAAGCATTTTTCTCTCTTATCTCTCTTCGTGAGATGTCAAAAAGAGTCAATCATTGCGACTCATCTAGCCGGTCACCGAAGACAGTCGAAGCAAAATCGATCCGCCTCTATCAAATATCACGCAAGAAGGATGCAATGGGCGGGGTGGTGAAGGGGGGGGGGTGCATTCCTATGCATACTGTCATCACAAAAGATTACGTTACATGGATGCAATCCGTGCACGAAGAGTGATTTAAAAATAATGGCTAGTAGCTACTTCCTACTCCAAATTTTTGCATCAAAAGGAAAATAAACACAAATAAGGCAACCGATATGCTAATAATAATCTCAAGTGGATTAAACACTTTCTACTAACTCAATTACTCGTTTTTTTTTTTTCTAAAGTGTGACGCATCGCTTTTAGACAAGAATACATTTTAATCAAGCATTTAATTTAGCGGCTAACATTTTTATTCATGAAAAAAGCGCAGCTTTTTTTCTCAGTCCTATTTAGGTGGCCCCAAATATACCCTTTTAGGAAATTAAAACACCCCATTAAAAAGATTTCGAGTTTCAATTTTTGCAGAAATATTACGAAAAATTTGGCGAAATATGCAAAAGTAGCTGCAGCAGAGTGTTCACATAAGTTTCAATTAACTTCCACTTAGTAATTACCAAACACGGGTAATAGAAGCTGATATTGATTCCCAGCAAAACTCGTAAACCTCTTCAATCAACCTTAATCACTGTTGTAACCTCCCATAATGAAAAAAAAACTTCTAACTAATTAATCTAGACATTAACGTCAGCTTTGAGCAGGGAATGGGATTTTAAAAGGCAGCATGAGAAGCGAGGCATTTCTAATTTTTCCGAGCTTACTTTCACTGAGATTAGATAAGTTTCAGCCATTGCTGGTTTATATCAACACTTCCCTTCCCTATATGCCTTTCCTTGAGATTTCAAGTATGTTAATGATAGCAAATAATCCACCCTTCATCCTCAAATGAGGCAAGTCCCCTCCCCACTTAATATTTCATTTTATTTGAAGTATCGCATACGAAATGCTTCTGAAAAAAAAAATCGCTTGACGAATTGCATAGGGCGCCATATATCTAAAAGATTAGAGAGAGAGATCAGCGACGACGGCTACATTAAAGAGCGGTGAGGCCACACACTGCGGACGAACGGGGTGGCGCATCTGAACAAACCATGCGTCAATTAATGGGCATCTTTCATCGCTCAAAATGTCACAATATTTGCCACTACAAGAAATTCTACAAATATATCAAATATTATTCCCCCTCAATTCTGTAACTTCCGATTTCATCGCCACCTTTTCCATTTATATCTTGTCCTGATCGACCCAACTCACTTCTAAGACTATTTTAGTCCAATTGCGTAAAGCTCGCATTGACTACATTATTACTTCAATGAACATACCTATCAGCCAACCGTCAATGAAAAGAACAAGTAGCCCAAAGGGCATACAACCTTTGGCAACCCGGTAAAAAGGCTGTCGTGCGCAACGGACAATCATGACTATCACATAAATAAAACACCCATTTCTACTCTCTACTCTATTCCATTCTAACCAATAAAGCTTAAGCTTTCGTTGAAACCAATGAGGCTGTTCAATTTTATACGCATAAAATTAACCTTCTAACAAAGCATTAAATTCTTTTCCTTTGCAATCCATAACCACTTCCTTTTAACGTCCATAACCAACTATTTCTAACATTTGAGTCAAATTAAGCAACCCATCGGCCTCAATGCTCAAAAGTAATGAAAGTCATTTTCACTAAAATTTAAATAGTTCTCTTATATAACAACGTTTTTGCGTGATAGACCATAATAAAAGAATAATATGCATCACACATCTTAGCGCTTATTCATTCATTAGCATTAAGTGTGCTCTTTCAATTAAAAATTATTAATTATGCAATTATAACTGACTAACCATCTATTTTGAAGATCTTTAACTGCTTTTTCAGCATCTTCTTCTCGTACGAACTTCACGTAAACATTACCGATCATGTGCTCACCGATATTCTCACATACGTTCATTTCGTCAATTTCGCCGTATTTCCTCTCCAATTCCGTGAATACCTAAAATTAACATTCCTATAATCTCTAAATAATCCACAAAAATTCGCTTCATATCTTTTCAAAACTTACTTGAAACCTCGACCCATTGAGGCAAAGGGGGGGGGGTGGAGATCCATGAAAAGATTAAAAAAAGAGATGATATCTGGTCGTTTTCTGAAACGGATCACAAATCAATAATGACCCTTGTAGATCACAAATGATCGCTTCAAATGCAATGTTGGGCTTTCACAGATACAATATCCCTCGATATACGCCCATAGGCTTATAGAGTTCGATGCTTTCAGAATGGTAATATATACAAGCAATCATAAATAGCTGATTAACTAAGTGTGATAAGGAATGTATTACCTCCTCATAGAATTCATCGAAATATTTCTGCTCTTCGGGATCCTTTTTGCCCACTTCTGTAACATAAATTATTTCAGTTCGAGTGCAAAACTATAACTCGAAATTAAAGAGAATTAAAGCGAAAATATTGAACGGACAAAATGACAAATTTTTCGATATAAAATCCAAAATTAAAAGCGAAAAAATATATCACAAAATATAGAAAATACAAGCAAAAGTTTTTGGCAAAATTTGTTCAATCTATAAAAAAACGTTACTTCGATACATTACAATCCTTGAAGAGCGAACAGAATCTACCGGATGTTTGAAACATTAAGCTCGAGGAAACTCCGTTGGAGAAGGTTACTAAAGGAGAAAACAATGAAGCAACGATGGACAGGTGCCGTACATAACGGCAAACTGTCATCTCAGGAATTCCGATGTAAAATTATTAAAGATACGAAAATCTCATTGCAATGAGCATTAATCAATCAATATTTTTGAAAACATCTGAAATTTTTTAATATAAAATAATAAATAAATCTTAAATGAAAAACATTTAACTTACTATCGAAAGCATCAGCTTGGCGTACATCCACCACTGGATTGTGATAAAAATTTTGCAGTAAAATAGTCGGTGAAAACGTTGGTCGATGATGAGTGCGTGAGCATTTATCACCATGTCGACATGCTCCGATCTGTTGAAAATGATTTCATATGAGGTTTAGGATCGATCATTGTAACTTCAAGAAAGATTTAACTAAAGGAGGTGGTGGGGGAAAGGGGGGGGGAAGAATAAATAAATGGTGTCATTGAAGATATATCTCAAAAACTTTCAAAGCTAATCGATGCAAAGTACGACTTACTAATGGATGAGGGAAGGGTATGAACTAGTGCTCTGATATATGAAGGGGACGTTGGGAATGAGGGAGGGGGGGGGGGGGACAGATAGGTTGAAGGATGAGCAAAAAATGCCAGTGAAAAACTGTCAACAAGAGAGTTGTCGCCAAAAAAAAATCTATAGGTTTACCTTGAAATAAAACGAGCAATTGACTTTATCCTTTTCCGTACCATAAATAGAGGCCAAATATTCAGCGCCAGAGAGATCCTCTGTTTGTTGATAGCCACGAGACATACGACGATCCATTATAGCGTCTGAAATCTCATAAATCCAATAAACTCACTGAAATAAATTGTAGTACGATGAGAACGACAATAATTAATCAAAACTGAAACCCAACTACCTATAACAATTCAAAAAAAATTGAAAAAAGTAAAACTGTGCATTTCTTTTCCCGTCTTTTATTTGAAAGCGCCCAGTGCCTACTCGTTTTTAATAATATAACAAACAGCAAACCTTTGTATACGATTTAAACGAAAAAAAAGGAGTTACAAATGAAATTAAAAAAAAAAACGAATTTGAGTGGTTAGTGCGGTACGCAGATGAACACAGTAAATCAATCCCAAGGTAGTATAGCCAGGAAAAAAATACGAAACGTGAAGGCCTTCGTAAATTGTTGCCTGAAGTGTGATATGAACTAAGGAAATAATACAAAAGCGTAGTAAATTTTGTTGTAAAACTTGATCTTCCAACACCAATGAGTAAGTAAATTCAATTATGCTGCCTTACTAAATAGGTGGTACAACAATGATAGAAATATGTTACAACAAGAAATTGCCCATTATTTCTAACAAATATTAAGACATCTAAATACGTCACACAACCGCCCCTCACGATGACAACTCAGACAATGAACGTGGAATTTCCCAACCACCATGAAAAGATGCTACAACTCAATCATCAAGCACAACCGAATACAACGTCACAGGACAGACTAGACGATAAACAAGGGCAAACGTAAACGCAACGCAACGCATGTGGCGCGGATCACAAATTCTGCATCGATGCCAAAAGTGGATAGCGCGCCTGAAATAATCGTCTTAAGAGTCAAAACATTTGAAATATTTAACAATGAATTCATGTAGCACAATTTCAAAAGTAATTAACAGTACTCTTTATTCAATCGTAATAGAAGTTGAATTTATTGAATCGTCAATAATAGATGAGTGCAATTTTTTTTGATACAAATAAAAGCGATATTTCAGAGTATATGATAAGCAGTTAATTTTGTTTAATAATTATTATCAATTACATGAAATAATTATCTTTTCCTTAGATATATTCATCGATCAGCGTGTCTATGATGTGATTGCATTTATTTTATATTTCCGTTGCTTTGATATAATTGTGCAGTTGTTATAGAGTGGATGCGCAACGATATATATGAAGCTGCCCTATGGTATCATTTAACTTAACTGTTGAAATATTTACTCACAATTTGCTAAAATTATTTCAGATCTTTAGAAAGGTAAAAATAACGGAATATTAATTGGATGAAATAAGTGGTAGCGTCATATGAAGTCAAACACTTCCAATAATCCATTTATTGTAATTTCACTATGTACAAATCTTTTTACTTGCTACTTTGTTTTTGTTTCTTTCACGCTCTTATACTTCTAGAGTAGAATCTTAATTATTAAATTTACTGCACTATCCGGCGGCAGTTTTTTTTTAATATTTTAAATTCTTGTATAAATAACAATATTGGAAGCATGTCTTTATATGGAGATCATCTTATGATGGTCTAACCAAATAAATTTCTTTTTGCCCTCAGGCGCTCAAGGTGTAGTGGAAATCGTCAGGTTTGTATAGGCTTTATCTTCGTGGAGAATTCTTTCATTGTATGGAAACATGGCTAGTAGTTCCCAGAATGAACTGATCGAAATATAATTAAGTGCAAATGTGTAAATATAATAAATAAAGATCAAATTAAAATGTTTTATTCTAAATTTAAATCATCGAATCGTCAAAGAATTACAATCTTAAATTAGCAAATGAAAAGCTTTTCGAAGCGTTTGATAGATGATTCTCGTCGTGATGCGTTTCGTTGTCACTTCGTTTCGTGTCCATTGAATTTGCAAATAATTGAAATATTCCATACCGCTATGATTTGTTATTGCTTGTGGATGTTTCTTTAACCAATCCTTAACAATAAACATAAAAATGAAGCAATATCTTTCTGAATATATAAAAAATAAAATGAAATAATAAAAAAAAAGTTTTTTTTTTCAAATTTTAAGAATGAAAAGATTTTCTGGACAAATAGATTTAATAAATATAGATTATTTTTTTATCTACAGAGAAAATATTCTACAAAAGAAAAGAGGGGATTAATATCAATTAATAGAAGATTTAATTTAGGATACTAATGAAATTTGCAGTTATTAGGTGTGGTTGTAAAATTTTCTACAATTTTGCTTAGAGAGATATCTAGGAAAATGTAACGATAAAAAAATAGCCTAAAAACTAGTTTTAATATAACGAAATTCCTTCTCTTTTAACGAAACAAAAGATAAACCTGTCGTTGTCGGCATCCGAAGTCGAATTTATTCCGTAGTTTTGGAAATTTCATCAATATAAGTGCATATACGAAAAATGGTAAAATAATAGTGATATTATTGAAAATATCACTATAAATAATAAAAAACATTGCGTTCAATTTACGATCAATCTGTAAGATTACAATGTTTATTCTCAAAATTGATATACAAAATTGAATTCTAACGCAAAATTTGAGATTATATTCGAGTTTATATCATTATACACTTCATAATTCATTGGAGAGCATTTAAACGAATAGTAGATGAACTTAATGAATCAGTAGTAAAGTCGACTTTTGAATTCGTTTTTTATTATCACTATAAATGATTATTTTATCAAAGGATAAGTATAGTTTTAATTATTTTCAAACCTTTTGTCTATATAAAGCCGCTATCGCATTTATATTCAAGACGAGAAACGTCACCCAAAATAATGGCAGCAACGATCGAATTGATTGTCTATTCTCCTGAAATTAATTTCTTTTCTAATATATTTATATCAAATATCAAATTTTCCCTCAATGAATATATTTGAAGAAATATTCTCAATGAAAATTTCGATTTATGCAATTTCTAATAAAGTGAAATTTATGTGATATTATCGAGATTAACGTCTAAAATATATAGTTTAAACAAAGCGACAAATCGTAAAAAAATAAATAATTTTAAAATTCCACCTTGAAAATTATTAATTTTTCTCATGCAGATTACCTGTAATTGATATTTCTCTCCGAGATGTAACGATCGTGATATATTTGCGATACTATTTCGTTCATATCGTTGAAGTCGTATATTACTAATCACTAATAATACGTGAAGACCGATCAATGAAACGAGACCATATGCAAGATGTAAGAGTGGGATTATCTCAAAAAAAAAAAAAAAATTATATTCGAGCAAAATTCTATAATAAATATTATAAAAAATTTCGCTCCATTTTTGAGCATTAAAGAAATATTACTGTCATTAAAAAATATGCTTAATTAAGTTGAGAAAATGCTGAATTCTTTTATTAACTTAAAATAATATTTTTTAAGACGATATATTAAAATTTCGAAAAAATAAAATTTTTTTTTGTAGTCTCGAAATTAAGGTAATTAATGCAGTAAATAAGGATATATGATGATGAACGAAACATACGGTGGGTTTATCGATGTTATTAACCGTTCTGAGTGTAATTGTCACTGTCCTCGAATTAAAATCGGTATTTGCTATATTTGTGCCAATTGTCGAAGCTAAAGCTCCAATAATCTGCAAATATGTTCTTTTTTTTTTTGAAAAATTTTTTTTTGCAGATAATTTTTCATCAAAATTTTTTCTTTAAAGAAAACCATAAAAACCAAAGAAAACCCAAAGGCTTTAAGGAAATAATCAAGTAAATATCTCATGTAAACGAACTATACATCATAATTTTTCTAATAATAACTTATTTCCGTTTTATATTTTTTCCGCAACAAATTCTATAAAAAAATAAAAATTTGAAAAATATTTTTGAAAGTTTAAAAAAGTAAGCAAATATTGAAAAAAAGAATTCAAGAAAACAAATCATGATAATGTTGAAATTTCCTCATTTCCCAAATAAGTTTGGTGAATTATAAGTCAAAATCATTAATAAAGTATGCATTATAAATCGTGATGTTTTTGCATCTTTCATCCCATTTTTTGTCGATAAAATAGATTATTTTATTTCACTTCATAAAACTATAAATAAATTTTTAGAAACTTTGAAAGAAGATTTAATATTGCACATATGAGAGGATTTAATTGATAGCAATAAAACAATTTCCATATGCTCAATATAAATAAATATTTAATCATTCAACCATTAATCTTTTAGGGTAAAAATTTTAACCCCAATAAAAACACAATTATTATTTATTATTCTAACAGAAAAATTTAAAAAAAAAAGTTTGTAAAAAAAGAAAAAGAAAAAGAAACCTGAAAAAAGACAAGAATTGAAGCGAATTTTATCGATGTATTCTTTTCATATTTCGAATAGCATAATACGGCTATTGTACGTTCAATACAAAATGATAGCATCGTTAATTCAACACCATAAACGCTCATAATATTGAATGCACGAATTGGATAGCCAATTCGTGCGGCGATTAAATAATCACATGAATTTGAATGTTTCAATGATAATCTATAAATTTGAGAGAAAAAAAATACATTAATTTTGTTTATAAAGTAAATAATAATAAAATGTTTTATTGATCAATGCGTTTAAAAAAAAATCTAAATTCGAAAATTATTCATGGAATGGAATTGTTTTTTTTTGCCCAATTATATGCCTCAATTATTAAAAAAAATTAATGAATTAGAGTAGAAACACTTTTGAGAATCGAAGTTGTAGCGGAAGTTTTCACGCTTACTTTGCTTCATTTGCGTTTTTTTTGCAAAGTTCTCAAGCTTAATTATGCTTCATTTTTTTTTTTTTGAAAATTTTCACACTTAATTACGTCAATCGCCTTTAATTTTCAAATTTCGTTTATTTTCAAATTTCTATGATGTACATTATGCGCATGAAGTTTTCTAACTCTATCTTTTGTGTTTTCAACTTCAAACAACCGGAGACATAGACACACACACATACATACACATACACATACACACACACACACACAGATCTAAATACCGCAGATGCAACATTGCCTATAATCGACTTTTACAAGTGAATTTTGTAAAAAGCTGGAAAGGCGGAAGAACTATCATGTAATTCCTAATTTTTTCGTTGCAGTTTCTGGACCTGATTAGTGAGATAAGTGAAATTCAAAAGCGCATATCGTACCAACTCGTCTAATATCACTCTTCATTTGTTTCTGCAGCAGTAAAAGCGCTTACGTTGGAAATATTAGCTAAATAATGGTCAATCCTTTGCGCGAAAGTGTTAGCCAATATAGGACTGACTGTTGCTCATCAAATTAAATCACCTTAGAGCTTATATTATTCGAAGAATTCAAAATGGAAAAGTTACATTTTTAATCATTAAGCATTTTTTTTTGATGAAAATATTTTAATTGCCTCAATAATGCGCTCACCTTATTATATCAGTTGTATTCATAAGAAAGAATGAAAGCGATAATAAAAAATTCCAAAAAATATAAACATATAATAGCATTCGTGCATTAACATGAAATAACATATAATTGCCATGAATTTTAAAAATTATAAATGTTGAAATAACTGCGAATAATGCAATTAATGAACGTATTACACAACTTGCTCGTATAAATGTCGATTTAACGATCATCTCCATCATTGTACATATATCCATCGCTCAAAAAAAAAATTATTTTAATTATTTTTAAATTCATTTTATTAAACGTAATAAGCGCTTTATCGCTTCCTATAACAAGTGATTATTGAGAAACAATTTTTTTTTGTGTTTCTGAAGGAAAATTTACGATTGTTCATCCGCTAAAAAATCTTTGAATATTGCATGAAAGTTCCATCGTCGATGATGGCCGTAACGCCTGAAATGAATTCAAATACCCATTGAGAGCTAGTATTAATTCACCCTGGAGGTTAATTTACCACTTTAATATAAATGGAGCAGAAATTGAAGCAAGCGAATGTATAGAAAACCAACCCTACGCCTGTGGCACTTTGGAATAACAGCAGGGGAGGGCATTAAAGGAAAGTGCGGTGGTTGGTTCAACATCTCGCGAAACTACGCAGAACAAATATCTTAGTCAGATTCACGGCTTTACAAGTTTATTTATTAAAGCATCTATAAAGAATTTTCGAGTTATTATCGCTTGACCATATTATACAGCCGCATTATCAATGATAACCTTACGACTAAGGTGCTTCATAAAATCATGCGGGCGAAATTTGTAAGGTAACCTCACAGCTTCGCCACATCGAGATAAATGAGGCGAAGATTAAGCAAGTTATTCTCACATTAATGGCGATAAGTATTGTTAGAAAGGCGAGAAGCATAAAAAATATTGAAAGTAAAAAATTTTTCGCTCGCAAATCCGTTGATATGTGAGATTTTCCCATTAATATTCCGATAATGAACATCTGTCAATCGTTCAAATAACTATTAAATCAACAGATCATGTGGGTTATTAATAAGTATAAAAGATTCTCTTGCAAATAAATCAAAAAAAATGAAAATAGATGAATCAACTAAAATAAATAATTGGTAATTGGTCCGCTACCTTTATCGCTAGATGTGATAATCCACTGCAACGGATCGTAAAATTTATTTTATCCTCTGCGAATAATTGCATTTCAATCACACAGCGTTAATTATGCATTACATATTGTAATAATTTAAGCTCTATGAGATGGAAATTTCTAAAATTTTAGCACCAATTGTCTCTAAATGCCAGATCTTTCGAGCAGTGGAACTTATGCAGAAGCCAATCTCATGTCTTTAGCGCTTGAGCTAAGCCTGAGGAAAAGATATCCTTTTCTTATTTCCTTTAATGCTTTAGAAATTCCTCAAAAAACGATTCTTTTTTGAAAAGTTTAAAAAAAATATTATTATTAAAAAAGGCGATGCTCTTTCGAAGCTTTCGAAGTAATGATCTGGAATACACATAAGTTAGTTTAACATCGTCGGCAGCATGACGTCATCTCAATGCGACGACGCGACAATGAATATTGGAATCTTATATATCTTTTTTTATTGATAATCTCACGGGAAAATTTTTCTACGTTAAGAAGTTTCAAATTGAATATGTTAAAAAAATCGCCTACATGGCAAATAAGTAAAAGAAATGTATTTGAAAGCAATGCGAAGAATATGAAAGTGGTATGAGAGAACAAAGATATTTGCTTGATGCGTTGTCCATCATGAGACGCCATAAGAAAGGATTCTAAAGCGCAAATCGAATTGTCGTTGGATTTTCCTCAACAGAGACGATAAACTAATCATAAAGCGTTAATTAGGGATTAGGGATTTCATTAAATTCATGCTATATTGAGCAAATTCTCAAACAATTTAAATGCATCACTTATTTTGTTCATTTAAGAAATTGAGAAAGCAATAAAAAAGCACTGTGATAATTTCACATATATTTTTACACCAAAATATTTATATTTCAATCATATTTGGTGAAAGAATTTTTAAACTTTTATTAATCATACTGGCGATTAAGGATGCGAAAGAAAATTTACAAACGTCATGTCATTTTTTTGCATATTTAATTGAAGTCATTTTTGCATATTTGAATAAAATTTACATATTCACTAGATCGATGAAATAATTTCATATTTCTTAACGAAGGTATTGTATCTTTTACGATCGACGGTGCCTCGTTGTTTCGAATTTGCTGGCTAGTTGGATTATTTCACCGACTTTATTGAAGGCGATTATTTCAACTTCAAGCGGATCTATTGAAAAACATCACCAACGATGGCACTAACACAAGTGGACCTGAAATGGGTGGAAGGAATTATCGACAAGCTTGCCGGCCTTTATAATAAGGTTAGTCGGTTTATGATAAGTGATCCATGGAGTTCGACTCCTTTAGAATTTCATTTCTAAATTTAAAAACAAAAAGACTTGGTTCCTTGTGCAACATATAGAGTGTTGATATTCGCATTTCCAACCGGTCGATTAATAAAGAAGTAAGCTGATCATTTTCCACATAAGTTTTTATTCCAAAAGTACCCATCATTAGTTTCAACAAATCAATGCTTTATTCTTATATTTGGTTTAGCTTGAAAGCGTTTTCCATTATTGCACAGTCATTCATCTATATGTAAGCTGATGCGAAATGAATAACGGCTATGTTTTTCTTTGAGAATATTTTTCAACAACGGCAAAAAATAAATGAGGCAAGTAAAATGGTACAGTGGAAATTAGTTCAAATTCTAAATGACAGAAATTGCCGAATGAAGTCTGAATCATACGGTTATTACCGTAAGCATCAAGGAAGATACTGACCGAAAGTGAATTACTCTAAATCCTCAACCGTTTGCATAATGATAACCATATTATTTGCTAGGATTTCAATAAAACGATAGATGATTATTATAAATTTTATTATTATTATTATTAAAGATATAAATAATATTTGATATTTTAGAAATTCTCTCATATTTCAGACGGGAACAATTAACGATATAATGACATTCGATGATGTAATGCGAATCCTCTCTTATATTTCGATAGCGCTTATGCAAGAAGGCTCATTGATTGAGGTTGATGTACCCATCAAAGTAGTTGGTGATATTCATGGTCAATATCAGGTAATTAATGTATAACCTAATTTCTCCATAACTATTATCTCACATGCAAATTTAATGAATTTCGAATTGGAAGCAATACAACGATAGAAATTGGCAGTAGAAAATGGCTTTTTGCTTGTAATGAAAAAAAGATGCTTACTTGATTCATTTTTACAGATAAAAACGGGCATTTTGCAAATTTCAATCCTTCGGCGATGCAGTATAGGTAAATTATATTCAAAAATAGTCTTTTAAATAATTGTTCAGTTGCGTATAGCCATATTGATATCCAGAATATAATAAGAGGCGAATTGAGGCCCGTTGAGAGATAAAAATAAAACGTTGAAGCTAAAACGTTGTATGGGAAGATTGGATTATATATTCCAGCCTTATTATCAATTATCATATCATTATGGTTGTAAAGCTGTATATGCACATATAATGAAGTAGATATTTTTGAGTGATAAGATTCGTTTAATGCATTATTCGGAGGTGATGGGGCTATGCGGCAACGAAAAGGCTAGCGATCTTTTAACTTCAAGCAATGAACGTTTTCGCTATACGGGAAAAGGAAGTGAACTAATGGCCTGATGTGGTACATCTTTCTTGTCATGACCGTCCTCTAACCCCTTCCTCTCTCCCCCTCGTCGCCAGTTCCTTCCCACCTCCTTCGTTCTTTGTGAAAAGTTCCCAGGTTCAAGGGTGATAATCGAAATTAATTTACTATTACATCGAATCGATAAAAAAGCAAAAGGAGGGCGGTCAATAAATCCTCGATTATTTAAGGATATGCATAAGCTATTCGATCTAATTGGACGTGTTCCCGATGTGAAAATGTTATTCCTTGGTGATTATGTGGATCGTGGAACACAATCATTGGAAACGGTCTTATATCTTTTTGCAATGAAACTTCGATATAAGGATCGTGTATTCCTCCTTAGAGGTAATCATGAAACACCGGCTGTAAATAGAATTTATGGATTCTATGCGGAATGCGCAATCAGATATGGGTAAGAATTGGAATTTTTTTTTTTTTTTTTTGCATTCATTACGAATTTCACCAAAAAAAAGGTTTTTCCGAAAAAAATAAAATTCACTTGTTCACCTCAATAATTGTGTGGAATTTCATCTTGTTTAATGTTTTATTTATTTATTTATTTATTTATTTATTTATTTATTTATTTATTTATTTATTTATTTATTTACTTATTTATTGATATCGTAGAAGTAATTTTAGCATAGATACAATTTTGAGTAGTTCATTATTCTTATACTAACAATTGTTCCTGATAAACTTTATATTATCCATTCAATAAATGAAAACATATTCAATAAATTATCCATGAGGGCGAAAAAAAATGTTTATTTTCCACTACATAAGTGGAAAATAGGCACTTTTTCATTTTTATGCATGAGAATTAGATAAGTTTTATTTTATGAATGATTTTTTTTTTTGACTAGATGAAATTTTTTGCACTAATCATTGCATTGCATTGCAATTTTGAAGTATGAGAAAAAAAGATTTTCATAGTAAATCTTTTAGGCATGGATATTGAAAATTTTATTGTATTTGATGAGTTGATAATTTTTATTAAAGTTTAGACCTGGTCTTTGGTGGGAATTCATATCGGTATTTAATCGATTACCATTAGCAGGTCTCATTGCAAAACGTATTCTTTGTATGCATGGTGGACTCTCACCTGAGCTCACCTCAATTGATCTAATTCGTCGTATAAAACGTCCATGTGAGCCAGTTGTAAGTTGATTTTCATTAAATTAATCAATAGAACGATTCACCTCAATATTCATTTTCTAAGTGCCAAACAAATAATGATGATGATTAAAATTTTGAGAAAATAGTTTTCAAAAAAATTCATCGAAAAAAAAGGTAAATACTATTTTATGTGATGATTTCATTTAAATCGATATTTTGCATATGAAGAAAAGAGCAAGGAAGGAAAATTCATTTTATATTATTGCATAATAAATTCTTCCTTTGGAGAACTTTTATTCTAAAATTTTAGAAGGTGACGTAGAATTATAAAGGTAGATTTTCTAGAAGGTATTGTTAAGGATTTGGCTATATTTGTTGCGAGAAAGAAGGGCGGGAGGAGATAAAAACAAATATTCAGCGAGGTCAATTGTAGGATCGTGGACTTTTGATTGATCTTCTTTGGTCGGATCCAACGAGTCAAGGTGATGGTTGGTTCTATTCCCCTCGAGGACTTAGTTATGCGTTCGGTAAGGGTGTCATGGCCGCTGCATGCAAAATGCTCAACATCGACCTCGTTATACGCGCCCATCAGGTAAACTTATTAAGCCTGAAAGAAAGTAAGAAAATACTTTGAAGTAAGTAATAAGAAGTAAGAAATAAGAGATATTAAATGTGCAAATAAGTGAAAACAAATAAAGCTTTCAAAATATAAGTGAAAATCGAAATCGTCACCTAACGTTTCCGAGCGCTACTAGAAACGGAGAGAGGTAATAGACAATTTTTCCCTCAATCGTATTAAATTTGATGATTTCTTGTTCTATATTGAGCACACCTCACCAGTGATAATAAAGATAGAGTTTAACTGTTCTTATTTTCATTATCAGTTCTAATTTTAAACATTTAAATTATCAAACATCATTTATTAAACAAGATGAACAATTCAATTTAATCTAATTCATATGTGAAAACCGAATGAATTGAGAGGTTTATGTGAAAATAAAAATTAAACGAAGTGAAGAAATGGTAAACGAATATGTGAGAGAAACTATGTCTCTAAGCAAATCTCTCCATAAAATATTCAAAAATTCTAAATTCATTGGCTGTCCTTTCATCTTTCAGCTCTTATCTGCACGCTTTTTGCTACGCGATCACCAAACACCAATTTATCGTCAACCGCACAAAGGAAGTCATGCTATCGTTTATGATTTACACCGTAATAGTTACTGAAATTCATGAGAGAATCGCTATTTAAAGAAATCATCAATAATACAGCTGCAGATTTCAACGGTTACTTACCTTTACTTTCATATATCCTTTCAGGTCGTTCAAGACGGCTATGAATTAATGGTTGGTCGCCAGCTTATAACCATCTTTTCGGCTCCTAATTATGCCGGTCAATTCAACAATGCGGCCGCCGTAGTGTGCATTGACGAGGATCTTCAAGTGAGGTTATATTTCTTCTTACTAAGAATAATGCTGCAGATGATCTACATTCCATATTCTAAAAGATATTGGAATTAGCCATTGACCAATTGGTCAAAAATTGAGATGTAGCAACTGGTCAAATTGGTCAAAATCGAGTAAATAAATCAACGTGGTAATCTTTCAGATCGGAATGTTCTATTTTCAGATCACATTTCAACAGCTTCGCGTACCATGCCCAAATACAAAAGGCACTCGACCATGCCCAGCAGTTGCATGTGAGCCAGGAAAAGCACTTGAACTTCCCGAAAAATTAACGAAACAAACATCAACAACACCATCATCAACAATTGCAACCAATAATGAGGTCCATTTAAGAATTTTATTAAAAAAAAACAGAGCAATATGACTGCTACAATTCCCATAAACGCTTTATGTGACATTATTGTTGGAGAATCTGTACTTGCATTCTATGCATTCATTTTATAATTTTTTGTCGTTTGTTGTCAATTCTGATTTTATGCTAACCTTTTTTGAATTTTTATATCCTAGATAATAATGATGGTTCGGAAGTTAGAATAGAGTTTGGTATGTGATTATTAACCCACCGCTAATCACCTTCCCTCTCCTTGATGAGACTAGCATGGCGTTTATTCGCTTCATCGTCTTCAATCGTAATATAGGCGCTTTGAATGCCAAATGATTATTAGGCAATGTAGATGCAACATCGTTAAATTTAGGTTGGTTATTTTCAAAGTAGAATATTTTAGGCGAACAATGAAGGCAGCAAAGTAAACGAGAAAAAAGAGGAAGAAAATAAAGAGAGCAACAAATCAAATATCAAAAAAGCGGAAATGACAGAGGATAAAAAGGAAGAAAAACGTGACGATAAAAAAGATGAAAAACCAATCGAAAAAAGTGCCGAAGTGAAAACACTTTCAAATGTAACAACCGAAACGAGCAACGCCGATAAAGCAGTTGAACAAAAAGAAGAATCACCAAAAGAAGAGGTAAATTTCTACCCGATAATATAATAAATCGGATGATATGCATTGAAACATAAAATATGATCACATCAATAAACCACTCATTATTATTTTAAGGTTAATTTTTTGTTATTATCCTCCCATTTATTCCGCTCCATTCCCATTCCTCTCTCTTTATTCAATATTGAGGTATTTGATCGAATTGATCGAGAGAAATTCGATCTATTTGATGCGTATTGCTCTCAATAATTAATTCAATAAGTAGATTAGTTGGGATATTATGAGATAAGAGATTCAAAAATGGATTCTTCTAAGCCCGATAAATATGAATTATTCATTTCAGATGAAACAATCTGCCTAGAAATGTGATGCAAATCGCACTCTCAACAATAGCTCATGGATGAACACACCTCTCGAAAATGCAATTTTAACTGCCATTATTCTAAAGTTTCCTCTTTTCTTCCTTTCTTCTTTCTTCTTCCAATTCCTCTATCTCCTCCATATGTAATAATAAGTGCTACTGCATAATTGAAGTCTTC
Organism: Baylisascaris procyonis; assembly: GCA_037389465.1. Lineage (NCBI taxonomy): Eukaryota > Metazoa > Nematoda > Chromadorea > Rhabditida > Ascarididae > Baylisascaris > Baylisascaris procyonis. The sequence goes on from JAZARR010000197.1 coordinate 9,428,742, forward strand.
TACGATAAGTTCTTCCCGATTGATTTCTTTATTTTATTTCATTAAATCCATAAATTGATTCTTTGTCATTTTCTGGATGCATTTCCCGATTATGCCAATAATTTTATTTCAACAATGTGCCATCGAGAATAAACAATGCTTCGTTTCTCATTGAATTGATATAATTGAAGAAATTATATGATAATCGTATCTAATAGTTTATTGATTAGCCTGCAAGATATATAACAATATTATGCGTAAATTTCGCTTATCTTGATAATGTCAGGCATTACAAACTCCTGAAGTGACCACTCTCGAGGCCTTTCCTCTTCGACAGGAACTTTCAGGATGGTCAAGCATATTGGTTTGGTTGGATTGAAAAAATCTGAAAATGAGAGCATTTACAAACTCAATAAAACTGAGCAAAATTCCCCAAAAGTTTTGATGAAAGTTATATTCTCAGAGGCTCTATTCAATGAAATATTATATATACGAAAGAAATTTGATGTCTCTATGAAATTTTGAAAAGTGATACTACTAATAAAAAGCAGGTAAATAAAATCAATAAATCAAGTAATTAGGTATCATATAATCAGGTGGAAATCAATAATTCCGTGCAGGTAAATAAAAAAAATCGGTAAAAATCAAGCGAACAAAGTGATCAAGAAAAATGTTTGCCAACGGAACCTTTATTTATTTGATGTTAATAACGAAAAAATTTTTCTCAATTTTTCTCCATCATTCTCAATTAGTTCAGATTCCCTCCTCCAAAGAAATCTTTAGAAGGAAGTCTCAGTAAGAAGGTGGAAAGAGACCTATAAGATAGTCAGATAATACAAAGAGGCAAGAAAAAAAGCGGCTTTCTACGAAATGTCGCAAGCAAAGTCACGCAGATATTCAGGATTTCGATATCCACGAATGGCTATTCACTCGATTGGTGCGAATCAAATCAACACTAAATAAAGCTGGTCTCATTTATCAGCCACATCGGCAAGGAAAATGCAAGATGTCTTACCTATGTCTTTAATTATCTCTTTGTTTTAAATAAGCTCTAGATGTTATAATCACTTTAGCGCTTTGATTCATCAAACATTTTAGGCCTTTGTGAAAAGTGATTATCAGATAATATATCATTCCGTATTATCACTGGGTTCCAGTTATGATATATTCCTGTTCAGACATATCTTATAGTATGGGTCATTATTTGGGCAACGAAGCATCTTCTATTTGAGCGAAGTGAAACATTTTCGCTGAAATCTAGATGTGAGTTAGGGAATGCTGACTTTTCTTGCTCAAATGCTTATCATATTCGTTTCATTGTAGCCGGATTGTAATGCTTACGAGACTAGGAAATTTTTGGATTATTTGATTCATGCTTTGTTGCCTATACTTTAATAATTGCTAGTTACTATGTATTCCGATGAGGAAAAATGAAGGAGGAAGAGATAAATTGACGGGAGAACGGGAGAAAATTAGAGTGCTTGAAGTTCACATATAACATAGTCCTAACATCACACAATTTTGATTAACTAAAGAGGATGGTGGGCGAAATTATTGAAAAAATCGCAACGATTGGCTTGCAAAGAAAAATCTCTGAAAGTAAATTTATGAGCAATAGCTAAAGTCGATAATTCTTATAAACAAATTTATCTATCTGGGTAAATGTGTAAAAATATGCGAAGTGTAAAGAACGAAGAATCAAGTAAGATAGAGAAGCATTCCTCAAGAATAAAAGAATTTTATCGTCGGAAAAAAACAAGCGATGATTTAAGGTAATTCTTTGTTGAAAAGGTAATGCCAATAGTTCACCATAGCTCAAATACTTGCAAAACCATCAAAAAAAAAAAAAAAATAGCGCATCATATTAAATTGACGAAGATAGTATGGAAAAGTTCATAAATGGAAGTGAATTGCTGTATCGGTAAGCCGAACGAATAGCTCCGAAGAGTATCGAAAGTAAGGAACTTGATATAGGAAGCCGGAACGAAGTAGTTTGAATATATTGATAAGAATAACTATTATGGAAAGTTATGAGTTTAGCAGAAATTAGAAAATAGACGCCATAGGTTGGCATAAGAAATAGAGGCCTATCTGTAATGAAATTGAGTAATTCACAAAAAAATATTGGTATTTTCGGAAAACAAAAGAAAAAAGATGAGGGGCCAATATCGTTGACTTCAAAACTCGCAAAAGAAGGTCTCATCTTCTTCTGCAATCATTGGGCTTCTTCCCGCTCCGCATATTGCTTCATTACGATAACCATGAGCACTTATATAAACTGGTCTTTATGGTAACTATTCTGGACCGTAAATACGGTATGCAGTTCGATGCTGTCTGTTCCAGACGTACGAGCTAAACACCTTCCATATTGGAGATCCCTCCTTCACAATATGATTCAATTTGCATCTAACAATAATTCTGCATGTTTTATTATATGGTAATACGATCTACTTTAGTAGATGAATTACTTGTTGTACGCTTTAGTGTCTTATACTTGGTATCGCTTAATTACTTCTACAATTACTGTATAAATTCTGATAATTCAAATGAACCCCAATGAAAGAGATTCTAAATTAGTTTCCAAGTTAGAGTGAAAAATCTTATACTAGCGATAATCTCACTGAAATATGGGAACATTTCTTTGGCCTATAGGAGTTAATAATTTTATAGATGAAAGCTAAATTGGACAATTGATTAACAATAATCAATTATTTATCATACATTAGTTGCGAAATATTTGAAGTTTTTAAGAAAAATTCTTCTGTTAAAAAAAAAGTTTATTTGTTGACCTTATGAGCGAAAAATAATTACCATAATAATAAAAAAAAAAAAAGATGAATAGCATGAGAGGGTGATGAAAAATTTTGTGTAATGTTTGCATTAAGAGAAGAATGTTGATGATTGTCTATACTAGCATTATTGTGTTTTTATAACAACAGAAAACGATGAACCAAAGAACATCATCGAGATGCGTACAAGAAAGCTGACGAGAAAATATTATAAGTTTTTCTTTTCTTGAAAAGATTTATATATGAACAATAAAATGTGAAAGAATTGAGAATTGAAATTGAAGGTTATAGATGTTGGGTAATGATGCACAAATTGCGCCCTAAAAGAACTAATAAACTAGTTTCTTCGTTGGTGGTTTTGAGTCGCAAAAAAAGAAGTCGAACATTCCGATGGGCATTTATGCTGTCTTTATTCATTCCTCTGCCTTCTTTTTTTTTTCTCCTTCTTTCCTTCTTCCTATAATCTCATCGCCAATCTTCTTTGTATACACGATGCTTATCGTTATTCCCCCGCGTATTCACGTCGCGTTTGACGCTTGACCATTTAACTTTGCATCCCCTTTATATCTCTCTAACAATTTTCCTCTCTTTCCTACTCCTTCTCCCCATTGCTACTGTTTCATGCATATGTTTCTTATGTCGATGTTATAAACAATTATCCGAGAATACATAATATTACACACTGAATTCCTATTTAATGAATTTTTTTGTATCACTCTTCACATTGCAAGGCCACAGAACCTCTAAGTACACGAAAAACTTTGTCCCAGCACCGTTTGCAGTCACAGGGTGGTCATTGTCACCCTATCACAGACCCGAATTTATATGGAAATTTTATGCAAATTGAGTGATATCATGTATCACAATGGATGATGATCCAACTGCTTCCAAAAAATGCTTCCACAACAGAACAGGTGGTTACTAGCTAAAACAACCGGAAATGCGCTTTGGTTACTGTCAGATATTATTCAAGAATTGCTAAAATTTGCTCAACAAAAATAAATTTACTAGTATAGAGATGTCGGTTGGATAAGAAATCTAGTCTTATATTTAGGTTGCATCTTTTCAGGTTGGATTTAATTGCAAACAAATGTTACCGTATACCGCGGAAATTAGCCGCATACATTTATTTACTTTATTTACTTTAATCGACAAAGCATTCATTACGAATAGGTGTCTCTTCATATCGCTTCCACTTCCGCTTAGCTGAAGTTATACGGTAGCGTGAAGGTTAGGGCTTAGGCTCGTCTCCTGCCCATCGGATACTGACGAGTCGATTCATCGTTGTTCCACTCAAGAAGAGGATTCGGACTTGCCCCACCGCATTCGTCCCTATGAGGCGCCTGGTTGGAGTGAGTCGGTAGGATGGAGCCAGATAGCCTAGTCGGAGCCCTCTTTAAACCGACCGCGCAGTAACAAACGATGAATACCAAGCCGCATACAATAACATTTTATTTGTATCAATGGGACAAATTATCGCCCATTAATTTTGAAAAACAATGAGGAAAAAAAAGTGTGATATCTGATAAGTTCACAGATCAATGATAAGAAAACTTGACCAACGATCAAAGATCAAAGAAAAATCCGAAACATCAATAGCATTTAAAGAGGACTATCAACTTTGTATGTATCTATTATCGTTTCCATTCATACCAAATAAAAAAAAAAATTAGCAACAAAGAAATTTTGTTGCCTACTTAAAGATGTGATTGTATAAACTGGTTCTCATGAAATATGCAATTTTTGCGTAGCCATTTTCTTTCTCTCACAAATATATTTTGATTTATGTTATTTTAGAGTGACTTCGAAAATTCTATAAATAGAGTGTTTTCATATATTATTGTGATTGTTTTAGACGTTTTCGTAGCTCTTCACAACAATTCCATTTTTACTCAAAAATTTCGTTTATTTCTTCCTTATTAAATTCTTCGATCTCTTAGTGTGATAGTTCAAAATTTTTAATTTCAATTTCTACTCCATCTAAATTATATATTAAAATAAAAATTCTTGAATTAATTAATTCTTCTTGAGATTATTTTCCCTCAATTGGATCAAATAAAGTGATTTACTTCGAAGAGCAATTTTAGAGTATAAATAAATCAATCAGGCGTCAAATAAATATAATGAAAAAAATGCAAATCAATATTTATACTATCTTGCTAAGAAATTGAAGTGTTGAATAAATTATATACTAAGAAAAAAATGTTCATAAAAAGATATTATGAATGATTATCACTCAATGAAAAAAAATGAAATAATTTTTTTTTTGAAACTTCTGATTGCATATTTTCAAATTTAAAATTTTCTTGAGTGAATTTAACGATTATTACGAATTTCGCATAAAAATTTATGAAAAAAATTCTACTAAGTTATGAATATCTCGACTTAGTATAGCAATCTATAGAACGTTGGAAAAACTATGCACTTTCTGAAGGAATTTTTTTTTTGAATAAAAAAAAAGAAGACTCATTGTAACATCTAACGAGTGATTAATTAAGCTGTAATTTTCTGCATTGTTTTCTTCTTCTTTTTTTTTCACAATTTTAGCCATCTATCGAATGTAGGCGGCGTTCCTGTAAATGTTTTGTCTATAAGGAAGAACGTTTTAAAAGGAGCGATATTTTCCAGAAGAGCAAAAATTTTACGCTATCTACGATTAGAAATTTTCGATTTTATCACTAGATTAATCTATGTAACAATTTTTTTTAAAATATCCTAAATTATCTGAGTATATTTGAGTGCTTTAATTATTTAACGATCAATTAAGTAAGTGATTTAAAATCTATGAGCACTTTAGTTAATTATAAAATGCTGAGAAACATCGATCTATCACTTTATGGCTTCTATTAGCCCTTTGTCGCTATGGGATGGATATGTCAAAGCGTTCACATGTGGTGTGGATGTCGAATTCTCTACAATTATTTAATCGCATTGATCTTTAAAAATGTTTTTGCTTAGAAAAAATTGTTAAATCTATAAAACCCACTTGATAAATGATTTATGCATATGAAAATAAGCAGGAAAACGTACTAGAGAGGAAACAGCGCGATATGCGTTTTTGAAATTTCCATCATCTGATCAATCATCTAAAGAAACTATCAAGAAATAATATAAATGATTACAAATAATAAGTTCACATTTCCGCATTGCGGAATGAGTTGAGCTATCAACTCCGCTAAGTGATAAATATTTTCGTATAGAAAGTATGCAATAGTGTAATTATACATACCAAAATTTCAGCTTTAAGATTATCGAGTTGAAATCATCGAAAAGACGTCCACTATTTAAATAAGTTTACAAAATCAGCGATGTCGAATGAACTGAAATTACTGAGCCAGCAAGGCTAATGTTGCCTGATGTTACTGGGAACAGATAGACAGAAAACTAAGAGGATTGAAGAGGAATTCCTTCATTGCTCCCTTATCACTGCGAGGGGCAATAGAAGATTTAAGAAAATATTGGAAAAAATATGCTTCTATTTTCATTCATTTTCCCAACCGACTTATTTCTTTCAGAAAGCTAATGAAATACGGGCTAAGTAGAATCTAAGTGGATCACGCTTGAGGTAATCTTTATCTCAGGATATCATTTTTGGTAGCTTTCCACAAGTGTTACTGTCCATCCTTTAAATCTTTTAACGCCTTACTTTTTTTTGCGATTTATTTTCTCTGTTGAGTAGTTTTATACTTATCTATTATATCGCTTCAATAGGCCCCAAAAATAGCCTATACAATGCATGTCAAATCAATGTATGAACGATAAAAAAAAGATTGAATTTTTCAGCAATAACAAGTTTTGTACGTTTTACAATGTTCCACCTATGATTGCAAAAAGAAAAAAAAAAATAAAATAAAATAAACGAAACAATCTTGTCCTTTCACTTATTTGTCTTATTTTATTTGTGGTGCCGTCACACTTCATTCCATATTAAACCATCACACTACGATGGTTGTCATCTTTGCGTGGATTCATTTTTCATTCATTTCTCGCTAAATAAAAAGTCGCTATTTTATATTGTTGAAATTTTATACCTACGACGGGTTGAATAAATGAGATTATTTAAAAAAAGAATGAAATGACTTGAGGAGAAGGGATACAGGAAGAGCAGCGATGTGAAAAACATGAAAATTGGTCGAGTATTGCCTATTTTAATGTGCTTGACTCTAAGTGGATAATGAAATCCTTCATACTTGCTTCTTTCTCTATAGTTTCAATTTTTTGGGTTGGTGGGGAGTGGGGGGTGGGGGGGAGGGATTTTTCATATAGCTGTATATGCTGCACCACACATATGTCTGTCTTACTGGGCATAATTGCATAACCTTTAATTCGGCGCAATTCTAAAGGACATTTTCGTATTGCGACCACTTATAACAAATTTATCTTCCATTTACGATAACACAACGAAAGATCATTGAGGAATGTTTTAGCAGTAGGCTTCTTTGTTAGCCTCAAGCGCTTTAATATCGACCATAGAGTCATAACAATTTTCAGTTGATTTTGCATTCGATATTTTATTTTTATATGTATGCAGTAAAATTGTTATATATTGCAAAAACTATAAAATAATATAAATAATAATTGTAAATTATTATATTTATTGAAATTTGCATCATTATGCGATTAGAAAAACTCATTTTGTCCATTTTATCCACAAGAACTTTTGAAATATATATAATAAAAAAATTCAGGAATATTAATCTATATATATATGTATATATATATATATATATATATATATATATATATATATATATATATATATATATATATGTACGTTTTATTTATTACTTCAATTAGTTTTTTTTTTTTGCAGAATGCATAAATTGGTGTTCATCGCTTTATTGTCTTTCATTGGTTTCGTTGCAAGCGAATCACTTGGAAGAGGTTAATTTCCAACAATTATTTCTAAGTGCATTTTTTTTTTTGAAAACCACTATCCTTTTGCATTCTTTTTATACAATTTTACCACTAATGTTGATATAATCGAAGTTGACATTTTTATGTTCATAGTAAGAAGTTGGAAAAAAATTCATCCCGAAACAATTTTATTGGAGTTGAAAAAGAAAGAAAATTTTTGAAATTTTTTTTTTGAAATATTGAAAAATTGAGAATTATTATTTGAATGATCGAAGATGATCGAACATACAAAAATTAGAAAATATTCATATGTTTGAAAATTTCACCAAAGAGTCATATATTTTTAGCGTCAACATATTTAACTGGAACCTGTTGCATTGCTATTCGATTTGGACCATCACTGAATTATCTGAATCCATAGAAAATTTTTCATTCATCAAACAAAAAAAGAAGCTGCAAGAAAATATTTCTTTATAATGCCTGAAATTTGGCACAATCCTGATTGTTTGCTCCTATGCATTCATATCGCCGATGAATGTACCTCTCCTCATCCTTTGTAAAACTTTTCGGCTCCATTTTTGGCAAAAAGATTTAAATATTTATTACTGCATCGAGAAATATTTGAGGTTTCGGCGATGACATCAATTGGGTTCCTTATGCGGATGCATTTGTAACTGCTCGTCTCAACAATAAGCCAATATTTCTACTCATTCATAATACGTGGTGTAAAGCATGTCTAGGTGAGTTGATTTTTTTTGTAATGCAATTCAAATATATTTTTAAATTTATAAATAATCGTCGCTTAGATAGCATTCAATCATTGATAGTGATGGGATCAGCAATGAATTTTCATCTATATAGTTTTCCGAAGAAATTTTGCAATTTTTTTTTCTGCTCAGTGACTTGAAAAAATTTTTTAAAATAAATGAATTATACTAGAAAACGCTTTGAAATTTACTTCTTGAATTCTTTTTCTAAAATTTATTGCCATCGTAAGCGCCCATAGTTAAATAATCAATAGTAGGCATTAAATAATTTCTAGTATTTAATAACTTCAGGCTCCGAGGAGAAGCTCCGAGAAGAAGTTTGAAACAACTTTAAAAATTTTTTTTTTCATTTCAAAATAGAAATTTGAATTGCATTTTTTCTGCATATCACATTGAACTCTAATTTTAGTGCTTTCTTCAAATAGCGAAATCATTAGTCGAAAACACATTCATCTCGAGAATTGGGTGTTTCTTTTTTTAGTTGAGTGATTTGAAATGAAATAATGAAGAAATAACGAGAAATAAGAATAACGTTGTGATAATGAAACGTAGCGTTAATTAATCATTTGCAAACGAGTCGGCATTAAAATCTACGGTAATTTTAATATAAACAATTTTAATATTTGATTTTTTGCACTTTTCGAATTTACTTCGTTTTTTTTTTTTTTGAATGTCAACAGCTCTAAATTGTTTGATTATTATCAAATATGGATAATTTGGCATAGTACTAATTATTTCGGTTGTATTTTCTGCGAAAAAAAAAATTCTAGCTATTATAAGAAGCAATAATTTTTTCCTTATGGAATATGGAAATATAGAAATGAACAGATGAAAGGAAAATAAAATAAGGAGGAAAAGTTTAGCAATTATATTCATGAAAAAATTTCAATAGATAAAAACGCATTATTTTGTTAGAGTAAAAATTCGAATAAAAAAAAAGAAAAAAAATAAGTTGGAGAATTTATTTTTCGTTAATATTCAACGATTAAAATATAAATAAAATCATCTCAATCATCGCCTAATCTCCTTTGCTCAATGATCGTTCAATTCTTTAGCTTGCCGTTAATTCTACTAATTATTCCATAGATTTGCAAAAAGAACTCCGAGATCATCCTGACGAGAGAAAGGAAATTGTCGAATTATCGAGGCAATTCGTTATGGTGAATGCGATCGGTAAAGAGGAACCTAACGAAGAGGAATATTCACCTGATGGCCGTTATACTCCACGTATTCTCTTCCTTGGTTTGTTATCTATTATTATAAATTTCAGTAGATGTTAATTCGGTTTTTTTTTCAATCAAACCATTATTACAGTATGCAGTGATTCCTTTTACCATACTCCTACAAGTATGGTATATACCTTTATTAACGAAGCAAACTAGAACCTCTTTTGTAGAAGCTGAAACTTTTCAACTAGTTTTTTTTTTTTTTTATAGTGGCGAATAATAAAAGAAGAAAAAGAATGGTTAAAAAATGCGAATCGAATCGTAAAATATTCATATGACTTCTCTTTAGACATCCATTTTTTTAAAATTCAAATGTATAATCTTTATTAAACAGCACAAATTTGACAAAGAAATAAGATGATTGAGCAAAGTGTATAAGATGATATCTCTTCAATCAAATATGCTTTAAAATCCGTATAGCACAAAGATAAGCAATTGTTTAAATAAAGAGACTCATTCAATGAATTGTACCATTCGAATATTCTGCAGCATATTCCTTTAAACAACTCTTTGGCCTCTTAAAATCTGCTAAATTTCCCCACGAAATGAATGGAGAGTGGGGAGAAGGAAGAGAAAAGAAATGAAAGAAAGAAGGGATGTTGATTTGTTTAAGTTGATTGAAAAGAAAAATAAGTTTAATAATAAAAAATAAGTTTCATCCAATTATTTGAATTTCTACATCATTGAAATAAAATTTCTATAGATGCGAATGGTAAAAGAATCCCAGGAGTAAACAATCTAAGACGACATAAGTACTATTTGAATTTCTACGATCGTGCAGAGGATATCGTCCGAGCGATGAAAGAGGCACTAGCAATTATTAAAAGAACGCGGGTGGTAAGTTTTTTCATTAATTAACTTAGATTAAATTTTATAAATGTAAAATGTTTTTTTTTCTTTTTTTTGATAAAATAGAAAAATTCAAATAAAAATAGAGAAATGGGTTAGTATATTTAAATATTTGGGAGTAAATAAAAACTGAGAAAATCATAAATATTTCAGATATTCCAAAAAAAAAACTTTAAAAATTTTTCGAAAAAATTTAATTAAATTCTTTTTCAAACCATAAGCAATTTCGGGGCGAGATCTATCTTTCCGAGATTTTAGGCAACTATCACCTTTCATTATTAGTGAATAGAATCATAGAGCAGAAATTTCAGCTCAGATTTCTAAATTTATCTAAACGAATATATATTTTTTTTTCAGTAATATCGAGACATATCGCCAGCAAATCGTTCACTACTTTCGACATTAAATATCGCCATTTTTTGATGTATTTCCTTACGTAGAATCATTGTTTTTTTTTATGAATTCTTTATATGCGCTCATTGATGGGTAAAAATGAGACATATTTAATACATTTAAAATTGAATAAAAGAATAATAAAAAATGTGCATTTCATTGTACGCATATATCGTTATTCAAAATCGCATATCCATAGTATCATATATCTTAGTTGAAGAGGAATTCATTGATTTCTGATAAAAGGCGATAGCAAATTCTACGAATTGCTATTGCTGTTTTGAAAAGAAAATCATCGATCTATTCTCGATTTTATTATCTCTTTTCAATTTCAATGTAATTCTTAAAAAAATTTATTTACTTTAGGAATATAAAAATTGAATAACGTTCATGAATTATTAACCGTCCAACTCAACAATATGAACACTCTCAACGATGCAGCATCTGACTCGAAAGACTAGTGATTAATTGTAAAGCAACATTTCAGCTGAAGGAATGATGTTTAGGGCTCATTAAACGATGGGAAAAAAAAATTTCCCACATTTGCCCCTTTCCCAAGCCAATAGTTACCTATGAAACTGTTTGGTTTTTGTATAAGAAAAAACTCCTTAACAAAAGTTATAACGGGTCGTTGTCTGGATAGAGTTAGGTGATCCCCACTGGACTCGCTCCCAATGCGATGAGCAGAAAATATATTTACTGATTTTGTGAGTATCCCTATCCTTCAGATAGCACTTTTTGAACTTTTCATCTCACCTTGCTTTCCTCTTGCCCTCACTCCCCCCCCCCCCACCCCGCCTTTCTTTTTAACCAAAGTTTGACTCCTGTATTCTTTGCGACTAAGAAGATAGCCATTTTTCAAGAAAAATTTAAGCCAGAGAATAAAAAAAAAATAGAAGAATGAGAAAAATTTTATTTAAAATAAAAATCAACAAATAAGAAAACTTTATTTAAAACAACTAAAGTAAAAAAAAAAAACAAATGAATAAAGCATGACTGAACGAATAAATATACATCAAACATCGATAACAGTATCGATGTTGTCTTTAAAGCAATACGCATTTGCGTCCACCAAAAGCATCAATTCTTATAAAAAAAAGAGAGAAAAGAAAAGAGACTTAACAATTTCGCCGGAAAAAATTTTCCTCAAAGAGAACATTAAAGCATAGTTGTAAATTATGAAGAATAAAAACATAGGCATATCTCTAATTATAAACATCATCAATTTCGAGTGATTATAGGGGTTTTTTTCTTGTGACGGTCTATAAAATTTTTGTAGATCTTTTGTTTTTTTTTTGGCTTAGAAAATTGATAATTAAGGATTTAAAGATTTCATTGGTAATCCTATATGTCATAATATGACCAATAAATATGAATTTCTTTGTAATTAAAATAGAAAGCATATTAATGAATTCCACAAATCTTATGCAAGATCCATAGTATTATTTATAGCCGATATATTTATCCCTCAAATATATAATTTCCTTACTATTATATCGTTGAAATATTCGTACGCTCAATATAAATAATTCAAGGTGTTATTTAAAGATATACCGGAGGAAATGTAATAATAAAGAAGTGTTAAGCAATCGGAAGCAATATAGTTAAACGAATAAAAGTGTTGAATATGAACTAGCTAGTGTTAGCAATGTTATTTCAGATGCCAAATTGATGACGAGTAATTATATAAGAAAAAAATCAATAAAAATTTAATTAAAGGTATCAGTAGAAAGTTTTCATTTCGACGATAATTTCCGTTTAGAAAAAAATTTTTTTTTTTCAATTTTTTTCCTTGTTTTATAAATTTTTTCTTTATATTTATATCTTAATTTTTTATTTTTTATATTTATATTTAAAAAGATTTATAAATCTTCTACGCCTTCCTATAGAAATATTGAAAAATTCACAAAATTAATAAAAAATTTTTTTCAAATAGGGGCTGAAAAGGATATTCCATATATCCATTTCAGTGTCACTTTCAATTCTCTACTGCCTTAACAAAGAGGAAAACATATTTAGATATATCAATTTCAATTAGCCACTTAAATACACTTATCCTTTTCGTTTACTTTTTTTTCTAGTATGCAATCGACAAGAAAAAGAAGTGGAAAGTTTTATTTAAAGAAATAATAATTGACGCTTGAAAAAAATTCTTATTTATGAAAAACAGAATGAATAAAATAAAAAGAAATGAAATAAAATAAAATAATCTCAATGCATACAAATTGTGCATCTATCAATGAGAAGAAATATTTAATCGACTCATCATATTACATTCAAAAACTAACAACAAAAATTTGAATATTACTGAAATATAACTGAAATTTCAAAAAAAAAAAAACTATTATATAAAATTGATGAATACTTTGATGATCGTAGAGATTATATCGGCGAAGCAATTCGGTTATATTTATGAATTTTTATCGGGGAACTTCATTGTTACCTAAAAGAAAAAAAAAACATTTCTTTCTTAGTAATTCATTCCATCTCTTTTAGATGCATATTTCGATAGAAAATTTAATATCCAATAAATAAATATTCATTTTAATAATTTTTTATATTTTTTTTAAATATAAAAATAATTTTTTAAAAAAATTTTATTGCATAATTTTAATTTTAAATATTGTATATTTATGAATGAATTATTGAAAATATTTTTAATAAAGTAAGCTAACAAAAATAATACACTTACTGTTTTAACTTCCGTATACGCTTGAAGACCATATTCACCTAATTCACGACCAATCCCTATAAAATATAATTTTTAGAAATTAGAGTTTCAAATTAAATCTATAAGAGAGATTACTGCACATTTCTTATACTAAACTATAAATATTATCCCACTAAAAAACAAATAAGAATAAGAATCGGCTATTCTCTAAATGGATAGACGAAATATTCAAATCGTTCTCGCATTTTCTCACTTTCTATGAGCTCAATTATTGTCAACAATAATATCGCCTATTTATTTTTCATTCAATTTAAAAATCAAGTATTACGAAAAAAAACATGAAAGTTTTCATAGAATTGGAATTTAAATTTATATAAGTGAAATTTAAATTCAAAAAAAAAAAAAAAATTTACCAGATAATTTGCAACCACCAAAAGGAGCTGCTGCATCGAAAACATTATAGCAATTCACCCTGAAATAAAATTCTTTATATTGATCAAATTAAATAATTAATGATAAATTAGAATTTTTTCCTTTCCAGGAAGAATAATACAATTTGAAAAAAAAAAAAATCGACTAAAATTTTATATTTTCATGGAAAATATAAGCGTCGAATTTTATGGTTGTGTATAAAATTGGCTTCCGCAAAAAATTCCCAAATACTAAGTATTCTATGCAATCGATTTATTGATAGTAACATAAAAATTTTCACAAAAAAATTCTCCTTTATAATCAAAAAAAAAAAAAAAAAAAAAAATTTAGAAAAGTGCCAAATTTACAAACCAAACAGTTCCAGCACGGATTCTATTCGCCACATGTAATGCCTTATCGATATCTTTTGTGACAACAGCAGCAGCAAGTCCATAAATCGTATTATTTGCCAATTCAATTAGATTTTCCATACTGTCGAATTTCAATATACTCATTACGGGACCGAATATCTAAATTGAATTTCAGTATAACTGTATAAATTTCAGTACAAATTTCAGTACAATAAGCATCATATATGAGCATGAGATGGATGTAAATTGAATACAGATATGAATATAAATTGTTTCAGCGAATTTGAGAAGAGTTAAATATTTCAAGTATAAAAATATTTTAGTATAACTCCCCTCCCCCTCCTCAGCACCCCCTCCCCTCCTTATATTCAGTACCTTGAGATGGGGTTATTCAGTGGTAAGTGAAGCAAATAATCATCTCTTATAATAAAAGGTTTGTTAACTCAAACTTTCTTAGAAACGAGCAATAATAGAATCAAAAGATAATAAAGGATGCTAAATAAAACTGACATATAATATAACGGCATAGAAAAAGAAAAAAATTTATCATTTTTCAATGCAATATTTCAATTCTCTCACGTATTTTAATTAAAAATGGAAAACATCCTACCTTTATTCTATTTTATCAAAAATGAAAAAAAAAATTACACAATCGAAAAATAAAATCACTCATTTCAGATGGAGTGGTCAGTCGTGCTCATTTAATCATAAGCATGAGCATGACTGACCAATCTACTTGAAGTAATACCTAATGACCGATCGGTCCAGTCATATATTCGACGTTTTAAATTATATCCTTAAATATTCGCACTTACTTCTTCCTGAGCGATGGTCATTTGATCCTCAACTTTAGCGAATACGGTCGGCTCTACGAAGTATCCCTTATCATTGCATCGTTTACCACCAGCAACGAGTTGTGCTCCCTCACGTTTACCGATATCGATATATTTCAATACAGTATTCATTTGTGCTTCATCGATCTGCAAACAACAACTTTTATAGCTATAAGAGGCATCTCCCATAGTATCACAATATAGATAAGAAGCGTTAAAAAGCCCATCAACTGTCACCTCAAGTTCAAGCTCATTCTCAATCGATGTGCTGTTTTTTATACTCATAAAATATTACACAATTTTTAATACACGTCTATATCGTTTTGTGAGAGAAAATAATTCCGCCCTAGCATATTGGAAAAAATTTTATACAATACGAAAAAAATAATATTATATATATATATATATATATATATATATATATATATATATATATATATATATATATATATATATATATATATATATATATATATATATATATATATATATATATATATATATATATATATATATATATATATATAATATGAATTTTGGGAAAAAATAAAAGAAATTATAGAGAAAATGATATGAATAACGCTAAGTGAAACAATTTGCTCATACAATTAGGTAAATAAAATTTATTTCTATGCAAAAACAATATAAAATGCCATTAAAAAATGAAATAAAATATCATCGAAAATATATAAAAATGAAAATTTCAAGAAGTACCTAAGATTCGAATCTTTAGCCTTCCTTATACTAGCGTCACTTTTCGGCTCCGGAATCGCTTTAATATAAAAGAACGGAAATATTATCTAAATAAAACAATCAATGAAAATCACCTGTGGTCCTTGTTCAGTGTTGAGATCGAATGGATCACCGACAATTTTCTTTTCTGCCAATTCTTTTGAGAGTTCAACAAATTCATCATAGATTTTAGCCTCAACAAAAGTTCTCGAACCAGCGCAACATGTTTGACCTTGATTGAAAAATATCCCATGATGCGCTTGCTTTACGGCTTCTTTTACTGAAATTTACAGCAATATAGCAATATTAGCAAAAGATAATGAAAAAAATAAATAAATAGAAAATTAAATAACATTAATAATAACTTATAATCGAATGAGTAAGCCATCAACCTTATTAATATTCAGCTGGCTGGCAATAAGATGCTCTTTTATTTTAATAAAATGATCATAGTGGGAGCAAATTTCATTAAAAATTCTTATCGGCCTAAAAATTGAAAAATCAAATTTTTTACTTCCTAGTAGTTAGATTATATTTTCCACGTTAGGCAAATATATAAATATTACAATACGACATCACTATTAATTTCTTTATTGCAATAAAGCATTAAGAAAGAAAATTTTGAAGTAAATAAAATTGAAATACTAAATCGAAATGACTTTATATAAGCAAAAAACTTATTAGCTACTTACTATTACAATCCGCAAATATGATATTTGGACTTTTGCCGCCTAATTCCAATGTGATCCTGAAAAATAATGTGAAAATAATTGTGAAAAAATATGTGAAAATAATTGTCAATGTGAAAATGTGAAAATGTGAAAAAATTCATTAATGTGAAAATAATGTGAAAATAATTATGAAAAATGTGAAAATTGTGATCCAATGTGATCCAATGTGAAAAAATAATCCAATTCCTTAAAGTCGATCATCGAAATATTTCGCAAATAAAAATTGTTATTGTCAATTTTCTAAATCAAAAAAATTCCACGAAGGAAATATATTTCTTTCAGCAGATTTTCATCGTATTATTCTTTCAAATTTTCTCCTTTTTCATTTAATATTGATTTTTTTTTCAAATTCTATAACGTTTTTTTTTCTCATAAAAATATTCCATTCTTATAAAAAAATTTGAAATTTATAATTTTGAAATGATATGAAAGAAAATGAAAAGAAATATTACTTTTTAAGATTACTTTCAGCTGCAGCACTCATTATACGTCTACCAATTTCCGTTGAACCAGTGAAAGCCACCTTATCGATATCGTTATGTGATGATATCGCATGTCCAGCTGTTGGACCAAAACCAGGTAGTATATTAACAACACCAGGTGGAAATCCAGCCTGTAATTAAACGCTTCATCTATTCTAATTCAAACAATGGCCATTATCACTTCAACGAAAATATATTTAAGGTTTTGTAGTTCATTCTATAGATCTATTTGCATATTCGTTGTTATATATAGTAAAGTCTAATATGTTTTTGACAAAAGTGAAAGTTATATACAAATACAATCATCAAATACTCATAAAATTTTTAATAACTCTATAAAACTTTCAAAATTCGTCGCAAAGAGTTATTACTTAATATCACTTAAAATATAAAAAATATACGATGAGATGAAATTAAAAAAAAAAAATTAAAGAAGATAAACAAATATTCACCAAAAAATTAAAAAATAAAAGATTTAAGGCCTAAGTCAAGAATTTTTTTGCGCGTATAAAAAACTCAGTGATAATATCAGTGATAATCAATTATTAGCGTTTTTGAAATATATTCTGAACAAAGAAAAAAAAAATCATCTTATTGAAATTTACAAATTCCATTTAGACGCTAAAGTTGAATTGATTACTAAATGGTTTGATGCATTTGTTTTCTCGAGAGAAAAAAGAAAAGTGATCAACAAAAATTTCGATGAATTTTTCATCATTTTAGATGAATTTAAATAAACATCATGCCAACCAAAAAAATAATAAATAAAAATAAAAATAAAAATATCAGTGAAACCTCAGCGATTAGAGAGGCAACATGCAAAGCGGTAAGTGGAGTCTGCTCAGCAGGCTTTAATACAATCGTATTTCCGGTGCAAAGTGCTGGTCCCAATTTCCATGCCAACATCAACATGGGAAAATTCCACTGCAAAAAAAAAAAAATTTTTTTTTTGATATAGACGTCTCATAATTATAGACGATACGTGTCTAATAATGCTATAACATTCAAATTAGATGATAAATAAAAATTCAAAATTTTTGAAATAAGTGAAAATTTGAATTATAAAAAGAAAAAACATTCAGAATTTCATTTAATGTGATTATTTAAAATTCTTTAAAAGCACTCTTTTCAATGCTTATTGAGCATCAGATATATGGAACAATTTTCTTATAAAGTGATATTTATATGTAGATAAGATACTTGGTGATAAGCAACTTCAAAAAATTGCATGATAAACAACGCAAGATCATCCGCATAAAAATGATAAGGCTGTATGATAGATGACCCGAATGGAGCTTAGGGGAGGGGGGGGGGGGACTATTTGTTTTCATTACGATCACAGTTTGGATTAGCCATCGTCCTTTTATTCAGTCCTATTGCAACTCGATAACTACAACTGTCATTAACCGAAATTGCACAAAAAGAAAGTTTTAAAAAAATTTATTGGCAGAATATCAACACATAAGAAGCCGACAATATTTCCAAATATAACGTGAAAAGATATTTCATAAAACAACGATAATATATTCAAAGATCTATTGATGATCATTTCCTATTACTTCATTAAAAAAAAAAAAAAAATTAAAAAAAAATTCATAATAAAAGAACAAATTTTAAATAAAATTTAAAAGTGAAAATAGAAAAAAAAAAAAAAAAACTTACAGGGATAATTTGTCCAACAACGCCTACAGGTTCATGAAGTGTATAGCAGAAAAAATCACCCGCAATTGGTATCGTTTTTCCTTGATTTTTATCAGCCCAACCAGCATAATATCTATAAAAAACGATAATATTTGTTAATTTACCGAATAATCTTTTTTTGAACAATTGTATCATAGAAATATGCATTAAAATTAAATAGATTATTAAATTATAATTGTTTGAAAGTGAATAAACTATATAGGAATTGGCTATATGGGTAGATATATATAATTGCAAGCGGATTATTTGCACAACAAATAAGCATTTTACAAGCTTTACGGCTGTCAATAATGTCGCCGATTGCAGCGTTAATGAATTTATTAGCGAATAGTTTTGATTATTTTATAAGATACTAGTCGAGCATTGAATTTCGTTAATTGAGTTTTTATTTTGTAGAAATTTATCAATGTTTTTTTTTTTTTTTTTCAATCCTTTGAATAAACTAAAAATATTAAATAAGTTATAAAAGAGAAATGAATTATAAATTACGATCACTTGAGAGTAAATCACTCGTTCAAATTTAGTGATAAAGAAGTAAATATATTGAGCGATTCGAGATGAAATAAGAGAAATGGAATCACCTATATAAAGATTATACTTATAAATAACGATAAAAAAATGTTCGGTAAAATTTTCAAAAACAATTTTTTTTTCTCGAAATTTGGCAAATTTTCAAATATGAAGAATTTTATAAATGTATAAAAAAAAGAATAAACCGGCAAAAATGTAAAATGCATGAATAGAATCTGGCAAAATGCCAATTGTAAATTACTTTTTATTCTTAAAATTTTAATTACTTACCTCAAACATTTAATGGATAAACTAAGATCGATGAGATATGAAATCGTATAAGGTTTTCCATTATCAAGTGTCTCCAAACTCTATAAAAATTCGATTAATACAACTTTGAAAAAAAAAAAACTTAATTTTATATGCAAAAGATTTAGCCTCAATACCGGAAATCATCTAATCACTTGATATAAATTAATTGCAAAATATTGCAGTTCTAATAACTGCAATAGAACTATTGCATATCATTGAAATATTGTAATATTCATCCGAATTTTGATAAATTCTAATAAAATTTAAAAGTATCAAACAATGAGAAAAATATGAATTCGGTAAATCAAATATGCCATTTCAATCTATCTGGTTATCATACGCTTATTTATTTATTTATTTATTTATTTATTTATTTATTTATTTATTTATTTATTTATTTATTTATTTACTTATTTATTTATTCATTTATTTATTTATTTATTTATTTATTTATTTATTTATTAAATAAATAAGCATATGATAAGCAGATAGACTGAAATGCTTGCAAAATTATATTCATATAAAAATGCGGCAACTTATTGACAGATGAAAAAAAAGAAGATGAACAAACCGCTAAAATGACTCGATCTCTCTCGAGGAGATCGGCTAATCGATTCAAAAGTATACCCCGATCAAATGCATCCATTCGACGCCATGGTGAACCAATTTTGAAAGCTTCGCGTGCTGCCTAAATAAAATCCAAATAGCTTCCAAATATTTCATGACTAGACTATGATACTCGCAAAATTATAGAATATTTATCCTTTATAGAAAATTTTTTATGAATTATACAATTAATTTCAATATAAAAATATTATTTTGCATATTTAGTACGTCTTAATAACTCATAAAAGTAATTAATGATCTAAAGAAAACGCAAAAAAAGCGCGTATCGTGTTAGCTCATCTAATGATTCTCTTTCTAACTGAACTTCTAGTGAATTCTAATTGATTAATGGGCTCATTTTGAAGAAAATTTCTAGAAAAAAATATTCCCTATCATATTTGGACAATTTTTCATTAAAACTCTTGCAAATGCACATCGATAAAGAATTTATTTAACTATAATATTATGGAAATTATTTTGAAATAATAAATCATTCTTTTATCATTGAAAATTAAATCATGAATTCTTTAATTTTTATAAATAAGAAAAAAAATTGCACAAATTTCGAATTTCTAAATGAAATATAACATCTCGCAATAATCGTAAAATTCATTAAATAAATCATAGAGATATTTGCGTCTATAAATATTTCGAACCTTAACTGCAATCTCAACATCGGCTTTATCTGCTTCTTGGATCTCAGTAATTTTATTGCAAGTCGATGGATCATACGTTGTGAATGTTTTCCCACTCATTGAATTCCTCCATTCGTTATTGATGAATAACTGTAAAATAACAATATTTCATAAATGAAGATTTCTTTAATAAATATTTTAGATGAAAAACTTCCAAAAATGGGCAAGAGTTGTGAGAAAGAGGGGAGAACTTCCCAAAATGGGGAAGAGTTGTGGGAAAGGGGGAGAACTTCCCAAAATGGGGAAGAGTTAAAGGGGAGGGGGATATTCCGCCTTTACAGAAAAAGAACATGACTATGCAAACATAACTCACTTTCTTCTAGTACAATGAAA
The DNA here is from genome assembly GCA_037389465.1 of Baylisascaris procyonis. NCBI lineage: Eukaryota > Metazoa > Nematoda > Chromadorea > Rhabditida > Ascarididae > Baylisascaris > Baylisascaris procyonis. Next base: position 9,449,990 of record JAZARR010000197.1, read on the forward strand.
GAAGAGACGGGGGGGGGGGTCTTTGAGGAAGGGCTTTTATCAAGGCATGACCATTTCGCTCGTAGAAATGTATAATGGTGGCACTGGGAAGGAAATGGATTCGAAAAAAAAAAAAGAAGTTTCACCATCAAATTGTATGGCAGATATAATATATATTTTAGAAAAAAAAAGATAAGGTAAGCGATACCTTTGTATATCTAGGTTGATTTATACGAACTTCTTCAGGTGCTGGTATAGAAGCAGTTGCCTGACATCGTGCTACATTAAGCAGAATCTGCGACGATCGTCGCAATAGAGCTTCTGATGCTTGTAGCATTGCTTACCAAATCGCTCGCTTATGCACACGAACAGATACAACCTTAAAAGTTGAATCTAAATTGAAATGTGATTTGCCGTTCATCCACATTTTAAATCTGTATTATTTCCCGTATAGAATTTAGCAATAATAGCTAAAAGAGTTTCAATGAAATGCGCAATATTAGTTAAATAAATAAACGTTGATCAAATCACTATTAATTTTTCTATTTTGTAAAAATAAAAAATAAAAAAAAACGTAACAGCATTTTTTATTTTTTTTATTTTTTTTTCCCAAATGGATCAATGATATATGCAACAATTTATGAACATTCCGAAATAAACGGACAAATTCGATAATAACGGCAGTATTAATCCAACGAAAAGAACCCTCAATTTCCCGCTTCCCATCTCCTCATCCCAAACTCTCAATAAATAAATATATTTTTGTCGCAAAATCCCGATAAAATGGTTCATTTTTTGTAAGCTTGAAGATACTCGTGCTAAATAAAAATTGCTATTCCTCTCATCTAATATAAGGAAACCCCTTACTATTTTAATAACCTATCACCCCCTCCCCCGTGGAATATTTAGAAATGTGCGATCGTTGGGATCTTATTCACACAAATACGCCAAGTAAATCCTAAATCCATAGTGAATCTAAATTGACTTTCTCGATTGGTACAAAATTTAAGTACCATTTTGTACCCCCAAAAAAAACACCAAAAAATCAAAGTTCATAAATAGATGACGTCATTTACAGCTATACGAATCGACAATACTGAAAACGATCGAAAATCTGCTACGATAGTCAATCGCTATGAATATCGATGAATCAATCTTCGCATCACATCGCCATAAAATTCTCTCATAAAAAAGTAAAATGCAACGATGTAATAATGTAAAAGAAAAAACGAGACACAAACATTACACACCCAACGATGGAAAAATATTGCTAACATTATGGTTGCAAAATATTCTGCATTTTATTTCTAGCTGCAAAAGGGAATTTTTCTTTTTTTAAAAATCTGCAAGAATTTTTTTTTCAAGAAAAAATTAATAAATTTAATAAATGGATAATTGTTAGATTTGTTTATTATATAGCTTAGAATCAAAATTTGAGTTTATTAGAAAAATTCGCTATTGAGAATTCCATTAAATGAATTGAAAATTTGAGAATTGATGAATGAAACGGAAAAATTCTGAGAAAAAAAATGGAAAAAAAAAAGATAAATGAATGCTGAAAAAAACTATTTAATTATATTATATCTTGTTTTAAGAAACTGTCGAAAAAAAAGTTTATACAAATTTTTTTGCATTGAGAAACAATGCGCATAAAAAGGAAAATTAATCTATCGACGAGGGGAGGGAGGAGAGAGGGGGAGCGAAGTGGATGAAAAAATGCTCCACTACCCCCACCCCCCCCCCCCACCACCCCCTCCAAGTTTCCATCATTTTATTCCTTCTCCAGTGAGCTCGTACATATCTTGTTAAGGTCAACAGTAAAGACGAGAATCCGCTCATTATACACAAAATAGTCTAACGATTACTATTAGTAATGGTAACGACAGTAATCAGTAATAACAGCACTAATAATAGCAATAATTAATAACAATAGTGATATTATTAGTAAATAATATTAATAAAATATTTATTCATATGAAATAAAGAAAAATTATCAATGGCAATAAATAGAAAGGAAAAAAACTATAAAAAAATAAATGTGAATAATTCTAGAAATATGTTGGATAATATAAAAGAAATCAATAATATGCATTAAAAGAATTATATAAATCATAAGAGAAAAGAATATAAGCAAAATAGTTTCAACTATGAAACGAATGCGTTTTATTTGCACAATCGTTGAAAGTGAATGACGTTATGCCTTTAAGACGATATTATAAAAACATTTAAATGTTCGCTATTGCAAATATTTTCCGTTAGAATAGTTGAAAGTTCAACGATTATTCGAGAAAAAGAAAATTCCACAGAATATATGGGATATTTTTGATGAATTTATTCAATACATAGAAAAAAATTTTATTCTAATTGTATCATTATTTGTTTATTTATTTATTTATTATTTATTTGTTTATTTATTTACTTACTTATGAGCATCATATAATCAATGAAAAATTAGATGGAATTTGTGTTTCGAAGTGAATTTTAGATGTTTCGGTTGCGAATTTAACTATTTCGGAGCTGATTTGCAAAGGAATTTTTTGCTTTTCATTTGTGCAACATTATCAGATATTAACTGATCACGTAATTTTGAAGCTAAATCTATCAGAGATTTGAATATGAATACGAAATGGCATTACTAGATTTGCTAACGTTCATAAAATCGGAAATATTTTCGTAAAGAAATAAGCTAAGTGGAATGGAAAAGGAATGGATGGAGCAATGAAAAGGAAAAACTATAAAAAAAACACAAAAACGAATCATCGTTTATTTAAACAACAACGTATATCATACGCCTCAAAAACAGCAAACATTCGAGTAGAAATTCACACAAAACTATCAATACGCCACTTATGAGCGTCGCTACTTAACTCTTCTTGAACGATTAACGCTAAACACTTGAGGCAAAAAACGCCTTTCGTATCAAACATGATGTTGGGCATTTGCACACTACGAAAAATGATGCAAAATGATCTCAAATGTTAGTCAAAAAAAAAATTGTAATTATGCATTTCTGTAGCATTTTAAATATTTCAATGAAATTTTAATTTATAAACTTTATTTTAGTCGAAAAAATGTGTCTATTGTTTAAGCATCATGACAGATGCTATTCACCTTTGAACACGTTTGATCAACATAAGTATTAGACGACCAACTCATCAAAATAAAATTAAATAGATTTTTATAATAATCTAATCTCAGATGTGCTATCATTGTTAGATAAACCTCTTACTAACTTCAACCTAACTTATGCATATAACAGAAACGAAATCAACCACTCAACATTACAAGAAAACATTTTGCTCACAGTTTTATAAAGAGAGTGCTAGTTGCTCTTCGATTCAATTACAACGAATAGGCCAAAAAAAAAAACCAAGGGAAATTAATGACAATTGCACTTATATTCACTAAATGTTCAACGATCACAACCCACTAAATACCACGTAATAAGTAAAACTTTGTCTAAACTTTTTTTTTCAGATATTTGAAAGCGCAAATAAAATGAGTTGCTAAAAAGCTAATTAGCCTCATTTCAAACATTGCGAATTTTCGATGCGAATTATGACGTCATTGCAAAATAATTGATAGGTATTTATATACGTGGTTATAATATAAAATATTATCAATATCTAGCAAAATCAATAAATCTAGAGGCATCATATATATAATATAAACGTATTAAGTCATAGAGTGACCTCTAATACCAATATCATGAATTAAGTGACCTCTAGATTAGTAAACAGTTGATCTATCTAGTCAGTCAAAGTTATAGCCCTTTAAAAACGCCTCAAAATTTGCATATATTTTAGAAGTACTCGGGTGGCAAGAGGTGATTTTTTTTGGAAGTTTATAGGAACGATTGAATCAGTTAAAATATAAATAGCACATTTTATTATTTGCCAGTTTTTTTTTTTGTAAAACTTACAGATCTAGTGAATGGGGCTAAAAAGTACATATCGTGCTAGCTTTTCTGGTGCATTTTCCCAAAACAAATTTTCCATTATTATAAAAATTTTCAGCACATTTTCCTATCTAAACTCGATCAACGCAAACAACTATATTGAAAAGAACATAAGAGTTGACTTTATTGTACCAAGTAGATGTTTCAATGCGTCTTTGAAATAAGCAATAATAATCTTGCATATGATGATTGCTTATTTCTTTCACTACTCACATTGGTCTCTTAGCTTCTCTTCTCTAAGATGGAAGTCGGGAAACAATATGCAGAAAAAAATGCCGAATCCGGAACGGTAATAAGGGATAAGAATGAAGCGATTTGAAAAAAAAACAAATAAAAGAAAAAAAAATGGACAGAGGAAATGCTAAAATGAAGCAGCGCAAAGAAATTACTTAAATCAAATCCATTCATCTCTAAAATTCTAATCACCTTTAAAATAAATTACGCCCCCAAAATGGTCATAAATAATTGCGATGATTATAGAGGAGGAAAAATTCAAATGAAACTTTAAAAAAAATTTTTTTTTTTTTGAAAATATAGAAAAAATTTCTACAAAGAAATTCGAATTTTGCAATGATTTGTTAGTGAATAACTCAACCACGCGACTATTGGAATATAGGAGTGCAAAAAACAAATCGATGTAGCACATCGGCTGCACAAAGCTTAAACGCCGGAAATGCAGACGCCATCTGTTTAGAGATGAAGCGAGCAGAGTAATGGCGTGCACGTTCAAATGAAACGAATAAAGAAGCCCTTGAAGGGTATATACATCCGTCAGGGGAATTAAAACTGGTGAGGCAGTTGGTGGCGTTCAATGTTTCAAAGTTCAACTTACCTACTTACATATTTATTCGTAATGAATGCTTTGTTGATTGAAGTAAATAAATGAACAAATAGATGAATAAATAAAATAAAATAAAATAAAATAAAATAAAATAAATTGATAAATAGATAAATAGATAGATAAATAAGTAAATAAATAAATAAATAAATAAATAAATAAATAAATAAATAAATAAATAAATAAATAAATAAATTCATATAATCACTAGTGTTTTTTTTTTTTTTGCAAGGTGTTCGCTCATCTTCATCAGCTATCGTTTCGTTTCGATCATCTTCCTCGTTATGTATTTCCGCATTCCATCCCGAAAAAAAATTCTTCCTATTAGCCATTGATGAATCAGTAGGAAGCTTTAATAAAAAATTCAGTTGTTTTTTGAGCATAGAGAAGAGAAGAAAATGTAAAGTGCTAAAGTAGGTATATGTTTGTTTTTCAAGAAAAAAACTTATAAAAGGTGCTAAAATATATATTTCCGGTATGCGTATATATATATACACATACATACATACATACATATATATATATATATATATATATATATATATATATATATATATATATATATATATATATATATACGCATACCGGAAATAAAAAATCATTCTTGAAATTTAATGTTTAATCGGCGAACATTGAAATGTGACAGACGTCTGGCAAGATTGCTGGTGGCAATAAAAACTTTAACATCATCGACAAAGATGAAACATTTGGAATTAGGAGGGAGGAAATCGAGTAGATCGTTAATAAAGACGGAAGCTAAGATTATTCGTTATGGAACCCCGCTACTGACCTATTGAAAAATTTTTTTTATTTTAGCAGAAATTCATAATTCTATGGCAAACATCGTTCATTAGTAATATAGATAATTTGCATATTATTTGCATATTTGCATATTAGGCTAATTTGCATATTCATATCTGAGTATGACATGTGGAAATGATATTTTTCTTCCTCATTGAATCATTACTACGATATATGAAGATATTTTGATTTATAGTTGCTCATTATAATACTGCGCAATTTATGCAAATCTATAGACTTGAATATCGCTTTACGTTAATTTATTTGTATATATTTCTATTTTTTTTATTTAAATGATCAAGAGTAGTTATTCTATCGTATCCTATCGTATCAAAATGTTATTATATTTGTTCTTACTGTAGTTGAGCTTATATCGAATACAGTATCATGCCAAATCCAAACCTGTAAATACGGTATGATACAGTGCGGCTCAATTTTTGAAGAATAGCGCAAGTATAATATTTAAATGATCATCCCGAGAAGAATAACAGGTAAACTTACTATTTTTCGACTATAATTTACCTAAATGCACCGTAATTCACCAAAAGTCGAATTATTCGTGTTATTGTGCTTCTTTAGATCGTCGGGTCTCGACACGTCTCTTTCGATCCATTAACGTTTAAAATGAAACAAAAAAGATTTCTAAAATGCGAGATCAAGTTTTGCATTGTAGATCGTTAGAGGTTCCGATTTTTTAAATGTTTAAATCGTTGTTTTTTTTTTAATAATTTACCAATTTTAGCATAAAATATTGATGCTGTTTTTTTTTTCTCTTTTCAAATTTTTTTTTCGTTTCTTTATCTTATTCGGTGAGCGGAAAAAATTCAAATATATAAAATTAATAATTTTTACTGAAATATTTATAATTCTATATAGTTGTAATTGTTAAGGTATTATGCAATATGCAAATCTAATGAAAATCCTCAAATATCCTTTAAAAGTATGCGCATAACCAATAATCAAGGGAGAATCGTATCGTAAGGGAAATTTGAATAGAAGCGCTCAGGATTGCATAGGAAAAGAGCATCTGAGTGTATAAATTTTCAGGCAAAAATACTAGACACAATAACATATCAGCGTAGATCTATAAGTAGTCTGCAGGTACAGTAGGTCCGGTTTTTGGATAAGTGCTAGAAATACAGTACTGTATCATTGTTGAAGGGGAAATACAGTTGGAGTACTGTAGCAGTAATTCCGATATGGTAACGTTACTGTTTGAGAGTACTTTCATTGATTACTGTATAAAACTGCCAATACTGCTATCGCATCGGGCGTTGCTAATAAGGCCGATTTTCTTGCGGGATTGAGCCTTACAAAGGGGGTTAAGGAAACTGTGGTCCGGCGAAGTGGATCCGCGGTCCTGATCCCATACGAGACAGATAGAAATATTGGAAGTAAGACTGGTGTTGCTAAGCTAGATTAGTGTCCACTGAGCACAGCGCTACGGCGCAGATGTCATGTCAATGGAGATTTGCCAAAATGAATCAAAAAATTTCAATGAATAGGAATGATTGAAGTGATTGATGAATAGAGTCGTTTTATAAAGGATAGAGAGGCGAGAAATAAAAGAAGAAAAAATCACACTGTATAAGGATTTCAGAATACTAACATTTTTGCACTAATCGACTCCAGGATTATATTGAAGATTCCACCTTTCATTAAGCTTGAAAATTTGCATTTGGAAGATTCGCAATGCCGATCATGTCGTGTTATAGACTCCTACTTTCGTTAACTCCCTCTGTAATCCTATACTTGAGTTTGCTAAAGTTGTAACCGTTAAAAAAAATTATTACAGTAAATATAACAATTCCATATAACACAATCGCTTATAACACAATCTTGTGTTATAGAAGTTACTTAGTGATGGCGTATGTGCTATTGCTCAATGACTATCGAATCTATATCTAAAAATAAAAGCTTAAAGTGGAGATCATTTTTAGTTGTTCCGACGAATAAACGGATAAATTTCCTGTAAAATTTAATTTTAATATTTAAGGATATAGAAATAAATGAATTTAATTTCGATATATTTACTTCTCGTTGATGTGCTTATCTATTTAATTAACCTCAAATATGTTTTCTTTGAACTTTTTATTTAGCGGTTTTTAATTTTTGAAGTGGATTATTAAATATTTTTATATTTAATAATTATATTTCAATTATTTACCTAATCGTTTATGGGTTTATATTTCTTTTTTTTTGCATAATTATCGAATATAATTTAATGGTATATAAAATTTTTATTTCAGGAGATCTTTCAAAGAATAAAAAAAAATTCCAAAAATGGTGAAAGGTGCGAATGATAAACAATCTGGATTCTGGATGTATCTTCAACAAGTTGTACAACCATATGTGGCACGTTATGAACGTAAACGAATTTTTGGTGAAGAGCTAAAAAATCGTGGCGCTCCTATGTGGTCGGTGAGTATTGTTTAGTCATCTTGCAAAGAAAATTTTGAATACATCCAAAAAAAATCCAGATTTTTTTTTGAAGAATCGAGAAAGTTCATCCAGAAAAATCCAAAAAAATCCAGAAAAATTCTAACATTTAGAAAAATTTTTTCAGAAAATTTTATGAAGAAAATTCTCCACCATAATATTTACGTGTGAAAATTTATTTGAAAAATGGAAAATACACACATCCAAGGAAATGCTTTTTCTTTTCTTTTTTTTTCTTGTAGAAACTATAATTAGGGTTGTCAATTTTATTCATTATTAGGCACTATCGGAAGAAGAAAAACAAATATGGAAAAATAAAGCGAAAGCGTTCAATATGTCGGCGGCTGGTCGTGCAGATCAACGAAAAAGACGAGAAGCATTACGAGAACGTAAGAATCGTATCGCAGAGGTTTGTATATAAAATACAGATATTATTTCTATTGTTTTTTTTTTTAATTGAAATAGTTGAATTTTCTTTTTCCTCCTCCATCTTGTCTGTTTTTCCTTTCCATTTTCCATGCAGGTAGTATTTCATAGGGAGTGAATCTATTACTCTTTTTATTTTTTTCAATCATTTTGCTAACACTTATACCAGATTTGATATGAATGATTATTCAAATAAATTTCAGCCATTCACACAGCTGATCCATTCGGATGCAAAAGTGAAGCCATCATTAATAATGCCTGCATCGCGAAGAGTCGATGAAATTGACCAACTTGCTAAAGTGGTACAACTTTTTTTTTTTGTTTTGTTTTTTTTTGTTTTTTTTGGTTATTTATTTGACTATGAATTTGGTGGGTCCTATTAGTTTTTGATAGAATTAATTGTTTGGGATAAAAGATTTGATGAGATTTTGTCTGTTGCCTCTCGAATGGATGTACTCATTGTTTATTGCCCACCTTCTTTCTCACCCCCCCCCCCTCCCCCTCTTTTCTCCCCCCCTCCTCTTCTCACCCTTATTCAGGCACACTATGGATATAAAGACATATACAGAGGTATATAGGATTTTCATGTCCATCCATTTTCCATTCGTTCTGACCATTTAAAATTTAATAATAATAAAGTAAATAGTGAAATGGATGAAAATCTTGGAATGTTCAACGTGTCATATGAGAGTTAAGCAATTGAAAGTAATGATGCTTCTGTTGTTTAATCACTGAATACGCTTATTTATGGAATATATTACTGCATCTGTTGAGAGGGATCCCCAGGTTTATTATTAGGTAGTTACCTTCTACAATGCTGATACTAATAGGGTCATTACTGAGCTCGTAGTTAAACGGTCATTAATCGGTCGTTTTACTAAAGACGGAAGGGATTTAAGTTGAGTGAAAAAGAAAAATGTAAGGGAATAATATTTCAGGTATGAGCATTTTCTTCATATCTTTGCTTTTGACGATACAGTACTATAATTTAGTCGATATTTTACAGTAAGCAAATTTTACAGTGTTCTACAGTAAAAATACAGTACTATTTAGGCGATTTTACAGTATTTTACAATATACAAATTAGTTGACTTTGAAAATATGCTACAAATATTTACTTTCCATAGAATTGCAGTATTTTGATCCATCTGGTATGGATTATATATGGAAACGCGAGCACGACGTGAAAGAATTAGCCGATCAGTATACATGGCGTTTAACACAACGACCTACTGGTATGCTACGTTTAGAAGATTTGATTATTTATTAATATATAAGTGATTTTTTTTCGAATTATAGATAAAGTTAGGGATAAAGGATTTTATATATTTTATTTTATGGATGTTCGATAATGAATTTATTTATTTTTTTTATCCGTTTGTGGTGTTTTATTATATTTTTATTTAAATATCTACTTAGTTGGTTTGTTTATCTTGATGTTATCACATCACGTTCCATTGCTTTTATTTATTTATTTTTTTACTCTTGAAGTTAACATTTGAATATAATCATAAGCAATAGCCTATTTACAACTCCGCTCCAAGAAAGGCTCCTTTTTTTGAAACTTAAAAAAATCCGGAAAAAATTATCAATTTTTTAAAAATCCAACGAATTTATCAACTTCCTTCATCGACTAAATATTGTTATTGCGGTTGGGATTTGAATTTAGGGCTCGTTAAACATTCGATATGATACATTGGTTGAATATTTGAAATGAAGAAAATTTTTGAATGATTTGCAGATTCGCCGAGTGATTATAAGAAGACATTTTTCCTCGATAAACCTCTGTGGATAGCAGCGGTGAATTTATATTATCAAGATGGACAACGAATGATTCCATCGGAAATTTCATTAGTAAAGTTTAATATTCGTAATGGATTCGACGATCAACGTAATTTTATTCTTTCATTGCCATATGATTATAATCCTCCCGAATATTGTGAAGATGATGCTGTTCATAATGGTGATTTCTTATTCATTAATTTTATAATTATTTATTTAGTTTATATTTATAGAATTTTTAGAGATTTCAAATTTTATAAAATTTTTAGATCTTATAAAATATTTTATATTCGTTTAATTTTGCTAAGATATAGTAGTGATTTGATGTTGAGTGGTCATCCTGGTTAAGTTTGGAGAGGCAAATCGCGGCTATAAGGGTATGAAAGTTAACAACCCGAACGTCATTGCCGCAAATCTTAATTGATAGAGAGTATCGAATAGAAATGCAAATGGAACTCGATAATTCCACGCCGATCCTTGACGAATCGACGGATCGTCAGGTGAATAGTAGCTGTCAATAGCGTCTCCTATTCAATAAAGTGTTTTTTTCCTTCAAAATTTTTCTAGCGAGCCATAGAGTTGTTTCAATAAGGGTATGAAATTATTGAGGCGGATGTTATTTATATTTCAGGAAATACTGAAATGAGGTGATTTTAACTATTATTTACTTATTGGTTAAATTTATTTTTTTATTTAATATAATAAACTAGTTCAAAGCTAATAGTTTATAGAAGAGAAGACAGCAATTCGGGCGGATGGGCGTGGCAATCGTTTAATCGAAGTGATGCGAAACGATTTCGATTGTATATGGGAAGAAATCAAAGAATTCACTGGTTTCGATGGTGATGAGCAGAAGATTTTTGTTTGTGCAGATCAATGGAATCAAGTGGTCGGTTCATTTCAGACACTTTACAATGCGGTCAACGAGACGGCTTTTTGTAGGTTTTATTTAACTTTTTATAAAGAATAAAAGGAAATATTTGCATTATTTCTTTGAATTACATTTTTATAAAAGAGTGAATTTTTTATGATAGTTAATAAGTAATAAATAAATAAATAAATAAATAAATAAATAAATAAATAAATAAATAAATAATAATAATAATAATTGTAGAAAATTAATGCACAATGAGATATGATAACGAGGTGATAATGGTCTAAAGATTGTAGAGATATTTTATCCATGATTGAATTCATATTATCAAAGATTGCATTTTGATTTCCATATTCAGAAGTGCATTTGCATGGTTTTTTAAAATATATTTTCAAATTGCCATCTGTGGAAGACACACTTCGGCTAGATCCGCTAGCAGCATTTTAATCCATTTTTGAGGGGGGGGGGGGGGGGAAGGAAGGAAGAGAACGTTTAGGATGATTTCTAATTTTATTTATTTATTTAATTAATTTATTTTTTGATTTTATTGGATCTAAAATAACTTGTAATTAAAAGCGATCGATGATCGATAATTGCTTAAATCAACGATATGCACGTATATTTTTTATTTAAGCACGAGTGGAAACTCGATTCATCACAATCGATGATTTTTTTATGGCGATGGCGATGACTTTATTAGAGATGGAATATACCGAAGAGATGAAAGTATGTGTGAGTACAGAAATGCATGAGAAATGGCCAGGAACGATTGAATTCGATCGTGTTACATGTTCCTATCATTATCAATTTCGTTATCGAAATGAATGCCAATCAAGATCATGTTCGATGTTTACTGCTCATGAGGCTATGTAAGTTCCACTCAAATTTTATTAAGTTTATTTTCCTTCATATGAATATAGAAATTTTTTAGCTATTATGGTTTCCGGGCTTGATTGGTAAAAAATATCGTTGGAAATGTGAAACTTTAGTTCCCCATTTTTCAAGTATTTTTTCATTGTTTGCAATGGTGGATACGACGATATATAGGTACATATATTATCCATAGAGACGTATTAAAACGACAGATGAAGCATATTCAGAAATAGATGAAAACTTCAGAAAGCAGACCTCGACATAGTTTTCAACGTTAAAGAAGTTCAAGGCTAGGAGACTTACTCTCACGTTTTTTCTTCCCTCCTCCCCTGCTTCCGTCATCTCCGTGCCTTGAAATTTTCTCGCTCCCGAAGTCCCAAGTTGTTAAAAAGTCGCGATATTTTACTCTTGCTGTAAGAGACGAGGGAGAGGAGGATTTGAGCGGTGATTGGATTGGCTATTATAGGTGATTAGTTGTACCCATATAATTTCATTGATTCGTTTTTCAGCTTCAATTTCTTCACATTATGCAAGAAATATGTTTTTTGTGATTACGAATTCACTGGAAATCATCTCCCAAACAAAGCGCAACTTCCACAACTTGAAAGGTATTGCCTATTGATTTACTTGGATTACTGGAAATCGAGAGTGGATTATAGTAAGGGGGGGGGGGGGTGGTTGACAAAGAGCTTCCAAATATCTTCTGATGAAAAAAAAGGAATCTGATAGCGACTGGAGGGCTTAAAAAAAGTCATGCATGTTTATAACGTTGGTGATTTAATTTAAAAAAGAAGAAGTTCTTGAAAGTGATCTGCTTTTTGAAAATATTCATAACTCTTTATCTTTCGTGATGAATAGTGAGAGATTGATCGATCTTTGATCTAGTCGGCTGAAATATAACATAATAGTTGATTTTTTTTCAGCGATTATGAGGAATGTGGTACTTCTTCGATGGCACCTACACAAAGATCAGGACTACAAGCAACTGTGGTTACGTCACGTCCTGAAGTCCAGAAAATAGCTGGCAACACTTTCGTTAGACCCGAAGGATTCAAAGAACCAGCTATTTATCGAACGCATAATGAAACCGGCTTTGGATTAACGCGTGAGCCTAAGGTACACTCAGATGTGGACTTAATACAACTCGTTGAAGAGCCTCGAGACGAGTTGGCAGCCAATGCGGGTATAAGGTATACTAACAGATCGTTCGGCGTTGGTCTAGCAAACGCGAGGCATAGATCTGTTGAGCGAGAAGCACGACTTAATGAGTTGACTTCTGAGCCATCAACAACTACTCCGATCCCACACGATGTGGGTGACGATCGTTCCCATCCCACGAATCGTATCGAGGAAGTGACAAGGGAACCGTTTATGATTGAACGTTTATCGAATGCATCTGATAGTAGTAGACGTGCTCGATTTGGAGAACCACCTTTTCGAAAAAAGAGGTCGAAGTCAGTAGTTTCGAGATCTGCTTCTGTTGCTGATTTTCTAACCGATAATTTGGGGCGAATAAATAGACCATCAACCGTTCTCAATCATGTTCCAATAGAAGGGCATATATTGGAACAATTCGACCCATTGCTTGCTCAGCAGAAACCTCGTCGAACGCTTGGCTCTGATCACACAACATATACGAGGTCAACGGATCCTTCCGCAGAGACCTTCCTGTTGCCTCGATTAGAGGCCGAATCACCTTATAATCATTCATCTGTTTTTCGCCAAACGTCCGAAAATCCACGACAATCTGATCTCCACGGAAAGTCATCAGCCATTTCCGAAGGTAGTTCGGTAAACTTTGGGCAGCCATATCAGGCCACTAATGGGCCAGAATTTCAGCCTTTAGTGTCTAAATTTGCGTATGACTCAATCGATCGCCACTCTGGACAGGTCACACCTGTGCTCTCAAGGAACATGAGAGGATTGGACATCGAAGATCATTCAGATTTCTCAACTCCTGGAGATGATACATTAATTCCTTCTCGAGTCGCCAAGATAGAGCCGAAAATTCCTACTGCATCATTATTCACTAATCAACAACAAGCCATCAATCAGTCGAATATTGTTTCCACTGAATCTAAATTTGAACGATCAAATAACACTGGAGTACATCCTTCCTCGAGTATGATGAATGCTCAACGTTTATCACTTGATTATCACTCATATCGTATCCCAACCAGGGAGAATAACGCTAATTATATGATTGGACAGACAAGGATACGAGAAAACAAAGGAGGACATATTTTGAGAGCATCTCCTAGTGGGATATATTCGCCGATGTATTGCAAATATCGCCAAAATGAATGCGAACGAGATTCTCCAACAATCATTACTAATAATTCAAGGTAGTTAGTTAACTCTTATTACTATTTGTATGAGTGCTTTTGCTCTTTCTTAATTAAACATTTTTTGATTGTTATCAATTTAAATGATTTCATTTGTAATGATTTTTATAGATGAACAATCAACCAGCTTGGTTCGATATTAGAGTTTTTTCGAATCTCATAGATTACAACGAGGAAGCAAACTCTATCGAAATATGAAACAACTTTATTTTTGGCGTTTTGCTTTCGGTTTCAACTTTTTGAGCGTTTTCTTTTCTTTTTATTAGTTATTAATTTTGTGTGCTGAATGCTTTAATTAAATAATATTAAAATTTTAAGCTGTTATTTCCAAGTAAATAAAGTATTTAATAGCTTTTGAATGATTTATTGCAAGCAGATGATATATATGTATGAGAATATTGGTTGAATATGGGTGGGCGAAATGATCACCGATGGGAAAATGCACTTCTAGGAAAGAAATATGTTGTTATGGTTCGCATAGAAATTTGCATAATAAATTAGTTGTTACCTCATAGGACGTTCAAATAGATAAGCTATTGTTTAACTATTTGAGGGGATAATGAAAAATGATATCTTATTTTCAACTGATTGAGCCGTATCGTAGAGTTTAGTTTACGGGAAGAAGGTGGAGGAGGAGGAAGAGAGTTTGGTTAATTTCCTTGTTGCCTAATATTTAGAGATTAGAGTTACTTATCGGCGATATTGGGCTTAATGAATAATTTGATACTCCGCTATGAATTTATTTATTTATTTATTTATTTATTTATTTATTTATTTATTTATTTTTTGCAGCATAAAAGCTTGTAACGATGGCCCCACTTCGAGCGTCGGTGTTTTGACACGAGCAGCGACAGCTCTTCCAATTAATCCATCCAATTGGTATGTGAGTAATGAACGAATAAGGAATATAACGCCTGGGCAAGGTTTTGCCACTCCAGATGGATCAGCAGTTAGCCAACAAGCAGATATCGATACGATGCGACAGATAAGGTTAGCCGAGTCTGCAATTGAATTCGCTTGTTATAAAATTGTATGTAGTGAACACTGGCAGAAAAGATCTGATGGCGCAAGTGTCCGCAGCTCTGAGATACTGAAACGGTGTTGTATAAAGTTTCTTGATATAAAAATTAAATATTAAAAAAGTTATTGTGGTATCTTCGAGTGTTGGGAAGTTTTCGTTCTTATTTTTTATGGTTTTATTGTTCACTTGGTCACATTTGGCACATCTCTTCATTTTCAGTATTTCAAATGGTTCTACCAAAGATGTGGTTTCATGTCCTATTCGCCTCAAATATAAAGGTATGGGAGTTCTTAAGTCTCGCTTTAATCTTTGATTTGTTTCGTCGTCTATATGACTCCGAGAGTTGATACGATCCCATTTATTGAGAAGGGGAGGGGGGGGAGGATTTATGGAATTTGTAATCTTCAAAGCCGAACATATGTTCGAAATTGTTTTCAAACAAATCAATATGGTATATTCATTGAGTGGCATTCAAAAGTCATAGTATCGCTGCAATGGTCGTTATACTATAGCAAAGAGATGTTTATTGGTTTTAAATATACCCGTTTGTGAGAATCGCATTATTTGAAGGTGGTATTTTTACCACGTATATTACCTGTAATTACCATACGCTTAATTAAACACACCAGAGTTTACCAGTGTCAAAAAAGTGTTTTTGGCTCAAACGGATTCTGATAGCTGAAGTCTATATAGCGGTCGGTAACCCTTTGGTGATGAAGTGTCTTAGGGTTAGCGAATAGTCTTCCTAAGAGTTGCATCTGCGCCTAGAATCCATTGATCGTGGTACCTAAGATGTGTATTTTAGACGCAGCAGACTACGGTTGGACTAGTCGCACGAAATTGCCAGGGGCCACTGGTTGGGCTAGCAGCATGGGTGGTCGTCTCGTGCAAAATATACAGCGTTATGGTCAAAATACGAGTAATACTGGTAAGATTTAAAAAAAAATTTTTTATAAGTGTAAATAATAGTTTGATGTTGTGAGAACGAGGAAATAGGAATAAAATGAGCGAAATCCTTAAGATTTAAGGTCGAGCTTTTGAATAGGAGAGGTCTTTTTGCTTCCATCACACCATCCTTATCTTCATAGGTGTCACTAGGCTATCCATCATCCCAAATCTAAGCTAAAATTCACTCCGAGTTAAGTATAAGCAGTAATTAAGTCTGTTTTCTCGCGCTGCAAAAAACAGCTAATAGTTTAATCTGCAGAATGGATTTCTTCTTTCCTTGCATCTATCCTACCGTCCTTTTTTTTTACCTACGGAGGTACCCGACAGACGGAAACGTACATTTTTCTAGAAGCTCATTAATGTTTGGAAATGGAAAATAAGATTGAATCGTATGATGATGTTTGTTGAAAAGACATAATTTCACTTGAAAATGCACATTGCTAAACGCTGTTTCAATTGCAGCACAAAAGTTTTTGCAGCACTATAACGTAAACAAAATCGGCGCTTTTGGCAGGTGTTCAATTTGACTTTGTGCTCTTTTTTCTAAGGAATAAATAAAATCTTTTTTTTCAGGATTTGGACCCTTCAATCACTCAATTGAATTGAGGAGGAGTACTGCGATTTAAATGAACTTGGATCACGGGTTGTCTTGTTGTCGAATCTTTATTTTGTTATTACAGTTGATTACTTTACTTGTCAAAGGGTACCGTTGATTGCAGATTAGGAAAAAAATTGTGAAAAACAATGTAATTTTATTTTTGAAGCGTTTTTTTTTAAATTAAATTATTATTCAACAATATTTGAAGGAGTAAAAGGTTTGATACAGGTTTAAAGAATTCAGGATATTAGGTTCAAGGAAAGGAATGGTTGAAGGGATCACAGTGTTCGGATTTAACGATTAATTATTGTTTGATGGTCTACGAAAAATTTGAACAATGATGATATTATTTAATAGTGGAGGTGAATATGTATATATCACTAACACTAAAAAAAATGCTTCGAAAAAATATGCTAAAATTTAGAGGTTTTTTTTTGTATGTGGGTAGTCTGGTTTTTATTCTATGTGGGTGGTCTTTATCGTTTTCATTGCCTTAGGTTACCGTTGTGAAGTATGCAATGCGCAAATAATGTATGCATTATACAGATACATATACGAGTGAGATTGGTGTAGATTACTTTCGGTATATTCGTTTCAATTGTAGTTACCTTATCGTAATGTTGTCGTATGAATGATGCCAGGTGCAATAAAAACGTATACAGGTAGGTGATGATGGTTGGTTGAGCATGAGGGTTTAAGACACGTTCGACTGAAGTGAATTGAATAGTCGTATCTATTTGCTGTGTGGAGAGGAGAGGGAGGAGGTAAGAAGATGGGGAGAGGGGTATAACTCTTTAAATGGATTTATTCTGGGAGATTTGTTTTTGAGACATTTCGTTGCTGTTTCGAATCCCGTTTAGAAAGCTCAAAGAGGGGTGAAGGATATCTGCATTAGAGATAGGAAAAATCTATGTCGTTATCAAATCTTTGCTCATCGGCTATCATTTTTCCTTTTTCGATTTCTTTGATCTATCGTTTCTTTATCATTGAAGCGTTTGATCTACTTTTTATCACTGATAAAGAATAAATGATTTGATCTGCGCGGATATTATGATAATGGATCGCGAATGATCGTCTTTATCACTGATAAAGAATAATTGTGATGGAATGGGTCACTGACTGACGTACAAATTGCAGCCTCAGTTTTTGCACCTTGGTGGATGTTTTAAACATTTTGGTGTATAGATTAAACGTGACCATCAATTAAAACATGGTCGAATTAAGCCTGTGACCGATGACCATAATTTGGGCCAGATTTCGGTTCGCAGCATATGAAGTACGGTCAGTCGACTTAGACTGAAATCAGGTCCACTCTATAGATATTCGACTCTCTGATCTACATTAAAAAAAATTTTTTTTTGCGAAACTTCTGGTCGAATGTGGAAATTTCCAGGAATTTTCACTAAAAGAATCTTTGGAAGAATTTTTCCTTTTTATTCTAATTTGTTCGGTATTTTCTTTCATATTTATTCGTTTTTCGATTATATCGAATATTTGAAATTGTTTTGATTGAGGATATAAGATTTAAGATCGTTGTTTTGTTTATTTGTTTGTTTGTTTGTTTTTTTTTTTTTTGCTTGTTTTACCTCTTAAGACATTCTTCATTCATAAAGATCGATTATTTAATGTTTTTATTGTGTTTCAAATATTCAATGGTTATTTCCATGAAGAAGTTGTACCTCTATTTGTAAAATAATTGCTTCGAGGGAATAGGAAAATATTCAATAATATTTAGTAATAAGTTAAAATAATTTAAAAAAAAAGTAATCTTAAATTTTCAATTGTTTATTCATCGCTTTTATCATCAGCTAAAATCTCTTAGGAGTATCTTTTTTAAGATTAGATTACAGGGATGGGGGGATAGGGAAGGGAAAAGTGGTGACATTTTATGCATATGGTACAGAAGAAGGTTTCTCAACACTATGGAGACCTAAAGAGAAAATAGTATATTATATAGGTGATCTCATACTTCTAAAGATTAGGTAGATTTGGTTATATAGTAATAGCGTTCTATATCAGCCACAATCATATCAAAAACTTTAAAGCAGAAATTAAACTTTTTTTTTTGCATTACTTTTTTTAAAAAATTTTATGACTATTTTTTTTAGTTCAAAATGAGCCTTGTAAGATTTTCTTTTTTTGCAGCAGTTTTTCTTTTTTCTTTGCTTCAAAGAAAATTGAAATTAATTCGAGAAAATTCTTTTTTTTTGAGTAGTTGAAATATCTAATCAGAGCGTAGATTAGGTCCACTCTAAGACTTAGTGATGATTTATGATCACATTCAAGTTGAGTTAGTATGTCGAAGTGGATTATTGTGATACATTAATATTGATAATATTAATCTTATCAGTTAATCACTATATAAGATAATGAGATAATTTTATAGGTGATAAGTGGATTCGATTATGCAACGTATTGGAAGTAATAAACAAGTGGGAATATTGGATAAATCATTGAGTCGTGGAAAATCTGAGGTTGGTGATCTTTAATCTAATCATATCCTTGGGCAGATTTGGCCTTATGTTTAGAGTTTGTTACCGTCTTGGCTACTCAATTCTTCTCTACCAATACAACATCCTTCTATTTTAGGTTCTTTTATCTCTTTAAATAAGAGAAGTGAATATTGTAGGGTGGGGGAGAGGGGAGAAAGGAGGGGATGAATGATCCGATAAGTTGTTCAAGGGTAAGTTTATTGAGGCTAAAAGTTTCAAAATGCTTGAAAACTTTCTACACACCTAACTGTTATTATTTGCTCAGAATCGATTTTATCGCAGAAAATGACGGATGTAATAAAATCATCAAATCGTAGTGGTAAGGAAGGATCAGACTTTTCGCTTAGATCATAGTAAATTCGACTCTGGAGTCATTGAGGAAAGGTTTGAGAAAGTTCTAATATGTTATGCGTCGAGGTTTTTATTGAAGCAATAAAGCATTAAATTTTAGGTGAATTTGTCATCGTTTGCATTGTTGTTTGCGGAAATGATACGTTTTGCGAATAATCGTTCAAGTTCAGTAAGCGATCTACAAGATAAGTGAGTTGATTAATTATTTCGATTTTATTCATGTATTTTTATGATTCGATTAGTACTTTAGAATAAATCGATTTCAATGATATTGATTTTTTAGAAATTTATTTATTTATTTTTTATTTTTCTTGTAACATACTTTCGTTTTAATTAATTTCAGTATAAGTTGCAGTTATGGGGGGGGGGGGAGGGGAGGAGGATGGGAAAGTAAATTTAGGCTACCATATTGGAGAGAGAGTGTTGTTGCCTAAAATTAGCTTTCCTTTGGATCGCAGTATTTTGTAGTGATAACGTGATGTTATTCTTATATAGCGTTGTAGCTTTTGCATTTAAAGGAAAAATTGATCTATAATTAGCTGCTGGAGTAGTGCAACAGATTAAGTTGAGAGATTAGTGGGGGGAGGGGGGTATTATTAGATGTTCATCGGTTCTTTCTATGGCACATAAGCACGGTTTGTGCATTTTTTTTTTTTTTTTTTCAAATATATGAACATTAGAAAGATCGTAGAAGGGAACAGCGAGTAATATTAGTCATTGAAGAATATCCTAATCCAATCAAGAAATGTGCACCTTTCTATCCTTAATCATTCGTCAAAATCTTACAAATATAATATAATATGATTTAAATCAAATATTTATAGATTAGCTAATTATGGGAAATTTGTTGGTTCACGTTTATTGGACGTAATAGTTCTACGTGAAAAGGGCTATCGACGAGAGACAAAATTATTGAATATGCTAATGTTTGTGAAGGGTACCGTTTGGAAGAATTTGTTCAATAAGGAGGCCGATAAGTTGGAACGAAGTAACGATGATCCATGCCAATGTAGGCGGTTTTGTGGCAGATTTTCTAAATATTTTTTATTTTTTTTTTGTTTTTGCTTAACGTCTATGCATATTACTTCCTGAAGTCACACTCTGTAATGTATGAGGAGATTAGAAAATGATGGCAGCGATTTTTATTTTTGGTAATGGGAGGGGGGGAAGGGGTTTGGGGGAGGAAGGAACGATTGAGGTAGTCGAAAAGAATAGGCGTAAAATGGGCGTATTTTTTATTCGTTTGTTATTTTATTTTTATTTGTTCTCTTGTTATTATTTTCTTTTGCCTGTTTTAAGCGCTGTAAATTTACTGTTGGAAATTTAGAAGTTTTGAATGGATATTTTGAATTCACATTTGCGTGCTAATTAAATATCTTTGAGGATGTTTTCTTTCTGCTATGGGATTGTAATGCTTTTTATTAATTCTATGGCTGTAGAATACAAGAATTTTTTTGTTTTGTTTTTTGCTTTTTTTTCGTTTAGTAAAAATTTAGTCAGCTGATCTTTAGTCGATGCTTACTTGCATAATATGAATGCTGAATTATTTTCTAGGAACGCATATTTTGAAATATCATATTATTACAGATTTATTGATAGAGAAAGAACCAATTGTAAATACTTATATATCGGTGCCAAAAGATAAAGGCAGTTTAAATTGTGCATCGTTTATTGCTGGTATTGTTGAGGCGATTCTTGAGGTGAGTATATTTATTATATTTATTTATTTATTTATTTTTTTTTGCTTGCATCCTTCGATATAACTAAGATTTTCGCTATTTTATTACATGCTTTTTTATTAGTTATTTTTATTAGTTATTAAAAAATTGGATGGATTTTGAGAGTGAAGAGGAAGGATGGGAGGGGGAAGGAAGGTAGGAGGCATAGAATATATGCCACTTTTACCATGATCATTTACTATAAATGCCTTTGGCTAAATTTTTTTTTTTTTTTGTTTAAATGGTTAAATCTTTTAAGTGCTCAAATAATTAAAATTAAATATGCTTATTTAGTTTATTGCGTAAGCTTACTTAGTTCACTAAGGTAAAATTACTATTTTTATAGATTAGAATTATGAAAGTTAGAAATATTTTTATTTAAATTTTTATTTATTCTAGGCAAGTAATTTCCCATGCAAAGTGACATCGCATTGGCATAATGGTACCACATATATTATTCAGTTCGATAAATCGGTGATCGCACGAGAAAATTCCCTTCTTGAATCTTCGAGATAAATTATATTTGTTTTATAATATTTGGCGATCAACAATATTTTTAAGGTTATATTTATAAATATTTGTGCACTTCAATTTGTTTCCTCGTCTATAGGTTTAGATTGAAGAGAGTGGTTAGGTAGAGAGAGGGAGAGAGGGAGGGAGAGAGAGAAAAGAGAGAGTAACTTCAATGAGACAGTTTTGAAGGGATGATAAGAGATATTTTTTGTTGTGGATTTGTTGTGGATGGGGAATGTTTTTAGAGGATTTATTTAGGGTTAAAGTGAGCCTAGGTTTTCCTAATAAGGTAGAGAGAGAAAGAGGGAGAGAGAGGGAGGGAGATGCTGTTTGAGGAGAGGAGAGTAAAATAGAAATAGAGAAGGAAAAACAGGTTGAAGAGAGGAGGGAATGAAGATTATATTTTAATATAAATTGAGCATCACAATTATGAATATATTTTATTGTCTTTTATGATCACTAATCATTTGAAATGTTTAATTTTTTATTTACTTTATGTACCTATCCGCACCTATCCGTTTTGATTCGACAATACCGATCATTAAGAACACATATGTTGGCAGATTATTCGTTAGAACAGTGTGAATCGTTTAACACAACGATTGTTATTGTGTTATATTGTGTTATAATTTGTATAGCACAAGTGTGTTATAATTTCATTATCTTTAGAGGGTTTTTGTTATTTCTTTTGAATGATGGCGTGTTATAAATTTACTGAATAAATCTGACCATGAAGAATGCTTGTATTATTGATTTATTAGAAGCGTTTTCATCTCATCTATTTTACTTTTATGCAGGATTAATCGAATTGGCCAATTTTTGGCCATTTTGACCGTCTATTAAAATATGGTTAATTTATATCAGATATGAAGTTGAGGTAAACGTAGATTATCCAAACCACCTGTTATCCCCCCCCCCCCCCAAAAAAAAACAGTTTAAAGTGAAGATGTAGGTAAGTGCAGGTGTTACTGCTTACCTTAATTATATAAATAGCCAGATAGAAGCAATAAAATAATAATAATGAGGTATCAGTGCAGCCTATAACATTTCTTTATAGGTGGCTATGAAATTTTGAGATCATCTCGGTGTCTCAAAATTTTCAGTGCCGCATTTTATCATCAAACGATTTAAAATATAATTTAATTTTTTTTTTTTTTTCCTTCCGGGGAGGCGATGTAATTTTCCTCAGACAAGGGGAAGGTAGAATATTCGAGATATTCACAATTTAGTGAGATTAGGACGTCTCAGACTTCCATCAAGAGTAAAAAAAGTTCTTTCGAAAGAAATCGAGAACGAAAATTAGCGAAGGTAAGATGCCAGAAAAATGGCCAAGTGAGATTCCCATCGGTTCGATTTTTGATTGACCTTAGCGCATCATAGCTTTGAGCCATTGTATTTATGCGAATATTGTCTAAGGGGATATACTCTTAGCCATTAATGAGCGAAAACATATTTTTTTCGGCTTTAATAAACGCCCCAAGGGGAAAAGTTTGGTGATTTTTTTATAGTCGAAGTGGTTCCTCGATTGTTTTCTATAATTGCGAGTTGTTTATTGCGATACTTAAAGTCGCATAAAATTTTGAGTGATAATGATGTAGATTTATTTTATCTTATAATGTCCACTCGTTGGAATCGGTCCAATTCTTGACCAGTAGTCGTTGCTTACGCTTGATCTTAGTTATAAGCTGTCCGTCGTCATTGAAAGCGAAATCAGTATTGATAAGGAAAATGCTTTTAGATGTTGAATACGACGCGAGGATTAGTATTTCTTGTGCGACACACATATCGTACTCATCGTTTACTCTCAACGATTGTTAAACAAGGAAGGAAACAAGCTCCGGAGTCATTAAGCCCAACCACCGAAACTCCACCATCAACATCAAATGGTGACTCGTCACAGTCATCATTGAAACAAATTCCTCTTGTTCCCGCTCGTATCCATCGTCATCTCTTTGGTGATGGGCCGATTCCTGCGAATGTCTCAAATGATATCTATCAAAATCTTGAGTTACCCGAACTTTATGGTGCAAATCTTCAAGAACATTTTTATAAGCTTGGTGAAATGCAAATTCATGAATATCGACAACAACTCGAACTAGCGGCAACTATGCATCCGATTCCGAAAATGCCAAAACAATGGATTTATCAATGTGGATGGACGAAATATTCGCCAGTCACCGGGAAATCCGAGAAGGTAAATTTTCGTTTATTTTTTTTTAATTTATAAAAAATTTTTTATTCGATTCAATTTCTTTTTTCCTTTTTTTTTGTAATTATTCCATCTAACATAGAACCACATTCATTCGTACAGTTATACTTCTACGTTGATCCACTATCCACCTTTGACATCCTCAACGATACTGACACCAACTTTCAACATGATGCTCGTTAATTTCTATTTGCATAACTTATGTCATGGCCTCTGTTTCATATTTAATGATATTGGGGACATATATGGGAAATCTTGTTCTGTACTGGAAATCCAGATCATCTCTGCGATGCTCCAGCCTTGAATTCAATGGGAAGGTGAGGGGGGGGGAGGATGTAATGACAAAGGAGAAGTGAAAAGACATAGCCACCTCGTTAAGATAAGGGGATGGGGGAAGGAAGATGCTATTTCAATCCCTTATGGACTTAGAGGGGTCTTACCGACCCTCCCTCCACCCTCCACTCTGTTCTTGATATATAATCATTACTAATAATCAGGAATATCGGAATAAATATTTACAATAGTCAATTATTCATCAATCATCTTCCTAGGTCGAATATCCGGACGAAAAATTGCTTTTCTTTGATGTTGAAGTTTGTGTCATCGATGGTCAATTGCCAACTTTAGCGGTTGCATTATCTCCGACAAATTGGTGAGTTTATTTTACCGTTTTTTTTAAATGCAAATTGAAATTTTTTTTGAGTTGCAAAATTATCTAATGAAGGTATTATATTTATAAATATAATCCCTTCAACCGTGATCAAGAACTATTTGAATCGCTTAAATTCACCAAAATCTTTTTCAATTTTAATTTTCTTTTTCAAATTTTTTTTTCACATCTATTTTCAGCATTTTTATTTATAGTCGTTTTTACAGTCTTAAAATTTCTTATTCATTATCTATCTTCTTCATGAGTTATTTATTGTTTATACCGAATGGTATGGTACGATTTACAAATTCAATTTGCATCGTAGACGGTGGATACGATTCAAGAATGATTTCCTTTTTGGGAATTTATGTAAATGATCGGTTTTTATAGGGTAGCATGGATGCATCATTTCGCTTCACCACCGATTCGGGAATTTCGAGGAGGGGAAATGATCCAACAAGTTGTATGTAATCTTTTGTTTCATTTCAAATAATTTTTCTTTAGGTATTCATGGTGTAGTGATCGTTTAGTACATAATATTCCAATACCAGAGTTATGTCGACCAAACCATCTAATTCCCCTTGAACGTTCGGGCGGATCGAAGCGTGCAGCAATAGTAATTGGACATAATGTCGCATATGACAGATCACGTGTTCGAGAGCAATATTTACGTAAGGTATGTTTTGAATTTTAATATTTATTTGGGTATGGTGTGTGCTGTGCTGTTATAGCGCAAATGGGTTTTAAAGAGTTATGACACGGCGTTTATGAACTATCTGAGTTCTAATAAGGTATCACAAGGACCGTTGAGGAAATATGCCACCATTACTAAAAGAATTTATCTTAAAGAACATTTTTTTTGTGCATATCTTAGTATTTAGAAATCCAAATATGTGAAGTTTTCCACTGATCATAATACCTGTAAGCCTGTCCTTATAATGTTGGCTAAATTCATCCGACTTTTTTGTTTTTTTTTTAATTTTTATTTTTTGTTATTGACATTTGCTCATTTCGAGAAGTTATATATGCAACATACTAGCGATTCATCGATGAAAGACCGACGTTTTTAGGTTTTTCAGTTGTGTTCGGCAACGCAATGCTAGTGTATTCAAGTATTTTTGATCATTCTATATATTATGCAAGATTGTTTTATTGTTCGAATAGATTTTTTTCGCATTTTTTTGATTTTTTCTGCATAAGAAAATGATAGAGAGAGAGGGAGGGAGAGAGAGAAAGAGAGAAAGATAAAGAGATTCTCAAAATATAGCCGAATATCAAATCGTTCTTATCAATTATCTTTATTGTTCGGTTATTTATTTGCTGATTGCTTTATTACAGCAAACGGGAACTCGTTTTTGGGATACGATGTCGATGGCAATTCCCATTTACGGAATGGCGGATCATCAACTATTATTGTACGAAAAAAACGACCTGGAAGAAGACGAAAGAGGGGTTCGGAAATTTTTTCACAATAAAATATATATTAAATTCTCATGCGAATTTTACGAAATAGATGCGAATAGTTGTATGATAATCTATATTCATAATGAGATTATTCCTTAATAAAAGGAAAATAAATTTCGAAAATTCTTTGTGAAATGGAATTAATTGAATCAATTCGATGCTTATATTTTTCAAATAATTTTTCTTTTCAGCACAGTGGATGGGTTGATGATTGGAAGGCTCGTGTTTGTAAGAATTCATTGGCTGCACTTCATGAGAAATTATGTTCACAAAAGTCGAATCTCACCGTCAATAAATCGATGCAATCATTTTTCGTTAATGAGCCGATAGAAGAGATAAGAGATAATTTCCAGGTAATTCATTATACTTTCATAATAGTTTCTATCAAATTTTTTTTAATATTCATATGTGAAAAAAGGGAAAAGAGAGGAGGGGGTTATATTCTTGAATTTTAGTACCTTTTCATAGCCCTTTTCCCCTCCTCTTCACCGTTTTCTCCATGAATGGCATGGGGTTCTAATTATTATTTACTATCACATGCATCACCTAATATATACTTTTTTGTTGATTTTAATTGCGGTAAATATTTGTTTCCATTGAAAAAAAATCGCATTTTCTCATAGTAAAATGATTCGTTAAGTAAAATTTATATAATCAATATTATTTTATTTTAGGATTTAGTTGAATATTGTGCTGAAGATGTTCTTGCATGTCTCGAACTCTATCAAGCATTATATCCTGAATTTGTAAAACGGTAATTTATATTTGCATATATAATTTAATTTGCTATGAAATCCTGTTCATATATTTTTCGTTTTTTAGTTGTTTTTTTTTTTTTTAAATTTGCAACGGGGAAGAAATGCTTAGATGAGAACAACTATTATGAGAGGCTTATATTTAGGATTTTACGGTATTATTGTCTTTTTTTTTTTTTTCAAAGTGTTTCTCCACGCTTGAATGCTCCTATATGCTTATTGTTATCTAATATTTGTAAAAAAATTCATATTGACGGTATAATTTTTTAAAATTCATTTCTAATAAAATTTTTCGTAAATTTTCTCGTCTTTTTTCGTATCTTAACGCTTTTTAAAGAAGGTTTTTTAGAGAATATTTTTCATTAATTTCAGAGAGTATGCTCATGTTTAAGAGAGCCCATACTTAAGAAAGATAGATGTTTTTTTGGTATATCTGAGGTGACAAACTAATAAGTTAATAATTCTGTTTCGTATGAATTTTTTATTCTATCGGCTGTCTAAATATTTCAAGGTTTAATGACTTGTAATATATTCAAAAAAGTTTTCACTTAATGGAGAGGGGATTATATTCAAGCAACTACGATACTTATATAGTACAAAGAATTAGGAGGGACTATCGATTGTTTGAATTTTAGTTTTCCGCATCCGATCACATGGCAAGGAATGTTGGAGATGAGCGCTGTTTATTTACCGATTACGTCAAATTGGAGAAATTTTTATGAAACTTGTGAAGAGGAGGCAACTAATGAAAATCGACGAGCCGCACAAGGTGTTATTCATGCTGCACAACATTTAACCGCAATGTTAAAAGAGAATCAACGGTTAGATTTGTATTTTTATTTTCTATAACTAATAGCCGTTTAAGCTTAATCTAATAGTGAATATTTGTACTTGAGGTAATGATTCATAGATAAGATATGATTAATTATTTATATTCGTTTTACTTTATTTTTTTTTCGATTTTTACATTATATTTTTGATGTAGAAGAATACGCATGTAGTTGAATAGTAGAAAATTGAATAGAAAATAAAACAAAACAATAAAGACAAGCCAGTTGAATGGGGACGATTTGTTTCTCATATCTATCTAACAATGGAATAGTTAAATCTAAAGGGAATCGGCGAACTTGTTGGAAGTGAAGTGACGCATCTCTTAGAGATATTTATAAAAAAATGCTCCTAGAATGTTTGTGATTTAATTTGTTTTCGACTAGAGAATTGGATGTGCATCGGGTGTAGAAGTGAACAAATAACATTTCACATCGAAATAAATGCTGTTGACTTAATTTTCTTTCTCAAACTCATCGTTTACATAAAGTTTTATTTGGAATTATGGATTGAAATGCATATTTTTTAAATTGTGTAGATTTTGCAAAGATGATTTTTGCTTGCATAGTAGGCGAGGAGAGAATTGAGAAGAGAGAGATAAATATTAGAATCAAAATTATTATTATTGTTTCATAGTCGATTCCGATGAGATTAGCTTTAACGATTGAATAGCGCATTTAAATGATATGAATAATTTAAAGGTTCAAACAGGATGCGTGGATGTGGCAAGAAGATTGGAGTCATCGCAATTGCACAATGCCAACGTTCGTTCTTTTACTTTATTAGCTAGCTACTGTTCGCACTAATAATCTAAAATTACTGTTCAGTTATACGGAGGTTAACTTTGTATGTTCATTTTGAAATGTAATCGATTTGCTGTTCGGATTTTTGGGATCGCAAGATAAAGGGAAAGCCAGAGGAACGGCTTGGGCTTGAAGTGCAAATAATTTTCACAAGTAACACGGGGATGCCTATAGAAGAAAACGTCTGGCCTGCAAGGCACCGTTGATCTCGGCCGGGATCGAACCGGCGACCTCCTGCGTGTGAAGCAGGCGTGATAACCGCTACACCACGAGACCACGAAGGTGGCGGACTTTCGCGTTCTCTGTGAGCGAGTGCTAGCAGGAAACTGGGTATATGATTGGGCTTTTTACTAAAAAAAGAAAAGGTGTTTCTATATATAAAATTGTTCTTTGAAAGATAACTTCAAATGGTATAGTATTTCACTTTCAGCTAGCCGAATGATTGTAAATAAAGGTTTTATTTCCTTTAGTAAGGTTAAAGTGAGATGGTTTCATCTAAAGTGATGACCAAATAACACTGTTGTGTTATTATCTTTCAAACCGCAAAAAAGTATTGCTTAATTTTGGATCGTGATAGACATGAAGCGAAAATATCTCTAAGCCAAAATAGTAATCGTTTCCGATTTTCTCCATATGAAACAATGGGATAATTTATTTTTAATCAAATTAAGGAATAATGAACTTAATAAATATATAAGAATATAAGTTGATATTTTTATTTGAGCATCTCTTATTAGTCTCATAGTGGAGTTTTCTCTTTCATTCGGTTTTGTCAACCTTAGATGCATGACTACACTTTTTAGTCTCATAGCAGTCTGTTTATAAATAATTGGATTTGAACAAAGTTTGAACTTGCAATGTTGTAGTGGCTTGAAGGAATTGTTATTAATTGCGAAGTTTTTGCGAAACTAATTATCTAAAACGGTTGTTGCGAAATTGCGATGTAGAAAACGTTAACGAAGTTCTTGTGAGGGGTGCATTCTTTTAATCGATTGGGATGGAAAGAGAAGTGATCTCGGCCGGGATCGAACCGGCGGCCTTCTGCGTGTAAAGCAGACGTGATAACCGCTACACCACGAGACCGCACGTGGGGTGTTCGAGGAACGCCCCCAACCTTCTGATTTCGAAGTCGTGTGAAAGCATTTGTTCAGAATCACCAGGATTGTCTAGTATTATGCATTACTATAAGCCATGCAATAAAACAGCAGATTGAATGAATTTACTAATGATTATTGCACTAAATTGGGGAGGGGGGGGGCGTTATTTATTCGGTAATAGTGGGTTCCTTTCACTTATTTTTTTTACTTTATTGTCCATAGTCGCCGATATTATATGAATCTTATAACGCTCATGGAGTTTAAAGCAATATGCATATT
The DNA here is from genome assembly GCA_037389465.1 of Baylisascaris procyonis. Lineage (NCBI taxonomy): Eukaryota > Metazoa > Nematoda > Chromadorea > Rhabditida > Ascarididae > Baylisascaris > Baylisascaris procyonis. The sequence goes on from JAZARR010000197.1 coordinate 9,480,030, forward strand.
TTATATTTTCTAATATTCAAATTTCAACGTTATTTCAATCTTAGATTTATTAAGGATCGTTTCACTTTGTAAGGTGGTATCTATTTAGGCAAAAATAAATATTGATGCAATTTTCGTCTTTATGAATGATTTCTTTAAAAAAAAAAGAAATCTCGTCATCAATATTTGTTCATTTATGAAAATTTATTTTTTAGATGGTATACGACATTGCTGAAGTCGAAAAAGTTAGCGAATTCACCAGTCGAGCAACTGAGTGCTTCAGATGTAAAATTGAGAGGTCGCGTTATCCCTCGACTTTTTGGTCTCTGTTGGGGACCATATCCATTGCATTTTAAAGCGGATAAAGGATGGGGTTTTCTAGTGCCGAGAGGTTAGTATTCTGCATCGAAGACTTGAGAGTTATTATCTATAACTTATATATCTTAGGAGCATAACTTGCACCATTTATCGGATTCCTAGCATCTATTTAGAGTTGAAGGAAGAAAGTATTTAGTGGAAGGATGTAGTTTGGAATGAGGTTGTAATCCATATTTAAATGTTTCAGCGGAGTCAAATCATATAGCCTAATATAGCTGAAAAAATGCAAAAAAATCTGACATTCTTGGATTGTTTCAATACGATCGTATATATATTTTCGCATAATTATTCTACATTTATTTGGTCGAAGAGGTTTATCGAATATGAAATAAAGATCAAATTTTTAAAATAACTTTTTATTATTTATTGCTTCATTAATTTCATGTTTTATCGAATTTTTTGCCTATTTATTTATTTATTCAAACGTGGTTTTACACTTATTTTGACTCTCTTTCATAGGAATTTAGGTTGATCATTATTGATCAATATTGATCGATTGGAAAAAATTCGCTATGCGAATATTTCCGGCAAATAATTATATGATAGATTTTTCTTTGCAGCTGATATCGATAACATAGCAACTATTGCGGAAGTGAGTAGAGCATCGTTGAGACGCGGAGAGGAAGTGGATATCCCAAATAGGTGAGTTGAAATTTATTATTCATTCACAGATTTATTAATTATAACTAAGGGAATCTTATTTCTTCGTTTCCCTTTAATATGCATATGATATAATGAATAAAATTACACAAATAATCCCATTTGCCTCACATCGGAAGTAAAGAAATAATGAAAAAAATTTTTTAATCTATATAGCCCTCTAAGGTTGTGTTGTTTTGCTATTCGTTTAGGCTGTAATAAACCCGTAGTCATGAAAGAATGATGCAAATAGCCTTTCATCCTTCTCCTCCTCCTTCCTTCTCTACATTCCCTTCTTTTGTTTCTCTAGTGCCTAGTCATTTCATCTACTTCTGCACTAACTCTAATTGAATTTAATGTTTTAACGAAGCAATTATTTAAGAGCAATTTTGGATGTAATAAGCGAGAATATCGCGAATGGAGTTGGCGAAGTATTACTTGGGGAGCCAGCATGCTCAATTGGCGTTTTCGATTTTCATAAATTACCACATCCGGTTAGTGTTAAATTCTTTTTTTTTTGAATTCTTTTTTTTTTGTCGAAAATAGGGATTGGAAAGCCTGGGGATATAGGAAATTAGGGATTCGAGCTAAGTTTATTTTTTTCTTTACTTCGTTCCCTCCCCCTTCCTCTCACCTTTTCCTTTCTCTTCATCTGTAATCTTTTTATTACATATTGCAACAACTTCACCTCTGGCCTTTATATTGCAGTTTCGGTTTATTTGAGAGAATTTTTTCTATGACGTCATTATTTACTTCCTTAACAACAATTTTGATTATAACTTCACTCAATTTCTCTTTTTCGGTATTCAGTGAACAGGAGATAAACCTAAGGCTTAACAATTTCTTCATGTAAACGGAAGCGGAAACGATATGAAGAGATATTCATTCATAATGAATATTTTATCAGTTAAAGTAAAGTAAAGCAAAATAAGGATTAAACTCATTTTCGCACAACTTATGCTATAATATTGTTGAATCAATTGAAATTTGCATAGAATTGAGCCTGAATCTGATAGGTTTTGGCTCAATTGTTTAGTTATTATAAACTTATCATTCATTGTAACTAAGTTGGCTACTTGTTCATTAATGCTTAATTTATATACCTATCGAAATCTTTAAAAGTTTAGATATCTATTTTTGAAATTAAAATTATTGTTTCAATTTAAGAATCATATTGCACAGCATTTTTAGAAAGGAGGAAATGCGAATGTTGGTGATCCGCTAGCAAAAGATTTTCATACAGAAATCGAAGAGGGTATTCTGAGAGCGACACGTTATGTGGATGAATTTTCGGCAATATTGGCATGTAAAAAGACAACTCGTTTTTGGGGTAATTATCGGTAAGTTCTTTCATTAATTAGTTATTTTTTATCGTTTAGCCAATTGAATGATTTTTCGACAAAACTAATTTTATTTTCGTCGTTTGAATTATATTTTATTTTATGGTCGAAATTAAGTTTATTTTCGTTTAATAAATTTATTTATTTTTATTTATGCATTCATACATCAAAATATTTATATTTCATTTGTTTCATTCGATGATTTTCATATCGTTTTGTGAAATTGGGAAATCTACAACCTAAATAGTAATTGATTATTTGTCAAGAATATTAATTATCACCTTTTTCTTGTCCTATTCATCGTGATTAGATTTTCGCAAAGAGAGTATTTACCTTTGAATTGACCAATTACAGATAGGTATTTTTATGCATTGTGCGCTTTTTAATTAAATATATCAATATATATTATATCAAACGACAAGGTATTTTAATTAGGGGAGAGCCCTATGAGAGGTATTTTCAAAAATATTTTCAAGTTGAGTTCTTTTTCTTGAAATTTCAGGGATCGTTTCCATGAGCAGGTGACTGTATGGTTGGACGAGGAGGGTAACGAGGGCGCAATAGCGCCATCTGTGATACCGGCTGGTACAATAACGCGAAGAGCTGTACATAAACTCTGGTTAACAGCTATCAATCCGAAGGTGTGTTTTCATCTGACCTGAAATCTATGAATATTTTATTGAGGCAATCGTTATATTTTGATAATTAATAATCAGTGGCTTTTGCTTGTGCATTATTCTTAGTAAAAAATTAATGTTAAGGATAATGAGATGATTGGTACGGGCCTAAAATCGATGGTTGAGTGCACTGAAGGATGGAATCTAGTGGGTGCAGATGTCGACTCACAAGAACAATGGATCGCTGCATTATTGGGTGATTGTGCGATCGGTAAACATACAGCTGGCGCTACACCATTCAGTAATATGCTGCTAGCTGGAAGCAAAGCGGATCACAGTGATTTACATAGTGTAGTTGCTAAAGAAGTTGGCATTAGCAGAGATAAAGCAAAGGTAAGAAAGTTTATACGATTCTTTAGAATTTCCCTTAATTCATCTACTTCCGAAAATATTCAATGGAAAATTAGTGATATACTAATATGGAAGTGATTTCCTTATTCATTCAATTTCGTTTATTTAGAAATCTTTTTTTTTTTTGAATGATTTTTGTGTTGTTATAATATTTACTTCATGCAAAATATTACTGTTGATAATTTCGGCAAATATACGAAATGATTTATAGGTATTGAATTATGCTCGTCTTTATGGTTCGGGATTGAATCATGCAGTGGAATTTTTGAAGCAATCTGGTCTTGCTGATGAACAAGCATTGCGAATTAGTGAGAAATTATTTGCAACAACAAAAGGACGCAGTTGCAGGTTTCATTTTTTGATTCCATTAGCTTTCTTTTTGAGCATAAAAGGGCAAGGAAGGGGTAGAAGGAACAGAAAGGGATGACAGAAGAAATTTTGAAAGATAAAGACCAAATTTCAAGAAAAAAATGCATTTTTTTTTAATATTTTAGAAGAAATCAGATTGAGGTATATTAAGGTTCTCGATAGAGGAGGGCAGAGTAGTTATTTTGTAGCTCAAGAGCTCATTGTAGCATATTAGCATATAAGTGCTTACTTAAAACTAATATGCTATTCAATTTTACAATATCATTTTAATTTGAGCTGATTATCTGCCGACTTAACCAACAAGCAGTTGTATAAATGATTAGGAATTTTTTGACTAATAAATTTCAAAAATTCTTTTGTGTTTCCTTTTGAAGGATTTTTTGATTAATAAATTTGGCCTTCTTAATGTTCGGTCATCAACTGATTTATTACAATATTATCTATGGTACTTTTCTAAAATCGAGTTTAGTATAAATGCATTTTAAATTTCAAAAAGTTTAATAAGTGGTTGAGATCTGAGTAAAACTATTCCAATTTCAAAGCGATTAAATCAAAAATTGCAAAATATTTTAAAATAAATGAATGAAAGAAATAATTATGTTATATAAACATTATTTTAACTTGTTTAAAAAAAAAATTTTTTTTTTTCAGTTATGTACGTTTATCATCAGATATAAACGAACATTTTCGTTATTTCTTAGAAAATATATGTGCAGAAAAATTACGCAAAAATTGTATCTTCTTGAATGAACGTTATTTTCTACCCGATTATCGAACACAAAGAGGGTATGTTGCTTTTCTTTTTTAATGCAATTATTATTATTATTATTATTATTATTATTATTATTATTATTATTATTATTATTATTATTCGTTTTTTTTTTAATTTATTGATTTTCTTCTCAGAAAACAAATATCCTTCGGGAAAAAGCGATTGCAGACATTTGGAAATAAAAATTGGGAAATGATCAAATTCATCATCGCAATAATTTACTGATGAAATTTTTGCAAGCAATAAAAGCATGGCGACTGAAGGACGGCAATCTACCGCCAATTTCCGAAAAAGTTTTTGAAAATTTTTAACCGGAAGTGGTTTGCTGCTAGTCGTAGAGAGAATTAAAAAAACAGTAAATATGCAATGGGACTTTCTCAGCACATTTCATACGGGTAGAGAAATAACCATAAATACAGGGAAATTAGTTATAAATGCAATATTTTTATTTCATATTATTCATTGTTGCTATTTATTATTTATGAGCTCAAAGTAGAGTAATTTTTGAGATGTATTTAGCATTTTATAAAAACGTTTGGCACATTTTATAACTAAGAATTAATTTTCTTATTCAATCGTCTCTTTTCACCTCCCCTATCTCAATATTCTCATCCCTTAACCTAACGATCCCATCTTCCGCCCATCTTCCTTTCCTATTCACCATATTTTCATCAAAACGTTCACTGTTGATCTCCATCATGAGTCCTTCGATAGATACCGCAATATAGGCAATGGTAATATCAAATATTTGAATCAATTGCAGCAAATTGACACAAGCATTTGAAGAGTGGATTTCAAATGAGGTTGAAGAGCGATTACGTGCACAGGGATATAAAGATTTTAGACGAGATTTACTCATTGATCTATTGTATGATAGCAATCGTGAAGTACATACTCTTTTCACCGATGGATTGTTAGTTCTTTTTATATTTATTTATTTATTTACTTGTTTATTTATTCATTTATTTGTTCACTTGTTTATTTATTTATTTATTTATTTATTTATTTATTTATTTATTTATTTATTTATTTATTTATTTATTTATTTATTTACGTGTTTGATAGGGATTCCTTTGAGCTAAGATATCTTTTTAGTGTGTTTCTAAGAGATGCGTTCAGCAAGAAATTTTTAGCCATTAGGATGAATATTTTATATTTTATTAGAAGCATATATTCGATCAAGTAATAATTAACATATTTTTCTTGTTTTTTTTGTTTCTTTATTTTTTTATTCGTTTATTTTTTAATTTATCGATTTTAAGTCTACTCGAAAATTATTGATTTGCAGTGAATCGGCAACTTTTAACTATCTAGAATTGGTGGTTGGTGAAACAGAACCTCGTACACCGGTTTTGGGTTGCCGACTTGGCTATGCTTTAGAGCCACTTCCTAAAAATGTACCAGATAGAGAATATTTCTTAGCCAAATATAAACGATCGATTATCAATTGGGTTTGTGTTTTTTTTCTTCTTTTATTATATTTTACATTAGCCTTAAAAGATTGGAATCTGAATGCAAGAAGGATTTGGCAGAAATTTTTTATTTCCTTATTGTGATATGTTTTTATTGAAATGAGATTTAGCAAAGCGGAATACTATGAGTTGATGTATGTATAGGTGGTTCAATCGAGTGCAGTTGATTTTCTACATATGTTATTGGCATGTATGAGATGGTTATGCGATGAATATGATATAAATGCACGATTTGTTATATCGATTCATGATGAGGTGAGAAATATTCTTTAAAAATTTACTATTTCTATATATTTTCCCTGTATATAAAAATATATAAAGTAAAAAATAAAAGATAACTTCTACTTATTTGCTTTGTTTTTTATAAAGATTTTTTTTGTAAAAGAATGATTAGATTTTTGAGGAAATGGAACTGCAACTTAAATATCGAAAATGACAATATTTATATCGATCATTACTGTAATACTAATATTACTCATTACGGTAATACTAATATTACTGTAATCGTCCTAATGGCAGTATTTTTATTTAGTTTTTAATTTTAAATTTAATTTTTTTAAAATGGAAATTGTGAAGATTTTTGCCATTTATTTGAATAGCTCATTTTCCCGCAATTATTGAAATTTCTTGAAAATAGTAAGTCAATGTAATTAATATTTGTAAGTTTAATTAATATTTGCAGATTCGTTATCTTGTTGCCTCGGAGGATCGTTATCGTTGCGCATTAGCGCTTGCACTTAGCAATATGTATGTACGTGCTGCAATTTCACAAAAACTTGGAATTCATCAACTTCCATTAGTAAGTTTTTTTTAAATTTATTAATCATAAATTTTCCATTCTTATGACTCTAGTTTTCTTTTCTGAAAAAAAGGATATCTGAATTTTTTTTTATTTGAAAATTTTTTAATGTTCTTGAAATATTTAATAATTCATTTGATGATATGCCGATAGGCGAGAATTTTGAAAATATTTTTATCTTACTAAAATGACGATTTCTTTTTCAGTCGGTTGCGTTCTTCAGTCAAGTGGATATTGATCATGTTCTAAGGAAAGAAGTAAATCTAATATGTAGAACACCCGATGGTAAAGAAGTTCCACCTGGTTGGTTTATGGTTATTTCTTTCTTTCTTTTTTTTTTTTGGTTATTTTCCCACTATTTGTTTTATTTTTAGATTTATTTTTTTATGCCCAAAGTGAATTTGTTTCTCAATTCGATTACTTCAAATTCTCTAATTTTTGTTGTTTATTTAATTTCAACACACATTTCTTCAACTAGTTTAATATATATATATATATATATATATATATATATATATATATATATATATATATATATATATATATATATATATATTTTTGAATTTTAACAATTTCATTTTGTTGCGCAAAACGTAGTTTGCAGCCATATTAGTGAAATATTGTCATAGATTTCAGTAATTATTCCTTTGAGTCTATCGAATCTTCTGCCTACAAAAAAAAAGCTTTATTAATATTATTTTCATGATCTACACCTGTAGTCTATCTTTTTTATCTATGTCTATTATAGTTCTTGTTTTATTGAATAATTTTCAGCATGAATTTCTTTAACTTAAATTTTTTTTTCTCAATTTTATGCAATAAATGAAATAAATATTGAAATGAATATTGACAATTATATGTTGGCAATGAAATTTAGGTGAAGCAATTGATATGAAAGCAATCCTCGAAAAAACAGGTGGATCGTTGCGTAAGAAATTATAATTGGCAATTGATAAAGCTTTCAAATTCTGCTTTAAATATTACGTTGTAAGAGGTAATCATTTTATATTGTGAATGTGAATGAATCAGTATTGATAATTTTAGTGGGATACAATATGCTATTCTATATGCGTTTTTTTTTTTGTTGTACATTTGTTGAATATCAAATGAAATCATTGCAATTAATTATTGTAACTGAATATTTTAGCTGAAAACATTTTTATTCAATAAACAATGATTGCACACATATGGATCATGATAATTGTACAATTATATACATAGATATATGGAAGAATGAAAATATTTTTTTGATATTAAGTTTAAAATGAAGCGGAAAACGTTGGATATTATTTTTGATAATCCTTTTTTTTTTTAAATGAGTGAATAATTCAATCCTACTATTTAAATATTATAGATGCAATAAGTGGCAACCTTTATTACACTTCTAACCTGATTGCATCATTTATTTCATGAATTGTTTCCTTTCCCAGGAATATCATTCATCTTGTAAAACTAAATAAGTTTTCTATTTCGGCATTAGTATTGATTGAATTACATTAAGAAAAAAAGAACAAGTTCCAAAGAACACTTAATGAAGCGGCTGTCAAGAATGTATTTCATAAAGTTGGAAGAACATTTTTTTTTTTGTCTCAGCGTTCTCAAATAAACATTCAAAAAAGATAACAAAATATTTTGATAGATTATAAGTAGTCACATGAGTTTACGAATTGTTTATCGACTTTTTTTTTTCATTTCCTCAAAGAAACCCTTTTTTCCTGCATAGAAAATCTTGTTTGATTTTATGAGATTTGAAAGTGATTATGATAGATAAGCAGATAATAGCAAGACACAAATAGTATGACATTCTTTGTTTATAAAAAAAGCCAAAAAATTGAATTCAACGTCAATTTCTCGATAAAATTCAACCATATTTGAAACAGTTACTTAGAATTGTTGAGGTTCTCTATTCAATTATTTGTAAATTGAATTGCAAATAATTGCAACGATTATGTGCAATATTGGAAAATTTTGCAAATATCCTTTAAATCTATCTAATTCGAATGGAATTTTCTATTCAAATATGGTGATAATATTGCGTAAATTAATACCATATCCAACGAATGCATTTTCTTTGATGGTTTCTAAAATTTCTTCTTTTTTTGTTTCTGAAGACTTTAAATATTTCCTTCAAATCGTTTTAAGAGACTTTTCTAACGAGTAAAAATATTTTCGTATCGTATAAAATTAAACGAAATATCGTTCTATATAAGTCTCCATCCTTAATTAGGACTCCGTTGGAGTTTATTTAATATCATTTCAAACAAACAAAAAAAAAGCTTTTAAAAGAAAAAAAAACAAAATGAAGAGTGACTATAGTCGAGGTCAAATCAAATTCCCGTCAACTTTGAGCGCAATTATTGAGCCGTTTAGATGAACCTTCAGGCATCGGAAATAACTTATTTTGTTGTATTGTAAACACCGAACACATCGATCTGCTATCGTTATTTGAGCTGCTCGCTTCACTTGATTCTGCAAAAAAAAAGAAAGAAAAGATTTTTATATAAAGTGTTATTTAAAATATTATTATTCATTGAAGCATTCTTTAATGTTTATACATCAGAAATAAATTATTTATGTGCATCTTATTTGCATATTTCCATATTCTTTATTATATTCGAATATTCCTTTCATGAAATTTCTTTTTGAACATCAATTACAAATTTTTTTCTCAACTTTCAATATGCTTTTAGATGCGCTTTAAATGACCTTTAAAAAAATATTCGTTATATTCTTTTATTTCTGCGTATATTAATTAGACGCGATATTAGGATAGGATTTTTTAAAAATAAATCCAGTTTTTATTCTTTTTTTTTTTAAATTGTCCTCTATTCGCACTAAAGTGCGCCGGAAGTCAAGAGTGGATACAAATGGGTATGGTATGACGTCCTATAAGTGCAATAAACGAATCGCGTTGTTCACTGTATAGAATATAAAGGCGCGGCCAGCCACTGAAGAATAAGCCAAATTCACAATGGCTTATTAAATTTTTCAAACAGTATGAGGGAAAAAGAAAATGCAACCGGTCGATGAAAGAGAAGCAATAAATTAGTAAAGGTAGTGATATAGGTCTGCCGTCTTTTTTCTCCCTTAAACTTTTTCTGACAGCTGCCCTTAATGTAGATAGTGAAGTGTAAAATGCGCATAGTATGAGTTGTTTTGATTACATAGCGATCGAGGAGGGAATAAAGGCGGAAAATATTTTTCACTGAATATCCGAATTGATGCTGTGCTTAAATAAGCATACGTCTTTACTGGTGATATAACTGGACGAGGAAGGAGGAAATAAAGAGAGAGGGAAGGGGGAAGGGACCATAAAGGAAGACGCATCATCAAAAACTTTTGCCGCTAGAGGTGCAATTCTTAAGACAACAAAAAATGTTTTAATAACAATATAAATTTTGGAAAAAAAATTTTTTTTTCAATTTTATTTATTTTTTCAATTTTTTTCAACTCTAATTTTTCCAATTTTATCGAATTCAACCTTTTCATCTCATTGAAAATATTTGAGTTTCATTATATAATCACCTCCAATAATGTTGTTTACGATCATTTGTATCGAAGAGCGTTTCATACACTCTACAGCCGGTTTTGATTTACGTTTAGTCAAAAAGTGCATTCATTTATTGCCGAAGTGATTTTATTCCTTTGAAATGAACGCCGTCTAACTTATAGAATTGATGCATTTTCCACACAAACAAAACATTTATCTTAGATAAAATTATTTTTGTTGACAGCATTAAAAAAAATTTTTTTTTCTACATTTTTCTTTTCTATATAAGCAGAAACGTTTGACGTGTCTTTTTTTTTTTCATTCCTAAAGATACATTAATCTATTATTAGTTCTGTAAGATTGCAATGAATGTTTTCTATATGAAAAACGAGTCATGATCGTTTTGCAAAAAAAAAAAAAAAAAAAAAACCATACAGGCTACTCAAGGGTTTCTATTTTCAAGGATACGATAAAAACACTAAAAATACTTGTCAACAAAAAACAACGTATTTCTACGAGAGGAAATTTTTTTTCTTTATTAAGAGTTCGATGTAAGCAAAAAAAAAAAATTTTTTTTTTGTTTATTTGTAAATTGTAAAAAAAAACCTTTATTTGTAAATAGAATTTCTTCATCAAGCATTCGTAAACAGTTATTTTTGTTTGTAGTATGCAATCACATATCTGCATTATTTCTATAATAAAATTCCATTCACTATTCAACTATTCAATTTGCCACCTGTATAATATTTTATTTCCACTTGCATAGGTTAGTGTTTTCTGATAGGTTTTATATAATACAGCTTTAGTAGGAAACGAATAAACGCCTAAAGATGTACACTGATTTCTAAACAGACGGCTGTCACTAAGCGGAGACAAACAAAATTAACGTAAAAAAGGCTAACAGCATCAGGCGGAAATTCGCCGAACCTAATAATAACAATCAAAGACTTTCTGCTGGATTTCATTTCCGTTTTCAAAGATAATACGGCAAAATAACTAAAATAACTCACAAAATTTTTCAATATAAATTAGTTTATATTTTCATTTTCATCGTTAATTTATTGTTTGCTTGAATTATTTCCTCTTCCATATAAATAGAGAGGATCGTCTTCTATGCTATCCTCCCGTTCTGTTTCCCCACCTCCCTCTTTCTCGATTTTCTTTTCATCTCCGTCCTCTTTTCGTAGAATTTTTTAAAGTAAAAATAAATTAGAAAGTTTAACGAACCATATTGTTTTTTCATTTGCATATTCCTTAATGCCTCTTCATAGGTAGGCAAATAGTTGATATTTTGCTTACTATAAACGCCATTTACACAACTCGAATATTTCGGTGGTGGTCGTATATCCTCTTCATCTGGATGAGGACGATTCGACCATACTAATACCATCAGCCTTCAAACGATAACATAACTTGATATCGCCAATTATTAGATTATCACCAAATCGGAAGAAATCCTTTTTTTTTGACAACATAATTTTGCCGTTCGAATATTTCTTTTTAGTCTTGTTATACTTGGATGATGTAACCTTCATCCCCACCTCCCCCAGGATCTATTCATTTCTTCCTTTTTTTTCATGCTTATAAGCATCATCCCCTCCCTTCATCCTCTCTAATGTGGTACTCAAAAATATTTCTCTATAAATGTCGGATTTATTTATCTCTATTTGAAGTTTTTTTTTTTTAATATCATCAAGCCTAAAATGAAAATAATAAAATTTTTCAATTGAAATGATAAAAGAAATGAAACGCTTACCTAAGCTCAACGGCGGTACACGTAAGCGAAAAAATAACCCATAGAAGAAATTCGATATTTTCACGTATCAATATCACTTCATCTTGGTTGATTATACGTTCAAGAATTTGACATATTAGAAATGCCAAAAACATACTGAATAAAATCTGAAAAATTTTTTTTGCCGAGTTTCATTCTTTTGAAATTATTTTATTTGTCAAATTCTAAATCATCGATGAAAATAGTGGAATAAGACCTATTAAAAGATTTTTTCTTTCCAAAATTTTTTTTTGGTTTCTCCATTAATTTTGGTAAAAAACTGAATATTCTTTTTTTTTTTGGAAAATTTGAAAGTTATTACGCTTCCAAAAAAAGGAAATTAGATTGGCGGAAAACCTTGAACATTTGTAAGACGTCTTATATTATTTATAAGCATAAATCTTTGAAAGAATAATGATTGAAATATTTTTTTTCATTTTCTTACAAGAAGAAATATTTCAGTTAGCTTAAAAACTTTATAATTCGATTTTTAAATTCCTATTCTTTTTTTTTTCGCTTCCATCAATGCAAAAAAATTTTTTTAGATAGGCTAAAGTTGTAAGTTGAATAAGACAGCAATAAATATTAATCTAATTTTCTATTATTTTCTACTATATCGATGTGATAAAGAATCAATGATAAGAAAAAAAATCACTTGCCAGTTTCTGTTTATTATCACCTTATCAACTTCCATTTATTATCGTCTTATCAATTTCTATTTGTTATCGATCCCTTCCAAGAAGAATCTTGAAATGAAATTTGAAATGAAATTGATAACAAACCTTAGCGATAACATTTGCGATAATAAGATATGGTATTGAAGCACCAACACCAATACAGGCCAATGCGACAAAGCTTAAATTGAGCAATGCGGCCGTTAACACTAGATGATCATCACCATAGACGAATATCAACAACGAACAAACGGTAACGTTCATTATCAATAATACCAACATAATGGCCGCATTCTGAAAATTTCATTCAATTTTACGTTGACGGTAAAATTTAATTTATAGTAAACGAGCGATTTTAATCTCTCTTCCCATGTCTCGAGAATATGGTTTATTTATAGGGAATAAAAAAATTCTATTTCTTTTTTTTAAAGTATATCGTAATAAACTTCCTTCCTTGCGAATAGTAAAGAAACTAGGCGTATATTTATGGGAAGAAAAAATAGTTTTTATTATTTAATTTCGAAGATGGACCGATTGAATTCCTTTCCAGCCTCTCTCTCTCTCTCTCTGGCTGATCAATAAACATACTCAGTTAAAATGATGTATAGCTACTGAGTATGGCATCGAAGAGCCAATCCAAGATGAAAGCGTTACAACAACAATGCTTCAAAGCAAATTCGATCAGTTTTGCAATTAGTTATAGTTGCAGTTATTGAATGCAAATTTATGCAATGAACAGCCTAATCATTGAATGGTGGAACATTTCATGCATGGAGTATTTCTACAATTTGAATTATTTTTTCTTGAGTAAGGAATATTTCTATGAGTTTTTTTTTCATAGTGAATTAACATATCTGTCATATTATTGGGATTTTTTTTTTTTCAAAAAAGGCGAAAACAAGCTGTGTTATTCCATGACATCTGTCAATATCATATAATGACATAATGCGAATATTTATGTAAAAAAGTTTTTGAATATTTTGACTAGTATTTATTCTCTAATATGTTAGAGTTGTTTTGAAAGAAAGGCATCTAATAAGCGTTAGATTTAACAAGAAACATGTTATTATAACATTTTTTACAACATTTTTGTGTGTTATTAAACGTTTTATGGCCTAATAGAATTGCTTTGCAAATGTTGTATAATATGTTTTTAGAGATGTACAAAAATATCGCTTCTATACGGTGACTAATCACGAATACGCACTTCTTGATTCTATAATGTTGAGAAAATTTTCATTCACTCACTAATTCCTCCCCCATTCACCTCTCCCTCCACCTTAGTTCCCATATTTCTTTGACCCTTCTTTTCGCATATCGAAATTGACTGCATGAAGATGGCAATCGGAGATAAAAAAGCACCAAAACGAAATAAATCTTTCGTATTTTTCTTCCCCTTCTCTCTCTCTGTGATAAATATAACTTCGTTCCATAAAAACAGCAAGAGAAAACAACTCACTCTGCGCATAGAACCATTACGTTCTGAATTCGATTGCGCTTCGATGTTACCATTCCGTGAAGAGCACTCGATACTTGATTGGAGCATATTTTGCATATCGTATTCGTAGAAATGAACGTGAAACATCTGAAATTTTATACAAATTTGATTGTTTTTAAACGACAATCAATAAATAGCAGCACAATTAAGTTTCATAACAACGATTGGAAGAGTAGCGCTTATTTTAATATATATATATATATATATATATATATATATATATATATATATATATATATATATACAAAATTACAAAAGTAAATATACATGAATTTCTTAAGCATGATACAAAATTCTCGTAAAAATGCTCTTTTTGAAAGCCATAAAGCTTCCAGTCTTATTGATGCCACACAAAAATGTGACGTATCGGAACTTTCGGCCGATACTGCATGCATCTATGATTTTTGTTTGTTCATCAAGCGGATACGTCATTGAATGTAGCACCAATCTCTCTTCCTCAATGACGAACGACGACCATTTTAGCAGCTGATGCACATAGAAAATTAGACAGAGCTTATACATGGAGACCGCTTTAATATTAAATAGAGGAGGAGTTATTATGCTCATATTTCAACTATTCAATGCACGATTTCTTTTAAAAAAATAACAGAATTTACTCGACGCAAAGCTTTTGCTACTCGGAAGCCTCATCTCTTGCCTTACCTATTTAGTCCCCGTCTTATATTTTTAATTCTAGTAGCACCCCCTTCCACCTCCTACCTTTCCTCAACTACATAGCCAATTCGATGTTCAGTTGAAACTCTCGCCGTTTGTTCGATCTAATTGAGGTGAGAAGGCGTGTTTCAGAATCTTTGTAGTTCAATATACACAGACTCTTTTCATCCATTTTATTAGTGCTAACGTTGCCTAAGTATTTGAAATCATACAGTAACAAAAACTCCCAGAATATTCTCTATTTTCCCAAAAAACACCGATAAATTAAAGTGTTCATTTTTTCCCGACATATATTTATATTGGATTTTATCGTTTATCAACGAGTGATTTTAACAGCATTCGGCTGCCGCGATAATATTGTTGATTTGAACGAAATAATATTTGCTGCACTCAGGCAATAATCATGCAAGGTGATGTTTAATCAGTACAGGTACAATTGCTTTTGGAAAAATGTTTGTGTCACGAGATTTTATTGGGGAATGAATCGTTACGATTCATCAACTTTTTAAATAACAACATTTTCTATAGCTCGTCATCAATGTACATTTTTTTTCGGAATTTATATTTTCACGCTCAAACAGACAGGAATATTCTTTCACAATAAAAACATATTCAAAATATCTATAGAAGGATGATTAACTATATTTAGCGACAAATATGCATATTTATTTGCAATTATAATCACTAACGTTTGAATTTTATGACTAAATTTTCGAATTTTTTTGCATAAGCTTATTTGCACAATTAAATGAAACAATTATTTAATAGAAAAATAAATATTAAAGATTAGAAGAGGATATTTTCATTGTTTTCGAATAAGATTTTTCAGGAAATTTACTTTTCAATGGAATTTAATTCTATTCTTGAAAACAGAGAAATGAAAAATTTCGAAAAAATTGAAATAATTTGAAAATATTGAAAAAAAATTATGAACAACTTCTGGTAGTACAGTTGATATGCAACTGAAGGTTCTTTCGATTACTTTATTTATTACATTCGTCTATTGTTTTATTTATAATATTCATTCATTGCTTATTTCCTAAAAAACTTACTTAAGAAAGCTTAAAAAAATTAGCGTATGATAATGAAAGACCTTTCTTAAAAATATACAGCATAAATGAACAAAGATGTAGCAACATCGCTCTAAATTATTGTAATCACAACAAAAATCTTTTCTCGAGTATATGGCCTATCAGTGATCTAGGTCTTTTTTTGTCTTGCTTCATTTCATATTCTTCTTTATATTCTAATATAATTAGCAATGTAAATAATAAAATAAAATAAAATAAATACAACGTTTAATAATGTCGCAAGCAATAGATACAAATTAGTGCTACAATCCTAGTATTTCATAATGGAGGAAAGGACAATGTAATAGTTGTTAATAAGCAATATAATTTTTGAAATCATTACTCGTCTTGGAATAAGGTTTCACCGCTTCATCTCATAGACATTTATTTATATCAAACATTTAGACGTTATTTACAAGGAACATGAAGAATAAAGTGCCTATTTTAATAAAGATTGGCAGTAATCAACAAGAAACGATAAAAGTCAATGAACTATTGAATGTTTCATTAATTATCTATCAAGTGGAATCTATATAATATCGTTCTTGAAATTGCATCAAGAAATGGTGTTCAATCATTTTCTTCATTCAAGAAACTCGTAGTTGCTTTATAGCAGATATCAATTATGTGCAATAAATGAAAAATATTAGCAAAATGTATATTAATATGAATTTTTGCAAATTTAATAGCAAAGGGATTGTTCGATATTTAAGCGTAGATAATCAACGAAATAAACAAAAGGCATAGAGACAAATCGGTCTTATAAGCCATAAATGGAGAAGAGGTGGGGGTGGGGGAAGGGGGTGGTGACGCAAGAGGGAAGCGATCAGTAAAAAAGTGCAAAGTTGTTTAAAAAGAATCTAAAAGTTGAATTGATTGATATGTACTCATCAAATGTGTGAACTTAATTAAAGCTGTACTTATAGTGCATATTAGAATGGCATTGGATTGATTTGCCTACGCATTCTTTTGATCATCGTTTGAATGTACTTTTACGAAAGATGCTCCTTGTTGGTCACATTCACATATTTTTTTTATGTTTTCCCATTATGCAACTTTGAAATAAATGAATAAATAAACGAACGAACAAATAAATAAATAAATAAATAAATAAACAAATCTTTAAGAATATTTCCTTTCTATGAGACTAATGCATCGTAAATCATAAAGACGTGAAAAAATTAAAAAGATATCAAAAGATTTTGTTATTACAAAGCATTTTTTTATCGATATCACAAGTGGTAGTAGTAGTCAACGAGTCAGCTGAGGCAAGTTACAACTATAAGAATCGAAATTATACACTTAAGAAATGGAAATGCTCTATAATTATATTTTTGTCATATATCATTTTGCATATAAAGCTATTTCAAAATATCACTATAATATGTAAATTATTTAATATATAGCTTATCTAGTCATTTCCCATAACAGTGATAATGTTCTATCGGAGTGTGAAGTGAATGCAGCCAATATTTTTTCGCACCGATTGAGAAAACTTACATTTTCGAGAAAAAAATTTTCTCTTACGTCTCTTAATCTCTTCTATACAAATTTTTTTCCCACGAAGAAAAATCAGTCAGATGAACGCAGTAAAAATATAACCATGAAAATAATTGAGATAGACAAAAATGAACAGAAAATATTCAATTTTTGAAAAATTTTTTAATAAAAATTGAAAGAATATTGTGTGAGAAATTTTGATTCATTAAGAATACTTTGTTTATTTCCCCGTAAAAATGTTCGCACGAAAAATTGATGATGAATACCAGTAGAAGCGTCTATTGAAAGAAATAGTGGTAGAAAATACGAATGGAAAAAAGCGCCGAAAAAAAGCGGAATTCAACGGATATGTACTGTTACGACGTTTTTATGATTTTATGAAAATAAAATAGATTTGCTGAGCCTTTAGGTTGTTTCAAAGAAGAGAATATCAAGGAATCTAAAGACGTAAGCAATGTGGTGTTAAACATTTATTAAAGCCGAATCATTGGTCGTCCAATGTTTCAGGGGTAACCAAATTGATTTGTGCTTCAGTTTAATGCAAAAAAAAACCTTTTTGATGAAATTTAAAAAAAAGAAGTAAGTTTCGAAAAAAATCTTCAACAATATCGTAGAGAAAATTGCAAAGAAGGGGTAGGGGTAGCACGATTAGAAATCAATGTAGATGAAAGCACTCAGCTACTTCCGGTCCTCCTAACCTTCCCTTCCGAATATTCGACGTCTTATGCATATATGCCGGCATGAATGGATGGGGAAATAGAGAGAATCGATGCTTAAGGACAAAGCGCTTCGCTTGCATTGACAATAAACGGAAAGAAGTTTGTGCGCTCACATAGCTCGTTGCTCGTATGATGTCTTAACGCTAACATAAGCAACACTAAAATATGAAAAGCAGTATGATGCATTCTTCTATGCAATTTGAATTGATTAGTCATTTTCTTCAGAATAAATAAATTTAAAAATGGGAATTTTTGAAGCGATTTGATTTCATGAAAAATAAGTTATACTTAATGTGTTTATTGAAAGCAAGCCCAAAAGAGGTGGATATGCAAAAAATATATGCTTTAGTGAGCAATATATTGCTGGCCACCTCCCTTCCCTTCCCCCCTTCCCCTTCCCCCTCCCCAACGCCTAATCTAGTGCATTATAGTCAAGGTGGACGATCACTTATACTAACTTGACGATTAAAATTGCAGATATGTGAACTAACAGCATATAGGACATGCGGTTTCGTAATAGAGACTTGATTCATGCTTTGTTTTTCGAATGACGCTGAAAACAAACGAATACGACATAATGCAAACTATCTAATTACTAATAAAAGGCTGATACTAATATTTTTATATAAAAGAAATAAAATTCCTTCCTAACTCCTAACGAATCATACACTAACGCATAGATTATAAAAAAAAAAGAGTTATTTTAATTCATTGGCCATTGAATTAGGCTATAGCCCAATCAATAGAATAACCAATGGATTCAAATGGCAAACAATTTGACAGAAATGAACCGAAGATGGTGATCGTCGATTGCGATTGGACAATACACTGCAACTAAACTAAGATGAATGCAAAAATGTTAGACATATAGATGCAAAACGACGAACTAAAATATCAAAAAGAATTGTGCACATGATTGCTAAAGAAATCGACGAATACAATGATCTATAGAACAAGAAAATGTTCATTTTTGAAGGTGAAATTTGTAATTCTTTTCGTTGCAAGAAAAAAACATACGCCCAGAAAAAAACGATCTATTAAATGAGCAAATCGTTATAAAACGAGTTGAATCGATCAATATTTCGAAAAAAAAATATAAATGAGAAGATAAAATAAAAGAAATATAAATGTGGGAAAAGCATTTTTTTTTGATAATTGAAAATAAAATTTTTTTCAAAGTGATTGTGAAATATTTGCTAAATTTTTTTATGGGAATTCAATGAAAATTTTTGAGAATTAATCAATAATTAGTACTAGAAAATTAACGCAATATTGGCATTTCCCATTGCTATAAACTTTCAATGAATTTTCGATATTTCTTTTATATGGAATGAATAAGCTCATCACTAGTATAATAGTATATTTCTCAGGTTATTAGTACCAATTGAAGATTGAACAGCTATTAAGTAGTACTAAATGATCAAAAAAAAAATGAATTGCTCCGGAAATTCAACTCCGTACTTGAATTCATAAGGGGTATTTAGTGAGTGAACGACCGGTCGGTCATTCTAATTCTGATAATAACCGGAAATGATCCGACTCCGACTTTAGATCCGACTTTAGAGCGAGTCATCTACCACTTCGAACGAAGAATGAGATCAGTGTTTTTGCTAACTTTGCCCATATTAATTTCAAAGTTGATATTAACGAATAAAAATTTTGAATGAATATTAGAATAAATTTCTCTAAATATGAATTAATTGATAAATTACAGTAAATAATGTTTATACCTAATTAATCAATTAAAGTAAATCATTAGATCAAAATAGATATAAAACATTAATCAATCTTCAGCATTTTAATCTTTGTGATCATCTACCAATCTATGTGATAATCAATGTTTATAGACAATACTAACCATTGAAATTAATAAAGCATTGCAATATTGCGTTTTATATTTCGACTCAAGAAAGAAGATAAACAAATTAATTGGATGGTACTAATAAAACATCAACAAGTTATTGCTAGTTGGCATACATTGTTTTTTTTTAGCCAGTGAAACCACTGCTCATCTTTAGCGAATCGTGAACAATATTTTATGTCATGTTCCGGTTAAATTAAGACTCTTTCTTTTATTTCATCAATTTATTCCACTTCATCATCTATAATAACGAAAGCAATAACAGAAAAATACACATATCGTATGATGTAATAAAAGCGGGCTAATTATAATAAATAGTGATAAAGTGATCAGTAGTGATAAAAAAAAAACTGCGAAAACATCCGTAATGATATCAGAATTTCAATGCATATATATATACGCATGAGCAGAGGGCCACAAGGATCAAAAAACATTTTATTTCACAGAAACGTTGGCCGACGCCAAAGTTGTGTGCGGTAATAACTGCTTCGATCGGTGGAAGAAAAAAAGAATTTGTTACAGGGCACAACTATCGCATCATTTCACAAATGACGACGATTGACGATAAGTACATAAAATGTCACTTAAAAACCAGAAATGTTTTTTTTTTGAAATTCCCACATTGATTTTGAGTAAGAAAATTTAAGGGCGATTGATGAGATTGAATTCGAATCTCTTAGCAAACTAAATACGATCCAGTTAATTAACATAGCTCATATTCCATACCTTGTTATTATAATAGACGAATGTTGATTAGTCAAAAAAGTGTTATTCATTTAAGATGTTGATAAGGAAATTTTTCCAATCTGTTCATATATAAATTGTGCGCATAAACTCAGCGAATTGAAAATTTTTCTCAATCATACATCAAATATACGAGCAAATAAAAACAAACAAAAAAAAACACTGCCGATGATTCTGTCGTGCAAAAATTCGTAAAATTGCAGACTGAAAAATAAATTTAAAAATATCTTTCATTTGAAATAAATTTTTATTTTTATTTATAACTTTACCGATGAGGTAACACATGATATCAGTGATATTTCTTTCTAAATAATAAGGCAACATATGATATCATAGCTATTTGATTGATCGATATTTTCGCATATGATAACATAAAGGAAATTGTTGATGAGATCTTTGAAATAAACTCGACAAGTAAATGGAAAAACAAAAAAGCCTGTTTAGAGGAAGTTTTAGATGAAATTTACCAGACAGACGGCTGGTTGGTTGTTTGATTGCGGTCAAGAGTGATACAAGTTTACATTGATGTGTATATAGAACACTCTTATTCGAAGTGCATTCGATGGCAAAAATTAAAGCCAAAAATAGAAATGTGCAATTGATCCATTGTTTGGCATTGGTCGCAGGAAGTTCTTTCCATTGAAATCCATCATTTTCAAAAAAAAAAGAGAAAAAATTCAGCTATCATACACCATATAATTTCATGCAATTATAATATTTTATTGAATTTAACATTAGAAATCAACAAAAAATTTTTGAATTGGAGCTTTTAAAATTTACGCTAATAAATAATTTCTGACAAGTAGTAAATTGATTATCATAGTGGTCACCATATTTGACGACTTAACTCAGTTACAATGCAATATTGTTGTTATATATTGTAGTTTATTCAATATATCTTTGCACAATATGGAAAAAAATTTTTCTTAATCAAATACATTTAAACCTATGAATGATAAATAAATAAATATTTAATAAGAAATAATATTATTTTTCAGTTAAAACATCGCTAAAAAAAGCAATCAATGGTGGTACACCTAACTTTATAATATACACCGATATGGAATGCTTATAACAAATAAATAAGCACACACAATCGTTATATACTATTAAATAGAGTATAATCATTCAGCTAGATTGTTGTGAATGATTTTTGAACAGTTACCCACATCGGAGAGTTTAGAGAAACACGAAAAGAGAACTATTGATGTTCCAAAAGAAAAAAAAAAGAATAGAATAGAACAGAGAAGAAGAGAAAAGCGAAAGAGAGAACTACGAAAGAATCAAAAATGAAAAGATGTATAATATTTGATTTACAAAAGTACTTAGCGAGCGTTACATAGACACTAACAGGTATATGAATGTACATAGGTATTAGTGACAGATAGGTGGTTTTAGCAGCTATTCACTATGAAAACGGTATCCGAGGAATTAGTGAGCAAAATTATTGGAATATGAAAACGAAAATGTTCAATGATTATTTTTATTGATATTAATATAAGCAGTTATAGAAATGGAAATTTTTACATCCGCTATCTTCTTTGATTGAATTTATAGACGAATATGTATGCGTGTTCAAACCACGTGTTATATTTTGAATCTAATCAACAAGAATAGCAACAAAGAACATTGATGTTGGCTTTTCATAGCAAAAAAATTTGCATAAACATCTCGTGATGCCATGTAGTTCTATTTGAAATACTATTAGATTAAAGAATTCCTCACTCATATAATTCTATTAAATTTCCAACTTTTGAAAATTTTTTTTTATTTACTAAAAAAAAAAAATTTTCCACCTATAATGCTCTCTTTTTCTGTGATCTTTCTATTCGTGCAGACATAAAAAATAGTCGGAAATTTGCTTTCCATTGTTTGACTCGCTTTTCGTTTTCTTAAATTGTGGAACAATTTATCACACGTATATTTTCTTCTCAAGTAAGCTCTCCTCATGCCGTTTCACATTTCTTCTTCATATATTCCACTGTTTCATTGCAGTCATCTTTGTTCTTCTATAAATAAGGACTAGCAATACAGTACAGCATTACCAATGAGCAATTAAAAGATGCTGACAAAATCCAAGTTATACAACTACCCTTGAGAAATACGAGCGCCATCATAGATGGAAATATCGAAATAACCATACTAATGTCACATAACAGCTTTTATAAAGCCAAACGACCAGCTACTACATAGCACAATTAAAATGCTGAGAATCGTATCCACTAATCGTCACACCTATAACCAACAGAAAATAAAGCAAGACCGCAGCATGATTTTCAAAATCTTTGGCGAAAATAGAATATTAAACGAACAAAAACAGCTTTATGTTTCCCATAAACTAACGCATAGTACTCATTCTTCAAACTTTGGCTATTCAGATGCGCAAACGGAGCTGTAGCGCGTGAACGTGTAGGCCAATGGGTAAGGCGTGCGACTCCCAGTCAGAAGCTTGCGGGTTCGACCCCACGCCAGCGTTGGGGAATTTTGTAAGATTTGTCGAATTCTGCGCTCACTTCTCAAACAATTTCCAAACTCTGCATAGTCATGGAGAGTTTATTCAAAGATCGGTCGTAACTGCTATGAGATCTGTGGGATTTATCCCATAGCTACCATGAAATAGCACACGGGTTCGAGCCCCGCCTGGGTCACGCAGTTTTCTAAGATTTGCGGCATTCGGCGCTCGATTACCAATTAGACGCGTAAACCTTGCTAGCCACGGGGAGTTTAACTCCTTCAAGAATCGGTTGTAATTGTTATGAGGTCTGTGGGCTAAAGCACCTTTACGAAAGAGTGCTTAGGTTCGACTTCCGCCTACGTCTGGGGTTTTCTAAGATTCGTCGCATTCCGCGTTCGCTTACCAATCAGACTCGTAAACCTTTCTAATCATGGAAGGTTTAGTTCCTTCAAAAATCGGTTGTAATTGCTATGAATATGGGCTAAAGCAGCATGATGAAAAGATTGAACTGGGTTGTATTGAATTAAATTGAATCTATCAAATAGTACACAGGCTGGACCTCTGCCTGCCTCAGGAGGGGTTTCGCCCCAGCACCATCTGCACCACACATGAAAGGGGATGAGTAATGTGCTATCTATCATTTGATAGAGCTTCCGAAGCTGTACTCGAAGAAGCAAACCGTATCTGCGTGGGCCTAACCGCTGTCGAGAAAAAAATGGGAAATATC
The DNA here is from genome assembly GCA_037389465.1 of Baylisascaris procyonis. Classification (NCBI taxonomy): domain Eukaryota; kingdom Metazoa; phylum Nematoda; class Chromadorea; order Rhabditida; family Ascarididae; genus Baylisascaris; species Baylisascaris procyonis. The sequence goes on from JAZARR010000197.1 coordinate 9,503,993, forward strand.
AATTACAGTAGATTTGTAGGAAAATACAACATTCGTACACGTATAATTTCCTTCTTTGCGCATTAAACAGCAAACAATGCACTCGTAATCAGTTCATCAAGCTCTATCGTTTGATGCCAAAATCAGCAAAATTGAAGACTAAAAATATTTCTCGAGAATTTCCCTGTATTACCCCCTTACGGTCGAAAAATTGCGAATTTCGGGGTTCTTTTTCTCGGCCGGTATTCATCCTAAAGCGATGCACAGCAAACCATTCGAGAGGTCTCGGCGAGCTGATGACGGATCAGGAGACCGTTCGACACCAAATCTAATAGCGGCCGAGAACGGGAAATCCCAAAATTGCAAAAATCGAGATTTGCGAAATTCTGGCCGGTCGATTCGGTCTTCAACCTTTCTCTCGAAATATAAAGAGTTATATATCGTTCGATAGAGCTTTCGAAGATGTGCTCGATGGAGCAAACCGTAACTGCCTAGGCCTAACCGCTGTCGAGAAAAAAAATCGGAAATATCAATTACAGTAAATTTGTAGGAAATTACAATATTCGTACACGTGTAAGTTCCTTCCTTTCACGTTAAACAGCAAACAATGCGCATACGCGTAATCAGTTCATCAAGCTCTATCGTTTGATGCCAAAATCAGCGAAATTGAAGACTAAAAATATTTCTCGAAAATTTCCCTGTATTACCCCCTTACGGTCGAAAAATTGCGAATTTCGGGGTTCTTTTTCTCGGCCGGTATTCATCCTAAAGCGATGCACAGCAAACCATTCGAGAGGTCTCGGCGAGCTGATGACGGATCAGGAGACCGTTCGACACCAAATCTAATAGCGGCCGAGAACGGGAAATCCCAAAATTGCAAAAATCGAGATTTGCGAAATTCTGGCCGGTCGATTCGGTCTTCAACCTTTCTCTCGAAATATAAAGAGTTATATATCGTTCGATAGAGCTTTCGAAGATGTGCTCGATGGAGCAAACCGTAACTGCCTAGACCTAACCGCTGTCGAGAAAAAAATCGGAAATATCAATTACAGTAGATTTGTAGGAAAATACAACATTCGTACACGTTATAAGTTCCTTCCTTTCACCGTAAACAGCGAACAGTTGAACCGTTTATCTATCTATTGTAATGAATCAAAATTTTTTACTCGTCAAAAATGCTGCGGATTTTGATTAAATTTGAAAATAAAATCATTGCATTTGATAATTTCCCCTCAGAATGTCGAATTTATTTTCTGAAATTTTTTCAGTTGCATATTTCTTCCACCCGTTCATCCATCAACCTCTCTTCGACTCTAAATAGTCGCTTTCTTTCATTTTTACAAATAGAACGAATAAGTAATGATATTCATGGTACTCTATCGGCGAAATGTCAAGTATGAATAATCAGTCATCCTCTATGAATTCAAAATTAGACACTATTAGCCCATTCTCAATGCACCATCTCTTGTATTGCATTAAAAGAAAATTTTTTGATAGCTATAGCAGTACATCCCACCCCTCAGTAACCACAGATTAAGGCATTTGTTTAGTATAATGGAAATCTTTTCCTTTCCATTTTCATGCACTTCCGCTTTAAAAGAACTTCTTTGAAGCACCTCACTTGTTGTTTTTGATGCTTTTTTTGATTTGGCTGTTTCAAAAAAAAAAAAAAAATTACTGCCACTTCTCCTTTCGTCGAACACTCTTTGAATTATTTGTTTTTTAAAAGTTCTTTTTTTTTTTTTTCATTTCAGCTCTTTAAAAAGAGGTAAAATGTTATTATACTGTGAACGAGAATTTTCAAAATTAATAAAAAAATTTTTTATTTATTTTCTCAGCCTTATATTTAAACGATGGATGAATTGAAATGGCACATTATACAAATACATCATATAATTATTATAATTGTCGCAATTGCAATTTTTACAACTTTTTACTAGCACGATTTTACATTCAGTTCTAAACATTTCTTCATAAAAAAACGACAGCCGAACAACCTTTACTTGTTCAATTTTTTTTTTTTGGATACTAGTTTTTAATGATAGAATATTCAACGGAAAGGGCTGAAAATTGTAGATGTGAATGTCATTTAGAATGATTTCGTCAAAAATTTTATATTTCAATTCGAATATCGGTGAAAAATTATGCGTTCACTTGAATACTACAACTGAATATTACACTTTTTGATTATATTTTTTGCTAAAAAAGACTAAAACGGTCCTCAAATGAACTTTTGATTTTTGTAATTATTTAAAAAAATCAAAATTCCTTACACTTAATTAGACACTGATTCCTTATAAGGGGATATCGAATATATATAGGGCAGTTGTTGAGCTTAATTATGGAACTAGGGAATGCATAAACTATATTGATGAATTACTTGATTCGTCTGATGGATTTATATTATTATCACTTTCGATATAATATCGAGCGCATCGTAAATCGATAAAACGATCTCTCAAGGTGAATTATAGAACTTTCAACTTAAAAGGCAAATAAAAGAAGGCAAAAATGATTTGTGCATAGAGATTTTCGCCATTTGCAAATATTCTTTTAAATAAATGAAGGAAAAATTTCACTCTTTATAGCTCTTCATAAAAATAGACATTTAAGGAGGCAATTATTCATATTCGTAGACTAATCGTTTTCCTGCAATTTTTTTTCTTAACATTATATACATTTTGTTTTTACGGTTGCGTGATTGCAAACGATCGATGAATATGAATGTGAATTAGAAGTTGGAGGATATTCCCTTATATTAGATTTAGGTCTTGGAAAAAAATGAAAAAAATTATAAGCGAAAAATGCACAAATCACATTCAACAATACAATCCAAAGCATCACTTTTTTTTATCACTTTCTGAGGAGAGACGTCAACAGCTGACTTGCTTAACCAACGCGTCTATTTGTGAGGATTTATTTTTTTTTTCACCCGATGAGCTTTAGATGAGCAGATATTGCCACCCGACTGAAATAGATCTGAAATTGACGTTACTAGAATTAAATAATCCATCTAATAAAAGAATGAAGTTGAAGTGGTAAAAAAGATTTCTTTTTTTTTTTGAAGTGATAAAAGGAAGAATCTCTGAAGAAAACGCCAAATAAAACTTATAAAATATAAAGTTTATGCAAATTTATGAACTAATCTAAATTAGATGAATTAATCTCAAAAAGACAATTGAGCGCAATTTCGGTGACATTTAGCCGAATATTTGAGAATTTTCATTTTGTAATGGTCGTCGATATATCAACTAAAAGAACTTTTGTTTGTAAAAATTTGCAAATTATAAGAAAACAATTTCCACAAATATTTTGACGATATTTAAAAATGAAACTACAAAATCACCTCAACAATAATTCACTCGATAATAAATTCGAATCGATAATAAAGCAGAAAACAAAAGACGAATCACGATTCGAATTTCATCTTCTAGACGATGGAATATCTCTAAATCTGAAAAAAAATAGATATAAGTAAAACGGTAATAAATCATGACGAGATTCAATGAAATGTTCTTAATTTCTGGATTTTTGGATTTCTGGATTACTGGAATAGCGCATAAAGTCTATGCATAAGAGAAATGAATTCCACCAAGAGGTTTATATGCGCCTAAAAATTGCAAAAAAAAAAAAAAGCAAATGCACTCAGAGTGTAGCAGCAATGAGCAGTATTGGAGCGTCAGTTGAGTGCATAACACCACCAAACGGGCTAACCGCCTAGTCCCCTCCCACTTAACAAACATTTCGACGAATCTTTCACTCTCTTATAAACATCTATGAATCTTACTATATATTTAAGCTTTCTCTTATTTTTTAAATTATTTTCAACCATTTTCCTCAAATTTTAAGCTTTTTTTAAATAATATTTACTAATATTATATAATAATATTTAAATTTCATTTTATTTCATTTATTTGTTTACTATGATATCCTTCCATTATGCAATAGCATTTTAGGCAACGAGCCAAATCACATGATTGCATTTTCAGGAGCATTCATTCTTTTCTTTTAAATGCCTGTTCCATAAATAATCATTATTTTTTCAAAGAGGTTGACTTGCATTTGTAGTTGTTTAGAGTGTCTATATTTTGGCATTTGGCTTGATCAAATTTCATCGCTATATTGAATTCATTTTTGAGCATTTTCAGTTCGATCTCGTTAATGAATGTTGTCAATTTTCCTTTCACATGAATACTAGATAATTAAACAAATTAAAAACCTACGAAGATGTGAGAGAATTTTTTCTTATGAAATTTTATTCAATGATGTTCAATAAAACTTTTAATACAACGTTAATATTTTTATTGACTAATACTCAAATAGAAAATAATGAGATGATTGGATTTTCTTCGAGAATATCGATAAACATTGATTGTTTCCTGCGATGTAGACAAATATTTATATGCTAAGCAATAAAATAAATGGCAATAATAGATTCAAAACGGCATTGAATTTTTTTTTTTAAATTTCAGATTCATCTTTATAAATTTTTTCAAAAATTCAATGCTGAAATTATTATAATTTTTTTCAAAAATCATTGAATAGAAATTTAGTTGAAAATTTTATTTCCATCTATTCTATATGGATATTTTTTGGTTCTTTTCAAATCTACTCTCCAAAGTACAAAATAGAACAGCATATTTTCTCTCTTATATATGCGCATTTTCTAATTTTTTACCCTCTCAAAATACGCTCATCGTAAATGATGTCGAATAAATTAAGCAATATCAATTCTCATCGAAAAATGCTCTCATCACCCTATCATAAAAAGCACATTGGCACATTGAAATAAAAAAAAAAAGTCGCCAAATTTGCTACTTAATAATACTTTAGAGGCAGAGAAATAATTTTCTCAATTTATCCCTCCTCAGTATTTTTTAGGTAGTTTGCATCCTCTCTCCACAGATATATGTTCGTCACGAAACTTACCACTAGCACGAGAGTTCCATTAATTTTTTTCCATAATCTTCGCTCTTCTAGAATCAACCACTTTGCGAGGAAGTAAACCATATGAACATCATAACTTCGAAACGAAAAAAATATGTGAATATTAAATATTTTGCATAGTTTTCAAGTGAAAAAAAGGGAATCCACGAGAGAGACGATGAAAGTAATATTCAAGGAAGAGTTAGAAAAAAAGGATAAGAATGACATGAAATAGATTTAATATTTGCAGAGCAAATCCGTCTTATTATCATTTCGCTATTACCGCTCACGCTTCTCAGATGGCACTTTTCCTTTACTGCTTTCTTTTCTTTTTTTTTGTCTCTCTAATTCTCTCTTGTTATTTAGAAATGCGATAAATAATAAATAAAAACATTTCAGATGAAACCACGAAGATATTTTCATCATGACCTCCAATATTGAACATCACATAAAAAATATAAACCCAAGGGCTTCTAATCAAACGATTACGATCTTTAAAAAAATTGAGTTAGCAATTTTAGCTTCAAACAAATCAAAAACTATTAGGTATTCGCTTTATAACTGTTGGAAACAAGTATGTGCAATATTGTGTTCGTACACAAATGGATAACAATCAATTTACATACTGCATTCGTATATCGATTCATTATGGGAATCGGAAACATCGGCACTCGCTAAATACGATTATGGCCTTTCGCATCCCCATCGAAACGACTCTCCTTATCGATGCAACAAATGTGGGTCGACATTTTCACGATCGGTATCAATTCATCGCTCATAACAAAGTTTTCTTTCTCTCCCTCTCTCTGTCTCTTTCGGTAGTTCATGTCAGTGACGGATATACTCTACCCTATAAAAGTCAAGGCTAACTAATGCATTGAGGGGTGTCTTTTAAACGCAATGCATTAAGTGAGCAAACGTAAAATTCTTAGTGAATTACTGCATTTTTATGTCGTTCAAATTTTCAATAATATAAAAAAGTTTGTGTCTTATATATGAATTTCAACGATACTTCACCTAATCAGTAAATTTCTATCAATGATTGCATCATTTCGCAATGTGAATAATTGCAATGCAATAAGTGCAAAAATGAAGAAAAATTTTATTGCGCTAATATTTAGTTCATTTTTGAGGCGATAAAATTTTCTGCACACTTTAATTGATGACTATTGATCCGATTCTATCGTATATCATAAATAAATCTTTTCAATAATTGCAATTTTGCAAACTATTAGCCGATTTATACAAGTTGAAGCTATTATAGACCACCAACTGTGTCAATAATTGAATTGTGTCCATCCGTCTCTGTGGGTATCCATTGCCCGTTTATGTGTGCTTTTGAATTAGTGTTCCATTGATCAACTCAAACCGTTACCACTCCAACAGAGCTTCTATTGAATATAAACTCTTTCTATGTGAATTCATTTGGGCAACTAATTGGAACGGATGTATCTGAATAATTGTTCATTTTATTTCATTCACATTAAATAATCGATGCGAATATTGAACTCAAGATTGTCATTATTTTTAAAGAGTTCTCGATAGTTGAGGAAATAGAATAAAAGTATGTGAGAATCAAGAAGAATGATTTTATTCATACTCGTATTTGTTCATTTATGCAAATCATATTCCAACAATAACAGTTGGCTTTCAATTCTGTGAATGGGAATTTGCATAATTTTACGATTTTCTTAATAAAACTTCAGCGACCATAAGTCCAAACAAGTTTCTCCCATCGTGGCCAAGCGATATTTCGATCAAAGGCGCCTGAAGATTCAGGCAAAAATATGTCGTCAGAAGGCGCGATATTGCTGCCAAGTTCGGATTCTCCTCGTTCTGTTGTATCCGAAAGATCTACTTGAGATTCTGATAGATTATTAGCTGAAGCCCTTTCACTTCGAATTCGTGGTTTATGCAAATCGGAAACAAGTTGGACAAGATGCCGACCTGCATAGCTGAAAACGACAACGAATTGAATACCTCCGAAAATATTTTAGTGAAAAATATTCTCAAAAAAAAGAGAAAAATTTAACATATACTTCGCATGAGATAAGATTCGATCCTCGAATTCATTCTTGTTGTTGTGTAATACATTTCAATTTTAAAAGAAATTCGGTTTTGCTCCTCTCCAACTAGAAAGTATGAATTTAGGATTACTTTCAAGAATGGATTTGAATCAAAAAATTATATTAGAACCTGCGGAACATAAAAAAAATTATATTCGAGATTATGCTGAAAATTTAATATTTGCGTATTTCAAATAACACCAATTTTTCGTTCACTTTCAAATCTAAAAGGTTTATGTTTTGGAAGCATTTCATATACACATATTAAGTGACAAAATTGCATTTTCTAATATAAATAATACGTTAATTTCTAATGTATATTAAACGAATCGATTATGATAGGATCAAATGAACTAAATTCTTATAACTGATAAAATCGTTGATTATCAAAGATAAACGAATTAAATATGCAATATTTCTAAATGCTTCAATGATATTAATTTCTAAAATTTTCAGTAAAAATATTATTGTTTACCCATTTCCAAAGCAACGAATTTGGCCGACGTTCAATACGAGAAGAAACAATGATACGGTAATGTATAGCTTTTGCATCGTATCGATAAAAATTGCCACTTAGCTGCAATATTTTGAATTCTAGTTTACTGTCAATATTTTTTTTTTTGCATTGAAAATCGACGATTAGCTTAAAACTTCTATTGAAAAAAAAGATCGCAAAAAATGTTTTATCGCATCATAAAAGAGTACAAAATATTGCGTTCTAACATGGTCGCATGTCTCATAGTGTGATTGTAAACTACACCATACGTAGCTGAAATAAATCTACTAATTCACCTGATCATATAATAGGAAATGATCAATAATCGCTTAGCAGATCATTTGAATGTTTATATGCACATTTACATGACATCGTCATTTTTTTCCGTTGCAACATTTTTAGAAACGGAAAAATTACTGGAAAAAACTAAAAAAAAATCGTAAAAATACAACTCTAACTGGCTGGAAAATACTTTTACGCAAGCAATTTCCCAAAAGAAAATACTTATGAGAATATTCATCGAGAGGAGTTGAAAATAATAAAGTAAAATAGAGAAGAATTCAAGAAATGATAGAACGAATGAATTGAAATGATCGATAAAAAAGAAATTAACTGAATATTGAATGAATTTTCTTAATGGATCTCATTCATTTTTTATCATTTTCAGTGAAATTTTCAATGAATAGTTGAATTTTTAAAATTAATTATGGAATTATGTGGGATGGAAAATTCAGATGAATTGAATAAAAATTTCAAAAATTTAATTTAATCAATCAAAGAAAATCAAAAACCACTAAAGCAGCATTGCTGCGGATAAAATGAAAAAAAAAAAAACTCGAAGCCGTAATTAATGTTCATCTATGCGAAGAAATGACGTTTTAGTGATCTTTATAGGCTTAATGTTAAATGCTAAATGCTAAATGTTAAATGGGAAGAAATGCTTAAAAGTAACGCTGAACATTGACACATCTTTCAGATGGAACTTTATATTGGGCAGTTCAACCTTATATTAATATGCCGTTAACTAAGTACTATGATAAATGAGCAAATCAATAAACCAATAAATCAATAAATCAATAAATCAGTAACTGTCACGTGAAATAAATAAATAATAAACTGATAAAGTAAATAGGTATTATGATAACTCTACAAACAATGAGCTGAATGAATAAATAGACAAATAAATAAATAAGTAAACAAATAAATAAATAAATGAACAAATGAATGAATGAATGAATGAATAAATAAATAAATAAATATTATGAGAGCTAAATCAATAATTAGCTAAATAAACAAACAAACACTATAATAATTAGCTAATAATATCTAAAAAAATAATTATTATGACATGCGATATATGATCTCATCAAATGTAATCTAGTATGAACACATATGGTTGCTTATTATTTATACGACTCCGATACGACTGAGAAGTTACAACGATCAAAGGTGTTCTTAATTGCTTGGAGGTAGTATGAGCTTTATCTTCATGTTAGTGAAAGGCATAAAGCCTATCACCGTAATTAGATCAATTCAATTCAATTCAATTCAATTCAATTCAGTTCAGTCAATTATCTACCTACCCCCGGGATGCTAATCAAGTTGCATACCTGAATAAATATTTTCATAGCTCGTAATTAAAGCCTACACTTATAAATTTAGCGCCATATAGCAACGCACACTCATCGCAATGTGCCCTCATGGTACCTCATTAAGACGCTGCAATAGGCAATTGTCATTCGGTTGGCATCAATAGTACGCAACAATCGACGCCATTGCACGACTCTCATTTAGTTGGTTTCTGAATTATTTTACTTCTATTCCAAAAAAATAGTTTTGTTGATGATTTTAAGAAGAGAAAGATGTACCATAGACTCGACGCTTATCCACAATTGGCTAGCCAAAAAATCCACAAAAATAATGACTATTGAATAACGACTATTGTTTCCGGTTGCATAACTGTTGCCGGTGAAACAACAAACACTTCGAGTAGAAATTAAATAAAATTGGAGTTAATATTAGTAACGAAAATTTAAGCTTAGCTGACATCTAAGGGGCAAATTTTTAGTGCTGGATCTTATCTTATTTTCAAAAAATAGACTATGCTACTTCAACGATCAGGGAACATTTTTAATAGATTTGTGCTATATAAAGTGCACTTTTTTGTAAATTATGAGGTTGTAAGACATATGCTTTTGAAAGTTCATTGTTCAGAATGCTAAGGATAATCGCATTAGACTTGTTGTTGGCATTCTCCATATAAAGTACAAATCTACCAGCCGTCTTCCTCTAAAACGATTACTGCCTACTTTTCTATCAATGAGATTCAGCAATGAACGAAATGACGGAACATTGTAGCCATATTCGAATTCCAAAAATCATTTGCAAGAGGAAACGATTGGTGCTCAATGCAAATGCGCAATTTTGTTGAGTGGCTTAACGCTTTATTATTAGCAATTTAAAGAAGCGATATTATTGACTTGCTAGATATCACATTCTATAAAGATTAAACAAACGAAAATAAATGTTAAACGGTTGTCATGGCATTCGTTTTCTTCACTTTACTCTATGATAAATCAACAGACTAAGAAAATTGTTGAAACAAATCGTACAATAACCAAATCTCCTCCTATCTCCATTTATTTTTTCTCTTGAGTGGTTGAAATTGGAGAGCTCTCAAAATTTTCACGAATATTTAAGATTTTTTCTTTTTAATTTGATCACGAAAGGTGAATAGGCGAATAAATGCTTCATAGAAATTTGTTTGATTGAATTTGTTATATTTTCCTTTTTCAAAAAAAAGAGATTTTCTCTACTCAGCTAAAAAGTTATATTAGGCTAACAACGAGCTATCAACTTAATTTCTATTTATGTATGGATATTACTTTTGCAAATTTTATCAAAATATTCTCTTCTTTCGAATAATTGTATAAATATATTTTATCAAATATTTATAATTAAGAAATTTTTGATACGATTGTGGAAAGAAGACAAATTTATTGTTGAGCAATTTTGAAAACCAATAATTTATTTTGAATAATTCTATTGTAAAATTTGATGCAATAAATTTGATTATTATACAAAACATTTTAGCTAAAAAAACTTTCCCGTATATGCTCTCAAGTTCGAGACGAATATGAAACTGAATTTAAAGACATCCTTCCTATAGCAGACCTATCTGCTTATCTCATAATCCTTTGCTTAACTATCTAACATAACAAAAAACAATCGCCCACCTGGTCAATTACTCAGTACCTTTCATTGAAATAATTAGTTGGCATCAATAAAAATGACGTCATATGAGTATCAAGGTGCATTCAGGTGGATCATTTGGGCATTGTTTTCACCAACAGTGTGCTATGCGTAGGAGAGTTCTGATGAACAGGTGAACCTTATCAGCACTCTGCGAACGAATTTCATAGTCTGACGAAATGCTTGCCTCGTTTTCAGACAACAAAAGTCCACAAATCGGACATCGAATGTAAACTTCCATAATCGCAAACTGTCTACTTTTTATACATAACTGATCAACAGTGACAATTTGATTAGCTGTGATACACAGTAGTATATAGTCGACAAGGAATAATAAACAGTCCAGAAGAAAAAGAGTCCATTTTGTCTCATTTGATCCTGGATAAGACAGTTGCAAAGGAAGGGATGAACAGATTGATTGCAAACTAGTGGGCAGAAGATCATGTTGCAAAGGCGTTCATTATAAGATCGAAGGGTAACGATCACCTTAAGGGCTTTTTCGCCAAATCAGATGCCTGTTTGCAATGTTCAATCATGACAGATAAATTTTTTGAGATATAATCAGCGCGCTCTAGTTGGATTAGAAAGGTGAGAAGCAGCAGGTAACCAATACATAAAACCTGGGAGATGAGGCTGGATATAGATAAACCAATAAATCAATAAATGAATAAATTTATATATATATATATATATATATATATATACGGCACAATCAATTTTCAACACAACAATGTTGCAAATATTTCCGATGTTATAAAAGAAATATTACGAAGATAGCAGCTGTAAATATTAATTTAGGAAAACGAATAACGGAAACATCGTCTGCGATGGCGACAATCAACACTCATCTTGGACAATATCGCATTTGCTTGATTAATTTCTTTTCTAAATTTAAGAGGAAACATCTGTTTCCTGTATTTTAGCTGTATTCGTTTAACGATCTCTATATAAGTTCTATGATGTGATAGTTTGAGAATATGCTAAATATATGCTGGTGCATGGAATTAAACTCAATAATAGCTAAAAAAAGAGGCGAAAATTTTCAAAAAAAAAAAAAAAATAGTGCTGTTCAACGTTAGTCTGCAGCTCGTATTCAACGACCTAGACTGACAAAATAGGGGTAAGAATTTCGATAGGAAAAACTATAGCGTTTGAAGTTCTCATATGGTATAGTCCTGACATCGCACACATTTAACCAACTAAAGAAGATGATAGGCGAACTTGTGGCTAAAACCGCAGTTGCTGAGTTGCAAAAAAAAACTCGAAGAAATTGATGAGCGATTAAGAGGTAAACTCGAAAATTGCTATAAAAAACTAATAGACTGAAAGAGTGAATAAATTTATTCACTGAAGCGAATGTGGTAAAATGCGCTAAAGGAACGACATAGATGTAGCGATTCCCCTTCCCGTTTGTGTGTGTTACATAGGGGGTGGGACAAAGCCTCTCCTCCAGTTTTATTGTGGTACAAAAACGACTGGGGCGAAGCCCCTCCTGAGTAGGCATAGATCGAACCTCTGCACTCTTTAATAGATTCAGTTTAATTCAATACAACCCAGCCATGAACCCTACCAGCGAAGCAAGTGCGGAGGGTACGGGAGGATGAATTTCAAATCGACCTCGATTTTCAAATATAAGTAATTGTTTCAAATCGACTCCCGGTCAATGCAGGGGTCCGAACCTGGGTACTATTTGATAGATTCAATGCAACCCACCCCTACTTACTAAGCAGTTGCGGGGGGCATAGGAGAATTTATTTCGAATCGACCTCAGAATGACACAAACCTTACAAAACTCGCCATCCCGGCATGAGTCCGAACCTGAGACGTCTCGACTAGAGGTCGAACGCCTTACCCGCTATGCCACACACCCACGCAGACTTCTTCTGTTTGTGCATGTGAGTAGCTATAGGTTGCAGAGTGTGTACTACACGTTGGATTACTGGAAACATAAAGCTGTTTTTGTTCGTTTACTATTCTTTTTTCGCCAAAGGCTTTGAAAATCATGCAACGGCCTTACTTCATTTTCCGTTGGTTACATTTGTGATGACTGGTGGACACTATGCTCAAAATGTTGATTATGCTATGTATACGGTCGCCTGGCTTTATGAAATTAACTGTTTGATATTAGTATGGTTATGTCGATATTTCCATCTATGATGGCGCTATTATATTTCTCAACGACAGTTGTATAACTCGAATTTTGTCAGCCCCTTTTAATTGCTTATTGCTAATACCGTACTGTAGTGCTTTTTCCTCGCAACAAAAAAATTAAATTCCTCCTCAATCCAAGAAAAATGTCGTAAAACCACATTTATCTGTTTCGCTTAGGAGTTGCTGCAAGTGCAAAAAAAAAAGAAAGTCTAGAGAGCAATTTCCAATTGCTATAAATGCTATTTTCTTGACCTGCTAGAAGAAATCACCATTAATTAGATTGATCATTTATGTGCTCCTTAAATAACAGAAGACAATATGTGCTATGGCATATGATAGGTATAACAACATGACAAACAGCTAAATACAAAGTTTCCCCAAATCTAATAGGGTACAATGAATGGACAATAGTAATGTTGCACGATTTGCATTTGTTTGCAGCAAATAATTTTTTTATAGTGAGGGAAAAAAAACACATGATAGCGAAAGTAATGAATAAGTTTTTCGATTGCAAACGAAGTTCTTTGAATTGTTGAACTTGCGAACAAACGATAGCTATTCGAAGAAAACCATAATGAGCAAACATTTTTGTGTACTTAGATATTTTGGTGGTCCGGCTGTCTGTCTCGATTCGATTTGTGCAAAAAGGTTCTTTACCATACACACTATCATTTACGCTTTACTGAAACAAAATATATCACTAGAAGATCCTCTGAAAAGTTGACATAAATTAAGAAAGCATTCATCTGTTGTAAATAAATTTATGAAAAATTCACTTTTTATCGTGATGATATCTCAACACTGGTATAAACCGTACCTAAAATATGGCTATAGTTCAAAGCCATAACGTCACATTTACTACTCAAAACAACGGGGCACATTTTGATGGTATAACAGAATGGTATAATATGCCAATTCGAGAGTATACAACGTTTATGAAAGTGAATAAAATTCTGCTATCCGTTGCAACAATAAATTATCAATTTTGAAATTGTATTTCCAATGCTTTTTCGTCATCCTCATTATTTAACGCCTCTCAGCACTTATCTTCAATACCACCTTCATTTTCACTCTCTCCAACCCCTTCATCAGATTTGGTCGAGCAGGTGTTTCATTCCACAATAATGCCAGAAGAGGGGCGAACACAAACACAAACAAGCAACACCAGATCGTTGATCCAATCCTCGATAACGTGTTGCACCCAAATAAGCTCTGCTATTTTAAGCATTTCTGTTTAGCCTAAGCATTAAGCATATTTGCATATTAAATAAATTCATCGAATTGGTCGTCTATTCAGCGGTCGGGCCAATCGGTTAACGAAAAATAAGTGATAATGCTCTTGAATATTCCACAAGAGTTTCTACTAATATCAATTAATTTCCGTCGTATCTGAGTAAGTAATTGGAAAATGTTTTGCTTGAAATAAATGTGAAAAAAAAGTTTTTTTTTTAAATATTTTATCACAATCAATGCTCAAAATTGAACTGAACGACAAACAGCGAGCGATGAACAATGATACACGTATCGAGATCAGTTCAAATTTCATGATCACTCAGAGGTCAGAGATCACCTCCAAAGATAAGCAATATTCTGTAAAGAAGGGATAGTCATGCAATAGCCGCACATTGTACAGTAGCATTATTCTATCAAATCAATACCCTTAAATCTATATAAATTCTTTCAAAAAAAAAAAACGAAATGCATGCATTCATAAGACAATCCTTCAGTTGTTTGACGAAGGAATAAACAGTCGAATCAAAAACTCTTCAAAAAAAGGGCGGTGAATAAATGAAAGTGAGTCTGATGATGTGGAAGTTTGGAATAATGCTAAATGAAACCAAAAAATAGTGAAAAACTTTCAAAACGAAAAAAATCATTGCAAAATCGAAATGGAAAATCATATAAAAGCTTATTTCGAAATTTCCTTTCGCTCTTAACAGTTCATTTTTCTTCTTTTTTTTTCCAAATTCAGCAATATGATGAAAAATTTCTGATGTGATGATTTTTACGCATAAACAAATAAAATATTTCAAATTTAGTAATACAATCATATTAAATTCTCAAATTCGGTATAAATAAAATTAATACCAAAAATACTAAAAATTAATACTAAAAATTGATAAAATTAATTAAAATTAATAAAAATTTCAATAGCAAATAATTCCTTGAAAATGTGCAAACAGTTAACGAAAATATTAATGGAGAAGAAATATCGCTTTCATTAAAATAAGGAAAATTAATGCGGAAATAACTCGAATATAAGAACATACAGAAAGAATCAGTAGTTATTGACTAAAAAAATGAGCGCAATAATACAAAGAAATTCGAAAAAAAACCGATTTACATATTCAAAAATTTGGAAAATGCTTATATTTTCTATACTAAGAAATGAGTATCTTCAGGAGGTGAGAACAGAAATCCCTAGCGATTCAATTTTGTCAATGCTAGAAACGATCATACGAAAGATTGAAAATTGGATTTTAGGTCCTTTTATGAAAAAATAATAAAGGTGCAATTTGATACGCAACACGAATGCTATCGGAAAGTGGATTTCACTATGCATAACGATTGCACTTGCGATTCGATTCAGGAATATCATCTGGATTGGCCGGTCCGAACTTTTCTGTTATCTTTAGCATTAACAATTTTGTTCTAAGTACGGTCCACATAGTATGAACTTATAATTAATTATATGACTAGACTCATATATAATATTTATATGAAACATCTTATCAAATCATTTCAAATCGGTAATAAACCATCAGTTATAAGCACAAACAGATTACCGATTCTATAGATGTTTTCTTTGTTAGCTGAAAAATATTGCATTTGTATTATTGCTAGAAAAATAACCCTCGCCTCGGATGAGATGAATAAATTTCCCATTATTTCTTCTAATAAATTTTGAGTGTCAATGTATAGATTTTGTTGCTTCAATGATGAATTGAATCAATAGTGCTATTTTGGGATTCCTAAAAAAGCTTTTGCAATCTTCGACGAATCAACCAGTCGTTTTCTTAAATAATTTGCCAAATATGGAACAGCACTGAGGGTGAATACTACTTCCCTGTTTAATTAATCTGTGAAACAGTTGATTCTTCTTTTATGGATGTGTGATTGCTGAATTCTCCACACGAAAATATCCGTCTGCTTCCTATTCCTCAAGGAAACCATGTTTTGCAGGTGACAATAAATCGATGTGGACTGATGGCGAATTCCGGACCTAATAAAGCAACATTTTGTTGTAGCAGCGCCCTTGATATCTCATTATAGATAATAAACAAGTATGTTAAAATAATATATTTTCTCTTACATTTAGTACTTGTTATGGTTATAATTGTTTTGTTGCTCGAGTGATCCTTAAGTGACAATCACCAAATTTAGTGACATGATAACCCTATCGCATTTGTAATAACAGATAATTTCATGACACATGGGTGGCATTTAGGCAAGACACCCACATTCGGAAACTTTCATGCCATGAATGAGACGTTTGCGTAGATCATTTTCCGAAATCGCATATACCACTTCAAGTGGATCATATTTTGTTGGTGCACAACATGGCTCACGAATATTTTGCAGCATTCGTCGATGTCCATGAGCGTTCTCATATTTCATACAACGTCCCGCACAATAATTTGCTTGATAACCGGTTGGTGCAATAATAAAATCATTAAAACCTGAATTTCTCTTTATTAAAAATTCTTTAGTAAAATGTTAGCAGAGTGCGAAGATTTTCTTTATTTAGCATAGTTTGAATAGTATGGACACTAAAATTTGTTCATCAGGATAATTGGAGTCATAGAAAGAGATGACTTCAGAAGACAATCTTCATATCATGCGCAGTTCAAGCGCTCAAAAGAGTTCGATCACATCGTTTGAGATTCATTTTTTAAGCTATCAACTGACAAATGCCGAATCACTAGATGCGGAAGAAATTTTTTGGCTGTTATCCATCTGCTATTGACCAATCACTTTAATTGTTGAACGATAGAGGGGGTAATCAGGCGAATTTGATTACCGAATTATTGTTTCGATTTTTTTTTGATGGAGAATTCGAAACGAGTAGAAAGTGAAATTGCCCGTTAAACAGACGACTGACCGATCTCGGTGAAATTGACGTACATGTGATGAAGACAGCATGAACCATCCGGTGAACAATTTGATGAGCGTCGTCGACGAGTTGACGTCGAACGTGGCAATGAGATTTGTATAATCGGTGAAACTTCACTATCTGTAGCGATAAATTGTCCTGAACGACAAAGAACACATCCATGTTGTTCACTACATAATCCACATCGCATAAGCTGAAATAAACTTTGTTCAAATCTTTGAAGATCATTATTTTCGATCGTTGATCAATTTCGACATTAACATTTATATTTTGATGCATTCAGCACAACTGTAATAAATTTTTAAATTATTTAATTCGATTCTAAATAAATTTGTAAATCAACCACCAAGCTTTATTTATTTATTTATTTATTTGTTTGTTTATTAGAGATAGAGGAAGATAACAAATTGGATTAGCATAATATAGAGCAGCAAATTCAAATGTAGAGGCTGTATACGTTTCAAACTAGTTAAATAATGCAAAAAAAAAAATTATCCTTATTCAATTTGATCATTCTTTGAACTTCAACACTTTAATCGATGAAGCATTCGAGGAGAAAATAATTGAAGGTTCATTCCATGTAATTAAACGAAATATACATCACTATTCTTTGTCACATCTTTGATTTTTCTCATCTTCTCGTTAGAATATACTTTTATGCTGTAATAATTTAAAGTTGCAGAAAATATTACCGCAAAAAAAAATGAAACACAACGGAAAAATATTCACCGAAATAATTATTGAAATTTTAAACGATCGCTTCACCTGAATAGTGTGCCCAGTTTGTTGTTCATTAGTCCATTCACGAACGGCTAATGTCATATCAATTTGTATTGTATCACCAATTGCCGCTGTTAGTCGTTCAGTTTTAAGTGCTCTTGCAGTCTCTGAAAATATATTGCACATTGCATTTGTGTGTGTGTGTTTTTTTTTTTTTTTTTAGTTAGTTTTCATTTCATGCACATTCGAGTGTGCTATAAATATGATATTATAGCACATTTATATTATAACACAACCCTTGCTTACTAGATTGCTTCTCATATAAAATCAATGTTTTTTTCAAGGTATAAAATGATGCTGTAAATCCTTCTGAATAATATTTATTTTTTTAATTTTTCAATATAAATTTTCTTTTAGAAAAAAAAACGACTATTTAAATATCAAATTCAACAGTTGAAAATTATTGCCGCTAAAGTTAAGAGAATCATCGATATATGTGCATCTTCCACATAAAAATTCCATCAAAGTAACATAAATAGTTAAAGAATGAGAAGCTATGAATTAGTAAGTTTTATTGTCAAACTATTTTTTTTTTTTTTGATTTTAAAAATTTGATCTTATCAGACGTAGTCCTCTCCAATTATATAAGGATTATTATTGATTGCTCAGATTCCGCACAAAAACGATGTTTTCAACTGAAATTTTTAGTTACTATGAAAAATCTTGAAATATCTTATAAAAAAAAACTTTTTTGGCGTTTTTAGTCGAATTTTAATTGAATACAATACTTCCACTGCAGTATTTGTTCATTGGCTCATTATATAGTAAAGCTGATGGGAGTCTCTGTGCCGTCTTCCTCGTTCTCTACATTTTCCGTACCTTTGCCTTACCTCTCTCTTTTCCTACCACCTTTCGGCTATCTCAACATCCCTTATGGAAGAAGGGAAAAGGTAATGAAGCAGTTTTATCCATAAAATGCTAAATATTACGTGTGATTGGTTCGATCTCACTCAACTCTACTACTTCGCCGTTCGTATCGTCTGCGAGAGTGAATACGAGAGCCGCCGATGCAACAAAGTCGATACTTGAGTCAATATCGAAATGAAAGCAATTGGGAATCACTTCACCGGCCAACGATATGCAATGCGGATCATCTGCAATTGTTTGTTCTTTCACAATGATGCAGCGAGCTTTGAAATGAGAACAGAAGAGATGGGAAGAGGAACATCCCACAATTTTCTAGGAAGAATGGAGAGGGAATGATGCAGAAGCCAATGAAAACTCCCGTAGAACCGAGGGCCGTTAGCTCAAATAATTCGTCGCCCCAGTAGGACTCGAAGAGTTTATACTTTTTAACTTTGCAAAAAAAAGTTGAGGAAGAAAATTATTCCGAGCATGATTGAACTGCTCTTTACAATGAAACCGCTTTAAAATCCTGGAAGCTCGGAAATGCTGAAAGCTACATTTGAAGTTATGACAGCTACATGTCGTATGATTGCCTCGAGAAGCCTTAGTTATTATCGCTCTTTAAATCTGCGCTCTCTCTCAGTCAAAGTAGCTGGAAAAATTGCAACTTTAGTAGATCTTGATCGCTGCTTTACAATGTTTCTTTCACCTAGTTTGTATAGAATATTTTTAGATTATACGCGCGATATTAATTTGGCGATTACCTAGGCGACGAGCAAAGACACTAAAGAAAATCCGCAATTAGCTTAATAACCATATTATAAGAAAACAAATGAAGAATCACGCTATGGAACCCGGCGCATTACGCACTTTTTGCATCCTCGCCACCTGATTAGACAATTTTCACACAAGCTGTCAATAAATAGTGAGGCATTTGTATTGTTTTATGAGTGCCCGAAATATATGCAAATATTTCTTACCATTAATTGCTTATAACACCTTTCCGATTTAATGAATCGGTGTAAAAAAGTGGTTTATAAGTTTTTATAGTAGAGTGGATTACACTCATTGAAATTTCATAACTCTAGCTTCAATGACGTTCAACTTGAAAGAGACAGATAAACAAGCGCACAAACATATAAATGCACAAAGAAAAAAACGTTGCAATGATGGGTATCGCAATGCAAATTTCCAAAAGAGTATAATTATGAAAGGTTTCATAAAACTCAAATGAATCTACTATTATTTTAGCCGGGCAACACCAGTAACAAGTAACTTTTCCTGCTTATAACTTTAGTCATAGAATATCAACATATTATATTAGATAAATAAATGCGCTTTCTATGAATAATATTTTGTCGTCTAATGCTTGTGCTAATCAATCCTCGTTGACGAAGTGATAAAAAGGAAAAGAATAGCGTGTTGAAATGCTAACTCTACCTCTTCAAATTTTAGTGATTCTACCTAATCCCGAAAACGAGGAAAATTTGACGATTTTTCAATTTTTCATTGCCTACGACAGTATATTCATAAGTGATAAGGTACTTGAAGTTGTTTCCTTACCAGTTTGTCGTCGTATCTCCATCCATTTAATCAGTATTCTATTTTCTATGAGAGAAGCTCGCTAATGCAACTGCAAAAGCATCCTATCTACTACTTAAATATTCTACGAATTTATCTCCTATGCTGCAAATCACATAAATTATGATTGCATATGTAAATTTAATCGCTACCAAAAAAGCGATGCAAAATTTACATAAATCAAATTCCCAATAATTCCCAATTCTATCATTATAACCCAAGAATATCTTGCTAAGCAGCGTATATTTCTCCGAGGTGCCATATGCTAATTATAAGAGAACATATTTGAGCAGCAAATCATCGTTTGATCTATTTTGCAACATAATATTGTGTTCTGTGTAATGAGTATTTAGTAATTTAGTACATATAATATGTGCTTCAAGTTTTTAAGTTACTCTAGGATATTTTTTGGTTTTTTTTTGACTTTACTATTTACTCTATCGTTCCGATGCTTTCTCGCAATCGATCATTGATTAAAAATTGTCAAAATATATATATATATGAAGAGTTTTCCTAAATTGCATGAGAAAATATTTGAGAGATGAGAATAACGAATTAAGACGACTAAAATAGAAAATAAATAAAATGCATCATGAAATCAACCAGATAAATTATGAGACCAACCAGGTGAATTGGCGATAATAATACGTTCTTCTTCAGCATCAGAGATTTCATCGTTCGTATTCACAACATGCCTATTGACAGCTAATTTTGACGTATCCACATGTGGTAATTTCTCTCCAAGTCCTAACTTCTCCAATAATCGATGCTTTTCGGCGTTTAACCTTCTTGACCTTTCTGCTTCGTCATTTTGACTTGCCAGATGTGCCACTGAGGAAATTACGGCAAGAGCGAATATATAGAGCAACATCCCAACCTGCAGAAATCACACAAAATCAAACCAAAAATATATTGCATTTGAATAACTTTAAGTACCATTCCATTGATAAACGTCCGAAGTATTATATAATTTATATTTTATATTGTATATTATATATTATGTATTATATATTATATAATATTAATGTATCATATATTAAATAGTGCATTTATTTTATATAATATATCATATGAATGTATTATATACTTCTGATGAAGCTTATTAATGCATATTGAAATGAATAAAATTGCAGTGAGAACTGCTGCATCGTTTCAACTGTATAGACGAAATCTGATGTATGCCCAATTCTTTGAGTGGAAGGAAGCGGCAATTCTTTGAGTGTTAAAAAAGACGACTACTGTTGGAATAATTGAATTCCTACTTGAACGATGGACAACTTTAAGATCAGATACAACAAAAGGCATACGACACTATTGTCACGCAGATCGTACTGCAAAATCTCACAGATCTCTCCTGACTCCCATGTTATTAGCACTCCTACATTTAAATAACCTGCTTCATTGATAATGGGTAACTACAGTGACAGGTGATGTTCGCTTCAGCAAAGGATTGGAGAAATCCCCATCGGTCCGTTTTATTACCCTTCCTCATCTTCTTTTCCTTTACCTCGTTTACCAGAAATGAAACGCATAGGAAACTGCTTCTGTATACAGATGATGAGCAATTTCTGTATCAGGGAAGGGTTATAACTAGAGACCTAGTGCTGGATTTCATGGCCTCAAATTTTGATGAAATCGTGGAGCACTTAGGAAACAATATATATGAGGACCAACTATTCGAAAATCGTAACCTATCAAACACCGCTCCTTCTATCAAATGTCTGAGGTCGATCCAGACTTAAAGTTAGTTACGAATAACATACATACGAAGAGCAAGTTGCAAGACAGAATGAGGAACCTAGACCTTTTCCTTAACCGAAAACTAATATCGGTCGAAGGCATTTCAATATGGTATCAAAAGAGCGTTCCTTCCATCCTCTGCAACTTGCGCGCTATTCAAACCTTTGTTTCTGAAGCACAATCCATGTAGATTACCAGTCAATATCTTTATTTATCAGAAAATCAAGCTGTTTATTCCGGTGACGATGACTGAGCATGAAACTCTCCCCCACTGGTGCTAAAATATGGTATTCGAGTCACACATCAGAGAAAAAATACAAGAAAATCGAGGATCTCTGGGCAAGAAACTACTGAAAGGAAATCAATCATTTTGTGAATATCGAATTTCAAAAATTGATGATAAAATTGATGCGAGACGAAAACTCTAGCTTATTCCCTAACATAGCTACCTAAAGTCAGCACTAGAAAAATCAACTCATGCGGAATCTATAAAACAAATATGGGACAAAGATCGATTAGGTACCGTGTAACACTGTTGCTTAAGTTGTATGAAGACATACGATAGAATGAAATCTATGATGTGACATAAAGACAGGTCATCGAATATTGTTTTGTATCAATAAAATAAATAAAATGGACTAGGACGTTGAGTTTGCAACACTGAAATTTGAAAAATTTCAAGCAAGAATCAGAAAAAAAATAAAATAAGTTTGAACAATTTTAACTGTTAAGTGGAAACGTTTGGCAGAAAATGTAATGAAAGAAAAAAGGCAATTTGAGGTAGCGATTAAGTATTATAACAAGGTCAAAACATGATGTAAACAGTAAATGAGTTTTGAAGTAATAGGAATAATTGTATAAAGTTGAGCGTTGGAATTGAAATTGGAGGTGTTTTTAAATGAATTTTTCTAAATTTTATGAATTGCGAGTTTCGTTATCAATCTATTTCTCTCCGTTTTGCTGTTTCATAAAGAAAGAATGCTTGCCGTATAAAAATTAAGCTCCTGAGAGCAAAAAAAAAAAAAAAAAATGTCGATTGCGAAAGCCTTCTTGAATAAAACTTCGCAGACGGCGTCACCTTGAATGAAACTTATCCATGCCGCAATTTTCCCAAGTTTTTGCTTGCTTGGCAAGAGAAGTTTTCGAGAAAGTGGGAAGTGAAGATCAAAAAAATTTTTTCCCTCAACAATTCATCGCAATTGAGGATCTATCGAGAAATGGTTCTCTAATGGGAAGGCAATTTCCTCCACATCTACCCACGGAAGCGTTAATGCTCATCTCACGAACAACAACGCTAACAATTTAGTCGACCTTTGAAACGAGCAAAGATCTGATCGGCTTAGTGGAAGAGGCGGGGCCGAGCTCCTGAAAAATGGTGGACGACATGCGGACGCCCACTGAGTAATGTCCCACCCGCTGTCTCTGCTGCTAGTGCTAATTGATCCTCTGATGTAGTGGAAAGGTTCACACTATTAAAAGCATCGCTTGCATACAGAATATGCGATAGGAAGGAGTCAATAGAAATAGTAGATGGCTCCGGAGTCGGGATTTCTTACGCAACTCATCTACTGGAATTAAATCGGTCGGTTGTCCAATATTTGTCAATTATTGAGGTACAGCCTACTAAATATGCTGGTGGAGTTCGCAGTTGGGGCCACCATTATTCGCTAATATGCTTCCGGATTTTAGTTTAGTGAAATAATGGATATTATAAAAAACACAAGTTTGATGGTGGCATAGATTCAGAAATAAGATAACCGTACGAGACGTATACCAGCACGATATGCGCTTTTTGCACTTTCGTGCTGATAAATTCTACTGAGCGCAGAAATGATCTAGAAGATATGATATTAGCTTCAATGATTTCATCCAACTGGTTCACGAAGCACTGGAGAAAACATCCAGTTTTGTATCTTTCCATTCGTGGCCAACTGTTTACTAGCAATTGCAAATGCAAATCCTAGCCATTTCAATAATTCATTGAGACGATTCCCAGTAGTAGAGAAGTCATGCTTAAAAGATCAGCTTATGTGCATATTACATTCCAAAAAAAAGAGCGCAGTTGTTTTTACGGTTCACCTTGATGAAACCGATAAACACACTTACTGATGAATGCTATAAACTTGGCAAGCCATATCATACCCACATATGTGGTGTATATAGCCTTTGTATTATGATTTTTCACTATAACTTGCAAAATTCGGATACGATCTTTCAATGCGAATCTTGCAAACAAGCATTTAAAAAATCGACTATATTTTCTACAATTTTGTCGGATTTACAAATGTATAAAGTGAATGGATCTTTCAATGGTCGCCGATTAATTGAAAAAAAAAATCTTTCATTTTCGTTACTATATAAACTCACTGCAACGGAAATATTAGAGGAGAATTTTGCACACTATCGCATATTCTTCACGCATAAATGAAGCATTACGCTTAATTTCATCTAGTTTAATAAATATGCATCAAAAAATTTGAATACTATGTATAATTTATTTGCATAAAAAATATGATACGATAATTAAAAAATTTGCATAAATTTGCATAAGAAATTCGCATAAAAATGATAATTTTAAAAATATAATACGCCTGATGAAATGATGCAACCTTTTTTATCGCACTTTTAATTTTCTTCTCTCTCTCTCCCTCCACTGTCTCTTTCACTATTCATCAATATCAAAAAACGCCGTTGATGCGTTCGTATGAACAGTTGAACGCTTATTGAAGACAATAAAATTTGTTGCTAATATTTCTTCAGTTCAAAGATGAGCAATACATACATATATATATATAATTGTCTACCGTATCGAATAAATAGGAATTGAGCAGAAAATATATTGTTTTAATTAAAGTTTGCGATACGATAACATGAACTTTTATTATAGTTTTCACTTTAAGATCATTTATGCAGATAGATATTGAAAAGAAATTGCTTCTATGCATAAATAATTAGTTTGACTATTTTTGAATTATTTTTATTATTGCTTTTATTAAAATATATTCATATTATTAATAGTAAAAAGTTATAGTAAAACATAATTATAGTAAATATTTAGTATATATCATAATTGTAGTAAAAAAACATACTATTCATATTTAGTAAAATATATTTATTAAAATATAGTAAAAGATTCACATTATATGTATGCAACTCATTTTTTTAGTGCATTTTATTAGTGATTTCATCTTTTTTTTTTATTTCAAGAAACAAAAAGTTTCATTCGTTGATAAAACTATTGGGTAAAAATGTCCAATTTAATGGATTTTAAATTGCAAACAAAATATTTTTTTTTTATCGTCACTAAGATATGTAATCATATCGTAGCCAAAGTCCGCTATTATATGCTCATGCACGATCTTAATGTTTATATCGCTTCTTATCATTGTTAAATGATCAACTTAATTCAATATAAATTTTTAAAAATATTAAATGCTAACTGAAAAAAAAAGTTTTTAAAAATGTGACGACAAATAAATTGTGATAGTGAAAAAATGAGAACCGTCTATCTCGTAGTGTTATTAAGTGAATAAAAGTTACCCCATGCAAAACTAACTTAATGGAGATTACCATAAAAGAAAAAATTTATAATTGTGCTCTCTGATGAAATTTCACAAAGGTGATTATCTAAGAATTTATTGCACTTAAAATCTATACAATTGATTATTTAGAAGTAGCAACAAAATTTCTTGAAATTTCTTCCTCAATAAAATACACAATTTTTGATTTACAAATATTTCTCAGAGGAATATCGTCGTGAAAAATTAAAGAAAAAAGAAATCCACACAATATAATATGGCGATCAAAAGAAAATCTCATCCTGAATAAGAGAAATTTTTACGAATTGTTCGCAGTAAAAAAAAACTTTTTTGAAACTGAAATCTATAGAAAATGCAGTAAATTCAACATTTTATCACCACATTTATGAGCAGTTCCATTTGTTCAAACGAATAGATATTATCGTTGTAGGATTTTTTTGGTTATGAAAACAAAACAAAAAAAAAATACTGCAAATTGAACGATAGAAGAATGCCTTAGTGAGAACATCTTATGAAGTGAATTTTTAATATTCGTGAGACATAAAAATGCTACATGAAAATGGGATTGTATAACATCTAAGTAAATATAGAAGTTCTATGAGTCTATCGATTTTGAATGATATTATTGATTTTAAATGAGGGGATTATATCAACAAAGTGACTATCATTGAACATTCACTAAGATGGAAAAGATAATTGATATGAAAGATTGATCTAATCATTAATTATCATTAATTAATCATCAATTAATTAATTATCATTGCAAGATTAGAAGTCGATATGAGCCTTAATATCGAATTGTCTTGTGCAAATTTATTCCTTACCGAGGTTACCTTACCGAAATCATCAAAGTTTTCTGTCCTTAGCTCAAAATTCTGAAAACATAAGATGGAGCCTCAAGCTTGAAACAAAACTATAAAATAGAAATGCAAAGTAATTTTGAAAATGCAAAATAACGAGTAATTTTGGGCGGTATAACGATGATCGGCACAAGAAATGCTCTACTGTCGAAGTACTAACATCTCGATCGCAACTAGACGACAGTATTCGAGACTGGAAACTGAGTAGAATGAGCTCTCGACGAAGATTCAACCCTTTTTAATGTGAAATGGTTAGTTCCGGCTTGTCAACCTCTCAATCTATACTTCATTATATATCAATTGCTCAACGAAATATTGAAGAGGCCATAATTACGAAGTAAAGCAAATATTAATCTTCACTTCGAAAGTCATTCATTAGAAATTATTAAGTATAATAAACGCCTCCGAAATGAGCGTAAAAAATTTGAACTTTTGAAAAATCGTAAAAAGTAGATATTTGTTTGAGAGAAAATACAAAAAAAGAAAAGGAAAAATGTGTATGACATATGTAATAGCATAGGCACTAGAAAAAAGAGGCAAACAAGGCGATATTAAATAGGGTGAAGGAAGATAATTACGGTATATTATTGGTAGCATACGGTAAAATGTTGACTGTGAAATGAGTATTAAACAGTCGATAAATAAGTATATGAGATTTAAAGCATTAAAACAAAGATCGATTTTTCATAAGCAAGTAAGCACGCTCGGACTGACTAAACACGCAATGAAATTTTCACGTTAGGCTTTTTTTTGAGATTTCATTTGCTTTTTTCCGCTCTTCCAACCTCTTAAGTAAAATGCTTTCGAGTTTTGCAGCACTCTATTTAAATTTTGTGCATAAATAAATAGACAAATGAATATATTGTGTTCGGCCCAATCAGTAAAAAGTGAGCGGTTTCGTCATATTTCTTTAAAGATTTCATTTATGATTTAAAAAAAATTTTTTTTCTCTTAGAATGCAACATTATTAATTGAAATTTGCAACTGGCCCGTATTTTTTCTCATCAAAGTTGGCGCTGAATATTGCAAGAGCTCTCTTTGCAAATATAAAGAACAGATTGAAACCCGTATGAATCGCTTTCTAATAAATCATCAATTATTAGGCATTTTTCAATTTTCAATGATTGTTTCTCTTCAGGGGTTAAAAGTTGAGACTTTTTTCAACTTTTTTCTCAACTCGAATAAATAAGAATTTTTAGTTCGTTTTATCGATCTGTAATATGCGTCAAATTTTTGGATTCTATGAAGTATAAGAAGATCAGTATTTACAATTTGAGTTCACATCGTTTTATTAAAGTTCATTCTAACTTCCTTAGTGAATTGTTCAATTAGCAAGAAGTGAAGCATTCGTACAAGAAGAGATTCATGAATGAATAAATCACATATCAAAATTGCACTTAAACGAATGGTGTTTATTTTAAAAGTGAATTCAACACACATAAACATCATATAATATCTAATTTACAATTATTTTACGTCGATTGAAAACGAATATAAATACGCTTAATTAGTAAGCGAATTATTTGAGAATCGATAAATCTCTTTTTTTTTTACAAATCTCTTCTCTTTTCTTGAAAAATGTGATATGAATTCTTTTTGCTCATTTTTTTTACGCGCATCGAAGTTAATTTCTATAGATTCTATAATAAAATCAAATGTCATAGGAAACTGGCAAGTTGTTTTCTTTTTTATATATGTTATTAAATACGGCAATTGTTAGCAATGTTGCAGCTGAGAGCATTTAAAAGTTTTTCCGGAGTCAATCTCCTATATGAGTTGATTTATACGGATATTTCGAAAAAAAATGATTTTTTTTTTGATAATGGCTCACCGACCAGCTAATTTCTAATTAATTATGCAAATGAATATCTAGTTACATCTTAATCCGGTGTAATGGTAGACGAATGAATGAATGTAAATATGCAAAATATTTTTTAATTAATGCCGCCTTCACGATAAGCTCCTATTTTGTAGCGCTAATACGACATAGCGCACGACCCAGATTATTTTGAGTTGATTAGCACTAGATATAAGCCAACTTCTAATCAATGCATAAGCATGTTGTTTAGAATATTAAGGCTCGTATTATTTGATAGCTTACTGCAGATTTCTGCTCCTCCGTATTTCACTATTATAATTAATACACTTAGAAACTGTTCAATTAAAATTCATTGCTATTTCTCAATTTTCAAACTTTTCATCGAAAATTTCAAAGATTACCATCGAAAAGAATTGTCGGGGACTTCGCATACGAGGCTTTCAGGTGCGCCTAACTATTATCTACCTTGCCATAGTGATTCCTTTCACCATATTTTACGATCAGTGATAGAGACCGTTCTGTAAGTTTACATTAAAAAGATTTGCATTTGCAAGATAAGCTCGCTGTGTCCGTATTTCTGTGTGCGCCTAGTTACCTATAAATAATAATTTGTTACTTATCCATGCAGAAAAGGTGCGCCGCAAATTTTAGACCTCTAAAAGTGTATTAAATCGGTTTTTTTTTTGTGTAGACAAGTGCATCAAGAGCATGCGTTATCAGGAAGGTGGACTGCTTGTATTTCAACGCCATATGAAATTAACTTTTTTATCATCTGCAGACAGATGTATATTATCATGGTTTCACTCCTCCAACTTGCGAACAAGTTTCTTATCGACTTTTGCGCTGCTTCAAAATAATGTACGTACGTTTCATACGGAGTTGGTGTTGTCAATGTCGAATTCAATGAAAGCAATGATATATTGCTGAGAGATCCATATAGCTTTTCGAAGAACAAAAGAACGAATCAATGCAGAATCGATGTGATGCTCACAGGAAATAATTCTGTGAAAGTCGTTATATGACTCAAAGCTTTATTACATGAGTATGTAAATTTAGTATTTTTTTCGCTTAAATTTTCCGGTATAGAGCGAAAGAAAATATGAAAAATTTTTATTCAAGATATTCTTTAATGAAAAATATAGAAAGCTTCTAAATGATATTCATACTTCTTTCACCTTCAACGTACACTTGTCCATTTTCCTCTTCCACAACGACAATCTCATCACATTTTTTGTGCATAATAATCCAATCTAATTTCCTCTTATTTTGCTGATTGTCAAAATGCTTGAAAAATCACTCTACATTGTTTACGCGGTACAACAATTCGACATGCAGTAGTATACGACGTACGCGTAGTGAGGCGGCGTGCGGCTTTTGGTCTTTCTGCTTTCATTTGGCCTTTGCAAACAGCCGTCTGTCAATAAAGGGCTGACAGCCGTAGTTGCACCTTCTTGTGCATTCCATTTCCAAAGTTTCATTAGAGGATCGTGATTATACTGCTGCTTTTAGGTATTAATGAATGTCGTAGCGGCTAGGAAGCGATCTTCTATACAAGGATAGGATGAACATCACTGAGCAATGTTATCGAATAGTTGATCACGGTTTTCATTTAAAGAAAGTAACACAATCACTGTAAAATTTTCCTCACATTTTGGATACCATAAATGATATTTTTATTATATAATTCTGCTTTTAAATCCATAAACGAATCTGCAGTTAATGAACAAATTTCATACTGCTATTACTCTTAAGCGCTTTCAATCGATCATTGCTTTCTGCTTTTATTGAAAGGCTGAAATATGACGACGACTAATAATTTTGAAACTTTGCTTTGATTATTTCCTAGAATTGCTATTCCAGATTTGTAATCTT
This sequence comes from Baylisascaris procyonis, assembly GCA_037389465.1. Classification (NCBI taxonomy): domain Eukaryota; kingdom Metazoa; phylum Nematoda; class Chromadorea; order Rhabditida; family Ascarididae; genus Baylisascaris; species Baylisascaris procyonis. The sequence goes on from JAZARR010000197.1 coordinate 9,534,014, forward strand.
ATTCCTATTGAATTGAATTATTTTTAATTCGAATTTAAATTCAGGTTTCTTTGATTTTTTTTGTATTGTATATTGAATAAATTTGAGAGTTTATATGATGAAGTTGATGCGCAAGTCAGTATCAAGTTTAATTTAGCTTGAATTATTTAGAGTATTTGAATTCTGCGTTAAAAATTGCTTATTAAATTGAATTTGAATTTCCTACTGATATTCATTCCTTATATATATATATATATATATATATATATATATATATATATGTATATATATATATATACGCAGAATTTAAAACGATTCGTGTATCGTTCAAAGAACATCTGAATACACCGTACTATCCAATTGTTCATTCAACAGACATATGCAAAAATTGCGCAAAAAAAAACAGCGCATATGCAAAAAATTCTGCATATAGCCGCATTTTCTATAAATGATATGCGTTAAAAAAAGCGATATACGTTCATTTAGAAAACGGATTTCTTTCATTCGCACTCCGACTTTTCATTCGCACTGCCAATTTTCATTCGCATTCCGATGTTTTAAATAGTGTGCAGAGTTTAACTACCTGAAATGAGTATTTATTTGTTACGACTCATTAAACTTGAAAAGATTTCTATCAGCATTCAATTTTTCCGTTCTGTGCATATCACAGAATCTGAGCTGAGGTTATTAGCTCGATGAATCTTATGTATCGGTGCTGCATTCCATTCGATGATCGGATTCCAAATCAGAATTTTTTTTTGAGGATGAAACAACCTCGCCTCTAGAAATTTGAATAAAAAAAAGTTTAACAATAGATAGATTGAACAACGTCGCCTTCAGTTTATAAATCCCTATTTGCGACAAAAATTAGCACAAATAATTTATTTTCCTCACATCCGAAACGATACAAGCTGTTGTTTTTTCTTGCCGGTTTTCAAGTAAAAAGGATCTCACCTAATCCTTTCTACTTAAAAATACCAGAAAATTCATATCCCTTGTTAGCACAATATATATTGCAAACACTTGTCATAATCCAATTTCTTGATTCTAGTTAGATGGGTAGTATAGAACGAAGCAGCGAGTATGATATCGATGTGCTCCTATCCGAGAAAATATACAATCCAGGTGATACGATTCAAGGAGTGATACAATTTCGGCTTAATCGGAAACTCTTTTGCGATACAATCACTGCACAACTCTATGGTACCGCAAAGGTGTTTTGGACAACAAATGAGGTATATTGTTACATATTTATCATCGGAATCATCAACATTGACTATAAGTTCTTAAGGAGGACATAGCTTGTTTTCACGGATTTTCTATTTTTATTGACAAAATCATACGCATATCAGTTTTGCGCACTTTGAATTATCCATTTGGGGAGATTTTATTCAGTGCTATTGATAAAATTGTGTTTGTCAATTATGAACTGTTAGAATTGTTGTACTGCTGGTCAATAATATTTTGAAATAGGATCTATCAATAAGAAGTTGTGAAAAATTATAGAAAATTTTATGAAGAATGTGAGAAAAAATTGGAAAAAAAGTTGTCAGAAATCTGCCCAAATATGATAGCGTATATACGGCATTACTTTGATGAATTAATTTAATGACTGCTTAAGCTAAAATTTGAGGGTTGAATATTTGCTGAATGCTTTTTCGCCGGTGAAATTTTCCATCGACTTGTTCGAGAAATTTTGAAAGTTATTTACCGTAGAGATTTTTAATCGTCTGATGTCTCAAACGTTCACTTGTCTATATCTCATGTTCACTTTACAAAAGATGCTCTCTGCCGTTCATATTCACACACTTTTGTGTTTCTCCATATGGGGACTTTGAAATAAATAAATAAATAAATAAATAAATAAATAAATAAATAAATAAATAAGTGCATAAATAAGTAAATAAATGAATGAATAAATATATCGAATCTGTGGCATTTTGTTGAATGAATACTGCTGAACGATACTGTTTTTGTTCGTTCCGCGCTACAAAACCTATTTTGAAATTAAGGAAGTGAGTGGAAAATATTCTTAAAATGAACAGGTAAAAGCTCCCATCTACAGATGGAATTAAAAGTCGCAAATTCAAGCAGCAAGTAGAATAACTAGTGTTGGAAGCAGTTAAGTCACTATGACACAGCCGCATGTAGTTAACGGTGTAGAAATAACTGAAAGATCACTAACACATGCATGACATACCTACAACAAAATTAGCTTTCACTTTTAGTATACCCTTGCAAGTTTGCATTTGCAAACACATTATGGCGGTCCTATGTCTGTGTGTGTATATCTGTGTCCCCGGACGTTTCATTTGCATGACTGCTGAAGCCGGAGTTATGAATTTCGATAGGCCCAAGGCAACTTGTGGTATTTCTAACGTTATTACCTGTTTAATAATACCATTTCTGTTTATTAGCATATGATTTAGAGATGCTTCTTCTAAAAAAAATTCTTCCCATATGTGCATTATGGAAATGCGCTTTTGAAATAATTAACTGATTGGAAAATGATTATTTTGCAGCCTCATAATGGTAGCTTTCAACCCGTTGCTCATGGGCAAAAGCGGACTCTTATAGATAAGAAAATTGTGGTTTGGAATGCTGAAGGTAAAAAGCAACTTCCTTCAAAGCTTACCGTAAGTATGTGACATAATGTTTACTTCATTTATTGTTTAAGACTATTTTTAGCTGTATTAAATTATTTAAAAATTTTTTGCACTTATTCAATTAATCTTATATGTTCACTATTAGCAGATTCACTCACTGATCGGGCAATTCAAACAAGAGTTCATTTGAATCGTATTGTTTACAAATCTCTTCTCATTTGATACAACTACCTAGTTTAAGGTTATGAACCCAAGCTTCTGATGTTCTTTCTAAACCATTTTTGACATCGATTTCTATAAGTAATGAAAGTGCAGGTGTTATTTTTTTATAAAAGAAGTTTCCGGCGCTATATTCTTGATCATAAAACTGCTTTATTTATGTGACAAGCAACCTGCAATGCTATTTGTTGAAGGACTTTGGAAGAGCGGAAAGAAGAGATGAGACCTTTCTAGACAATTGACAAGTCTGAGTGCGCTTAGGCTAATAGTAGTACTCCAAGGACCAGAAAGGGTTTTCAACTCAAGTTTAAAAGGGTCGATCTTACTCTTGCCATCCCCCTTTGCTTCCCCACTCTCCTCCAAAGCTCTAAAAAATACCCATTTCCATTTCGCACTTTTTTGTCCTTCAGTCTTCTGAATGAAAAATTTATTTCATAAGTAAGCGAATGCGAGTGGTGTTTATGAATTCATTAAAACGGGATCAATTAGTCAATTCTCTCAATAACACTTGATATCAATTAGTCAATTCTCTCAATAACACTTGACATGATATGTTGTATTTCATTCGGCATTAGTAATTCACTCATTAATGATGTGGTGTGCAATAATTGAGATAAATTTTGCAAAAAAATAAATAAATAAAAATAAAGAATCGATACTTGATACCATCATGACGGTTTATCACTTCAGATGGAAGATATCATACGATTATCATCACCTACGGCGATTCGACCGATGAAAGTCGAAAAATCAGAAGACGACTGTGGATTGGAACGCGGTCGACATTCAATGTATTTTTCTTTCGACTTACCTAAAGATGGATTGCATACCTCTTTCGACCAATGTGGTTGTTGTGGATGTGTGCGATATTTTATCCTTGTAAGATTTATTCTTAATTCTTGGAGTTGAATAAAGATATTTGATGCTCTAATCTTAATTCTTAATCAGGAGCAGGATGTAGATATATTAAAAGGTGCATGGCGTATCACGCTTTAAACTATGAATTTTAATTACTGAAGAGAGGAAATTTTGACGACATTTTTGCGGAATATCTCTGAAAATGAAGGAATATACTATTTCAAGTTTTCGGCTATTTTCCTTCGCTGTTTTAGTAAATTTTTTTTTATTTAGTAGATACTTCACGGAATAATACCATTGCGGTGAAAAAAAGGTAAATGCTCCACTGTTCTATGAGATTAATGAAATTCTGTGGGAAGAAATTGGTGGAAAAATAATGAAATTTTCATTTCAATTTTGCAGAAATAATGAAAATTTTTCAGGCGGTTAGTACAATTGCTGTATTATTATCCGATAATTTCCAGGTACAAATTCTCTCCAATGAACAACTTATAGCGAAAAGAAAACTGCTATTTCCGGTAGTATGTGCAGTCGATCTTATGGAAAATCCGATTGCCATTGAAAGCGAAGATGTTAATCGAAAGATTAACTTTGGAAAGTATGTTGCCATATATTGATTTAGTTAGCACAAACATAAAGAGTTGAAATCACAGCTGATTGCTCCAAATGGTCACTAAGAATGGTCATTCTCAAATAATACCGTTTTGCTATCATTCATTTGGAAAGTGTATTGCTTTGTGCTGATTTAATTAATATATAAGACAATAGTTGAAGCTCATAGTTGATCGCTTCGAATGGTCACTATGAATGGTCGTCTCAGATAATATCCTTTGCTATCCTTCTCAACATATTTGCATCCGTAATGTTTATTGCGCTTATTTCTTCAATAATGTTTGGGATTATTCGTTCGTTTATAAAAAGAAAAAAAAATCATTGCAGAAATGCTTATTTGAATGTTCAATTGCATCTAGCGAAGAAAGGTTTCATACCCGGCGAGAGGATCCCAGTTCGCATATTCATCGATAATCGGTGAGAGGATTTTTTTTCTTTGCATTGATTGATATAAGAATGTAGATAAGCTATTTTAACAATTTTCTATATGCAACAAAAAATATTTATTGCCGGAAAAAATCTACGATGAATGTTTTGAATAACAAAATACGCTAATTATGAAGTGCAATAGCCATTTTTTAAGTTTCTATGAGAAATAAGGCGGCATGCGCATGTCGTTATCAGTGAAATGCTTAGCAACATCTTATGGCCGATCTGTGAGAGCATCTCAGTTATTGAGCCATTTAAATTGCTAGAAACTCGGATATGCGATGTTTATCACTTAGGTACTAAGCAGACAAAGAGCCTAGTTATTTGTATTTTTTTAGCAGTGAAATCGGGGGTTGAAGTGAATGATTAAAAAAAGTATTTATTATTTTAAATCACTAAAAATTAATTAAAATTAATTTGTACGAAACAGCAAAAATGAGAACTGCCTTAGGTCTTAATAAATCTTAGATCAGGAGGATGCTTCCATAAATTCTTAGGTGAATATGAAGCCATCATTAATTAGCTAGTTTATGTCATCTGTTGAATTATTAACTACCTCAATTTCGCATAATTATTTATTATTGAATTATTCTTTCTTTGATTTGTTGACATATTAGCCGAGGCAATTGTTGTTATTTTTACTTTGCGTAAATTAAAGATGTGTCTACTAAACAACGTTGAATTATTTATTTATTATAGATCTGGGAAATCAGTGAAATATGCTCATTTATCTATAGTGCAACATGCTTTTTGTATGGCGAATTATCCATATCCAGTTGACAAACATTCATATATGGAGACGTCCGGTATGAAAACTCTGTTTTTTTTCTTTCATATTGTTTTTTGAAACATCTGTATTATAAAATATCAGAACTCTAAGTTTTAACCTTAAAAGTTTTTTTTCTTCGATGGTGGTCTTCTCTTTGATGGCCTAGCTATAAAATGATAGCGATTTGGTTTTGCCAATTCATCTAATGTAGTCGAAGAGGAGAGCATTGGCTCAATTGTTTGGCTAGAGCTTTTTGCTGAACTGTATTATGTCCTAGAGAATCCATACATCGAAAGGCTTTTTTTCTCGATGGAGAACGATTTCTCAAACCGACTTTCAGTGCTCTTTATTTTCTATATTTTTTTCTATGATTAGCTAAAATGTTGCCGTGGAATATTTGTATTACTAGATTTCTGCCGGGAAGATGAATTCAAATTTTATTCATTTCGTGAAGCCAAGCATTAGCTTTTTTGTACATATGTATGTTTATGCATGTGTGTTTGTTTGCTTGCAAGTCCATTTTGTGATTTTGACGCACCAGTCACAAAAGTCAGCGTGATGAAATTCGGTGATTATAGCCTGCATATTGGAGCAGGCTTGCGATCCGTTATCCCGGAATTGTAAGCAGTTAGCAGCACCGTTAAATTTGTGCGTTAAATAGATCCTGCTGCCGCTTGAATGTGACTCAAGAATAGACTATAAAAAATTTGACTTTATATAATCGTCTTGTCTGTTAGAAATCAGAACATCGATTATCGCTGATTTTGTTTGCTTAGAACAGCTGAACTAGCGTGCTGAACTGTAAAAGTAGAATGGGCGGAAGAATGTTCAATAACTAAAAAAATAGATAGTATATAAGGCAACTTAGAATATAAAAGATAGAATACGTTGAATATAAAGCAAAGACAGGTAGAACTTAAGCGTTAGGAAGTAGTCACCTATCTGAACTTGTCCAGTATTCGACATTCTGGAGTAGGTACATTTTAGGCTGAATTTTTCAGGAGTCGGCTTGCCCATTCATAAAATCGTCAGCGGTAGCGCTTACAAATATATACCGGAATTCAATGTGCCCGCGTTGGTGCCTGATTTTGAAATTGCCGGTTGTATTTATGTCGATCACATATTAAAATTTGAAGTGGGATTTGTCAGAAACGGAAAGCCACAATATTCTATTTGCGTGATAAAGGTTAGTTAGTTTGATCGAAGCATAAAATTGCGTTGTTTTCCGACGAACTTAGCAGCATAATTGTGGGAAGTATTGAATCGACTGATCGATATACGTTTCTGCAACGATTAAGCGGTCGAGATGTGTAACCGGTTGGATTATTTTAATCAGTTTGCCGGGACAATCAAATGGTGAGTTCATATATCACACATCTGGTTCACGTTAAATACGACTTTCTTTACTTTATTGGAATGCTTATCAAAGGGATTTACTCTTCATAGTAACCATTTGAGATGGAATGGAAGAGGCTAGCTGATAAAACATCTCAAATGAATTTGGTTTCTCGTTGAATTCTCAGATAAGGATTCTTATTGTGTTTCAATCAGACGACCTCTTAAGTAAATGTGAAGCTGTAATCTTATTCCCAAATTAATGCATTGTGATTGAGCTTGGCGAATCGGTTGATGATTACGTTGCAGATTCCGATTTTCATAGGAACATCTGGAATAGAAGGTAAAAGAAGTGCACCGGCAATGTCATCAAAACAGTCCGAAGAATGCGATAGTTATATGCCGTCAGAAGAGACACCAGGTATTATACTTTTGTGCATATAAGATATCAAAGGTATCGCTAGCATTTGTGTATAAACAACAAGGTTCTTCGTGAAAATTTTCTGGTTCAAATGCATAAAAAAAGCAACATGAAAATTAGAAATATTGTATCAACAAATTGCGTATAGACAGTGGATGATTTTCTTGTTGCATCCGTAGATAGACTCAATACCCGCAATCCCTCAATTGTTAATCTTATTGCTTTAAACAATTGAGCAATTATAATTTTGCCATTCATTGTAGTTAATAGCAAGAGAATATAGAATTTAATTATCCCCTATTGCATAAATTAAATCGCTTTTACTGTCATTGCTATCATATTCTCTCGACTTTTCACCTCTCCAAATACAGCAAGAGATGACGTCATTCTCATCAAATCAAGCACTATTGAAGTATTTCAGGGGAAATTAACGCATGTGCCTATCCATCGAGTACCTTTTCACTTCCGCCGCCTCCATCGTATATGGAGAGTATGGGAGGCAGATCGGACGTACCAGAGGATGGTGATGATGAGTGCCCTGCATATACACCTCTTTATTATGGATATTCTAATACAAATGTATCAGAAGCTAACAGCAAGAAGAATCAATAAATGATGTGTGCTGAAATTGTATTTTTTTATTTCTTTAATTTCCAGTAAAGGGATCTTGTATCAGCCAATTTCTTTCAGAGATTATTGCTGACTTCTTCTGGTTGTTTCAGCTTTGAAAACACTAAGATTTCAATGCAAAGTTTAATATAACTGCAGAATTACTTCCTGCATGGTTCTTCACGTTGATCCACCAAACTCGGTGCCTTATGGAAATTTAAATACGCAAAAAAAAAAACTGCGTACATTGCATGCTAAATTTCTTCCTCATTTCACACGTACGCATTCGTAGAAAACGAATTTTTTTTTTAGATCATTTGCTTCGGTGATTGAATCGGCTGAGATCTACTGTGGTCAACATTTTTTAGCCGTTTGCAATTCGCACAACTAGTCAGTGTATTGAGTGAAGTAATAGATGTGCGTATCGTGCCTACTGCGCTGGCACGATTTTTCACTTTTTTAACCGAACTGGTTGTTGGATGCGAACTCGATTAGTTGTAGAAGATATGCAAATATTTTAGTTCACGTAATAGTCTGGCTAATTTATCCACATTGAATATGCTCATTTATATCGACTGAGATGGCTTTACCAGAGACTCAGATGTAAACAATCTACATATATAGCCCACCCTATTATGATCAGATTTTTAAATGCGTTTAAAGAGGTGTATATAAAGGATTTTTGTAGAACCTTTATATGTGAACGGTTGAGCTAAAATATTGTCACACTGTTAAGTTTGTTCAATTATTTCCTCTCGTTTCATGACAAAGGTTAGCGTGATGTTTGCAAAAACGCATATCGTGCAATTTGGTTTCATTTCAAGCAATTTTGAAATTTTGCATTTGTAATTTGATATATGGAGCCATGTCTTATGCTTGTGTGCATATACGTATAAGTGCATGCGTACATAAATGCAAATATATTAGGTAAATGCATCGTGTATTTGGCTTAGTGTGTCTGCGTATAGATCTATCTCTCTGTGCAAATATTTCCGTTCGGAATTACTGAAAAAGAAGTTGCAATGCTCGATATATGGCATAAATATAGACATATTTTAGAGGAACTTTCAGTTTGATTTGTTCGGTTCGAAAGTAATTCTAGGCATTTAAGTTTTCTTGAAAAATTTGCTCACACTTTGTAACCGGATTTTGGTAGCGATCCGATTGCAAAAGAAATTGTCAGAAATTGTGAGCAGAATTGTTGGATCAATTCAAAAATTAGCGTTATATTCTATAAACCTCATTCCATGGCGCACTTTTGCAAATTTTATGTGCGAAAATGTATCATATGGCAACGTGGTGTCTGCGCATCTGTGTCTGTACGTGTGTATCCGTTAGGCTAGCAGTTTCAATTCGAGAATGACTGGAGCTTCAGCCTGAAATTTGAATGATGTAATGCATATCACGGAACGTTTTTTACTGCATTTTCTGCATTTTATTGCACCTCCTGCATTATATTTTAGGATGACTGCATTTCTACTGCACGGATTTCGATTCACTAAGAAAGAATTTTCTGTAGGGAGTTTATGTCTTTGATCGTGATGATGAAAATGTGGCATCACTGTTCTTTGAAAATTTATTATATTAACAACAAAAGGAATCGCATTGCTCATATGAGTGGATTATAAAAATGCACACTGTCGCAGCTCATCTGGAGCTCTTCTCATTCATCCTATTCTTCAGATATACGATTTATTAATTATTAGTTTTTGCAATATATATATATATATATATATATATATATATATATATATATATATATATACTTTCCCGCTTAAACTAGCCTTGAATCAAGACTTAAAAAGCTCACCAGCTATTTCGAATGAAATACTGACTAATAGGTCCGAAACTGTGCGAAACTCACTTGACTTAAACTTGAGCACTTAAAGTTTTTTGACCTCAAAAAATTTTTTCGCTCTCATTTCGGTGCGCAATTCACATAAAAGTGCATCTACATCTATCGTCAAAATGTGTTGACGAATTGTGGCATCACATCTGTCGCGGAAAAAAAAATTCATCTGTCATCTGAGTGCTAACAGAATGTTTTACGATGCTCCGTTTCTCTCTCTTTCCGCTCTTTTCTTCTTGTGGATTGAATAAATGTGAATTTTTGTTTATCATTCGATTTACCATTTGTGATCAATAACATTTTTATATTAATGCGCCTCATTGACGTTTAAACATTAGACTTGATGTATTACCAATGCGATAACTATGAAGAGTATTTGGAGCAAAATAACCTAGTAATATGAATAAGAAAAATATTAAGCTTAGTAGCTTCAATTAAACATTTGTGGCTATTTGAGATTATTTATTATTTATGTGATTGCCTAAAATGGCATTAGAATAATTATTAAAATTGAATATTCGTTAATAAATGCAATCGGAAAACGTTGAGGGTATTAAAATCTTCGTAATTTTAGTATTTATATAGACGGCTATATTCTCAAATTGTAAGCCAGAAATGAGTGTAACTTTTGAATAATAATATCAAATGCAATTCAATTATTTATTATTGCCGAAATAAAGATGTTTGATTTCTCTTTGAACAAATCTTTCTTTAGCAATAGAAATCTAATCAATGTGAATCCATATATTTATGGAATAATATATTCAAATTCATGATAGATGTGTAAATTTATCGGAATTTTTTATAGAATTTTTTTTTTCATTTTTCTCTGCGACAATTCATCATGGATGCCTAATCGTGAGCCTAATTTCCTCCTTAATTTCCAGCTGACAATCTCGAATTAGAATCATAGCTTCGAGAAAAACGGGATTTTCGGGGTAATGAACCCAGAATTCTAGTTCCAAAATATTTAGATCTCGAAGTATTTGAAATTCAGAATCAACTCTACTGCATTTCCATTTCACCAAATGCGTCCATCCTACAGAATATGCTCTAAATTTTCGAACCATTAATAAGCCGTACTATATTTGCTTATTTTCCATATGTCTTGCACCCTTTATTATTATTGTTTGTTTTGTTGCGTCTATTTCTTATTTTTGCTTTATTTTTTACTTCTCCATAGCACCCTGACGTGTCCCTCAATTATCAGTTCTTTGATAACAAATTTTCTGTCAGAAATTTTATTGGTATTTTAATGGGAATAAATTTATTTATTCATTCATTCAATCAGTCGTCATTAAATTGTTGTGGTCTGCAAGATGAAATTACAAAGCAAATAGGTACTCGTACACATATCTATATATGGAGTACACATATGTACGGACAAAACATCACAAACAGCAAACAGACGTCGTGCGAATTTATAGAAACCTGTAAAAAAACGAAACAATATAGGTGCTTTATGAAAAGGTTATATCATTGCGAGTCACTAGCATTAGTTTTGTAACGACGGAACGTCGAAGAAAAAACGTTTGTTGACTTAGGATTTTCAATGGGTCTTTTGTGTTCTCTTTGTGAGTAGAGTACATGAATATGCCGAGTCTTGCTTAAGCGTTCAGTGCAAGTCAACGATCGTCTAGTTGCTAACGTTTGTGCTTACGTATGTCTTTTAGTTATGCTTAAAGAAGTATAACGTATAATGTTCATTAACACAAGGGTGTATAAAATTTCCATTTGTAACCTGTTATTAAGGTGGGTATGGTGAAGAGAATTTGATTGCGAATGAATATTTCGATTCATTTTCAAGTGTGAGAGAGAAGTTATCGGGGAGATTGTTCGATTTAGGCTCCTTATTTATGCTGGCCAAATTTTTGGTAAAGAAAAACAACGGCATATATTATCTCAGACATATGAGAGCTTTCAAGTTTTATGACTTTTATGGCGAAAAAAGCTTCTTTCTTAGATGGCGTTATTTTTCGAACAAAAATTGGAAAGTGACAACCAAAGATGAGGGTGCGTAGGAGCGAGAGGGAGGGAAATGCGATGGTTATTCGACGACACAAGAATACTGACTCATGTTTTAATATATATATATATATATATATATGTATATATATATATATATATATATATATATATATATATATCGCTTTTGCAGAATTCCCTGACAAGATGTTGTCACGACGGCGTCATTTGAATGCTGAAATGAAGCTTACAAGATTAGCATTTCAACCAGGAGAAGTTATTTGTGGGATGCTGCTAGTGGATTCAAGCAATAATAATGGCATCTCGAAAATCGACGTGAAGTTGTTCGGGTTGGCAAAAGTGTTCTGCAGAGATGAGGTACGTTTATTAGTTTATTTACTATTAGAATATTTGTAGTACAATATTCCCTTGCAGTACTATCAAAATTGTACTAGTATGAGGCTGTCAGAATAGGATTAAATATGAACGAGATAATAATATTATGAGCAAATAAAATCAACTGCAACATTAACCGGTCGTTTCATAAGCTGCTAGTAATAAGAATATACTGAAAACGATTCGATCTCGAATATATTGGATCAGAAATATATCGCTATTTAAGTTCAATAAAAGAAGCAAATATTTATACAAGTAAACGTAGTAATATAAAAAGATTTTTAGTTATCGTATAGAAAAGAAATCAAAATGTATAATGTAAGAAGGATGTGAAGATAAATTGTAATTTATAACGGAAAAAAAGGATGATGCAGGCATAAAATTTTTCATCTCTGAATGTTCACATTTCCTTAGATCGCCATAATGGATTTAATCAGAATATCTCGAGCGACCGTTTCTATCGGATTATTTAACATATATTTGGCGAATAGTTATTAAATTGTAATGAAGATAAACAACAAAATCGAAGTAAGCATGTGATAAGGAAAGCTTGAAAATTGAAAAAATAGAGCTTAAAGAGAAAGATGCAAATAATTCTATGATAACGGTGGGTCTCTTAAAAGTTGTTGTTGTTTATCTTTATTGATATTGTAGAGTTGAAATCAGCTACCTTATCGTTTCAAATTTAGGAGTTCCCTAATCACCATTATGGACGAGCAGTATTTTTGCACAACGAAAAAATATTAATCGATAGAAATGCGATCGTCTATCAAAAACCTGAACCATTGTTAATTGAGATTGATGACGCTTATGGAAGCGATAATGAAGTAAGTCGAATTTATTTCGAAATCATAGTTGACAAGTTTCTAAAATATAAATATGTAGCATAGCAACTTAGAAAATAAATGCAGCATTCTTTAAATAAGCTAGTAATTTATGGAAGAGAAAAGAAAATGATAGAAATTTATATGAACACTTTTTGAGATGTATAAATTCAAGAAAAAATACCGATAAACTATCCACTTCGAATCATTATTATCTTTTGGCACCGCTTGGGTAAGTAACACTCAGGTGAATACTGCATTTGAATGATATAAATTTGGGAAAATTATATTGAGGCAGAAATCGCTGAGAAAATATTTTACATCACAACTAAGTTAATCCTTTTATGAATAAATCAATCCTTTATTCTAACGGATCGTGCCGCAGTAAGCATTTTATCACTAGCTGTGTAGGGTGCAGAAATTGCTTCTTTAAAGGGGAAATCCGACGTATGAATCGCAAATTTTGACAAACGCCTTATTTCCGGATAACACAAATTTTATATTCATTGTTTGTGAATATTGATAACATTTCAAGATAGAGTAATCAAAGTTTATTGTATATCATTCAAAAAAAAAAAAACATTTCCTTATTCAAAAAATGAACATGGATAAATCAGAAGCCAAATATAAGTGATGATGTTTATTGAAAAAATTTTGCAGCCTTTGAATGGAATATGCCCTCCGGGATGTCATTCCGATCCTTCTGGTCTTCATGCCGGACATCATGGCTTTCCGTTCGAGTTTCATTTGCCGACAAGTGGTCTTGAATCGTCATTCTCGTGCAACAGCTGCCCCGTTTCGATCAAATATCATATCATCGTAAGAATTTTTTTCCAAAGGATGTTTTTGCCAAACACTGCTATTATAATTTATTCACTCGATGGACATTCATAGAATCTCTATTTAACTTTTATCTTTCATGTGTCACCATTGCGGGATATTTTGAATGACATAAAAACGAAAATCAAAGGATGACCCTGAAAGTTTCAAAAGCCGAAATGGTAGAGCAAAGAATAAAGTAGTTGTATAAAAATCCTTGTTTTTCCACAACGAAAAGCTCTTTTGTGCACTTGATGAGAGCAGGGACAGGAAGTTATCACTCAGTAGTTAGGAATTATCGAAAAGCAAAAAAAAGCGAGGGAGCACTTTGAAAGTGTCTGAATTCCTCAAAGCCCGAGGCATGATTGCAGTCTTTTATCTCCCATCCTCAAATTTCGCACCTCATTAGCATTACATATTTCTCCCAAGCAAAAGAAGAGCTTCATTTGTGTATTATGCAGACTTTCTCCGCATATGGGCAACAAAATTGACGTGGCTAATTTTATGTTCGTGAAGGTCGAATCAGTTATATTTTTTCTAAAGTTGTGAAAGTTGTGAATTTCGATACCGTACCACTCATACATTATCCAATTTCGGTAGGTAATCCCGAATACGGGCAACGTTCCCCGTGTGAAAAGCTCTTCAATTCCTTTTAGCAAGTATTGTTTTATTATCCATTTCTGCTCTTATCTATGCTGTTTTTTTAACTATTTATCTGGCTTCTCCTTCCGCCTTCTCTCTCCATTCTTCTCTTTCTCCCCGCCATTCCAAATAGTGAGAGGTTCTTTTCAATTTGTATATTTTAGGCAAGCATTATGGATGAGGATGGCACAGTTTTAATGGAATGCTCGCAGCCGATCACCGTTGTGAAGCCTTATCATGTCAGCATATCGCAATCCCAATCCAGTAACGTTGTAGCAAAATGTATCGACTTGAAAAAGTTAGCATTTATAGATGTAACGTTTCTATGCGCTATTTTTAAAATGTTCTAGGCGTGTGAAAAACTTTTAAAGTTTTCCATTTATTTATTTATCTAATTGATAGTATAAATTTGCGAATCAATAAGATATCAAAATTGCATTTGGTTTATCAAATTCATGCCCGCAGGCAATCTTTCCAACCTATATTTACTTCCGGTCAGCTGTTTCACTTATAAATTTTTGTTATTCGAAGATAGTATCATCTTTATGCAGAGCTCAAACAGTTGAATTCCGGAAGGGAAATTAGTTTTTGTGAGCGCACTCGTTCAAGCGGGTTATGTTGACACTGTGGGGAAATCCGCCTAGCTTTTTTTCTTTGATGAATAAATAGATGAGGGCAAAAAAAACGATTTTTTGACTGCAGATTGACGTAAGCAGCTATATTTACAGAGAAGGTTTTATGAAGCAGTTTGTGGTTGCTTCTGAGCATATGCGCAATTGATCAATGTGAATTGAACTAATGCAAAAAGCACATATCGTAAAATATTTTTGGCGCGCTTTTTCATTTGTTTTTTTTATTATTTGTCATATTCAACAGTTTATGCATCATCTTAAGAGAATTTTTTCTTTTGAGAATTTTTATCTGAGAAGAGCATTTTTTCCACACTATAATTATTTTCTGTCGTTACTATTTTCCACTTATTTATATTTATTTCGTTTAGAAAAAACAATAAGAAGATCAAATATATGTGTTTGTAATTACCGCTATTCTATAGAAATACAATTGCAATGGCTAGCGTATATCGGTTGGTGATTTTATTTGGTTATAAATTATACAAAGATTATACAAACATAAACTAATGTAAACGTAAATGTATTTCGTGATTGATTTCAGATCTTGTTCGGTATACGCCAGTATGAAGCTTGCAAAGACATGCTACAAGCCAACTGAGCCGATATGTGCAGTTATCACTATCAACAATAGGTTCGTCAAGATTGTTCTTCCACGTCAAAAACATGCTTCAGCAAAATGCACCTCCACAATGGAAAGTGATAGAGAAGTTGGCATGATTTATGTTATTGTTTTCTGTTCACTGATCAAATGGCTGCAGAAATTAGCAAGAAACAATTGAAGATACCGTATAATGCCCATAGTTTTTAACTGATCTGACCATCCGCATAGATTCGCCTCAAAACAATCGCCTTTCCATGACTGGATCAGTGTAAAATAAAAATACGACAGGTATAAAATGCATATATTGTTTCATCTTAAATATCCGCAGCTGTTTTCATTGTTGTTATTTAGTGTGGCACATGAATATTGACCAAACTTTACAGCTCAGGCCTCAGTGGTGCCCCACAATATGTACGATTACGCACACAGAGACAGCAGCATCGTACTGATGCCTTTTGCGAGCATGGATTTGCACAAACCTTTAAAAAACACTCGAAAATACTAGAATGGAAAGTACTGTTAACGAACTAAAATGAGGGACATTTCTGAAAGCTTCCTTACTTACCACAATTCGGTGAAGAACACTTCATTCCTTTGAAGGACAATTCGAAGCACTTTTTCTGCGTGCTAAAATTACATAACAGATAATTGCGATAGTAATTTCACCTGTCAGTTATATCTTCATCAAAAAACACTTCATTCTATCATAGTTCCCGAGCATCCAAATATGATATTCAGGTGCGAAACACCGAGGCAATGTTCATTCATTAAGAATGTAGAAATGGGTGAACAGGTTATTCGTCCATTCACTTATATGTAAGGCTTATTGGACAATTTTATATATGAAATAATTTCATTAACCTCTGATGTGTAATTAACGTCACATTTAGATGGAAAGGATCTCTAAAATATGTACATTTCAATATTGTTCAACGAGTGAGTTATACTGCAATCCTTGGTATTACTTCATATAGGAAAACACTCTTCAAGAACATTGATTTAACAGGTGAGTTGCTCATTCAAGCTAATAAAAGTGTAAAATGCTTATTTCCTTTGTTTTTTTAAGCCTATTTTCTGCTAAAATTGAATGTAACCAGTTGGTTTGGTGGGATTATCCACAATTTCGTCGATTTTGCTCAGATGGTGATGGTGAGGTGGTGAAAATCGAAAGCAACGAGGGTGTTTAAAGAATTTTTTTGAGTATTATTACAAACAAGCTTTATTTTGCAGTGCTTTTATTTATATGCTTGCATAAATGAGGCCGAAGGGCTCGGTTGTATCTTTTGTGACACTTTGATGCGCGAAATACTTGCGATGTAAGATTATCGTACACTATGGACCGGCTGTTAGCAGCGAATGCAAAGCGCAGTAGAGGAAGGTATAAGGTGCATTATCTTTTATGGCGGGTATACCGGTCCTATTACTATTAAAAATAAATTCTTGTCTTACCAGGCCCATTCGGCCCCAAAATTAGGGGTTTATATTCCCTGATACGTTATATGTGCCTGAAATTTGTCAGAAATTTGCTTGATCAAGGCTGAATTCAGTAATTTTATTTCCTTCCCCTTGTTGTGAAGCACATCGAATTGCCTCTATGGAATGGGATCTTCTAATGATATTGTAGGCGGATGCTCTGGACAATGAGATATCACTGAAATCGTTTATAACGAGTTGCAGGTGTTGGTCTTCCACCATCACAGCAGAAGATTCTATCGGGAATGAGCTTTAGTTTTTCACCTCAATATCACGTTCCTGCATTAATACCGTCATTCGAAATACCGGATTGTATGAGGGTGGACTATGTCGCAAAATTGACTGTTGGACGATCTCAAAATGAAGTATTCGGCGAGATAACGGTATTATACACATTTCTTGCCTTCAGAACATAAGTACATGATAAAAGAATATTGGTGAATTAAGGCCGATCATTGCTTAGGGTGGCTTTGAGATGGATTCACAATGCTGTTTTTATTAACTCTACTAATTTTTTTCTTCTTTCCAAGAAGAAATATGACAGCTAATCAAAGGATATTAAACTGGTGATTTCCAACGTTTAATTCGCATTCGAAAAAAAAAATTCTCAACATTGTTCAATGACGACTATTAATGTTGATAACGAAGAAAACACAAATTGCACAAATTGTGCTACATTATTCCTTTAGAGAGGAACCTAACATTATTATTTGTGAAGTGATGTATTTTAAAACAGCATGTTTTACCAGTTTATTTGCACTAATTTTATCCATAGAATGGTGGCCGTCTTCTTCATAGACATGACGAATAAAACAATATAGATAATGCACCATCACCAAAAAGTTGTTGACTTCTCGATGTTTCCGATCTTCAAATGCACAAAATCTCATCGATTAGTCTCGTTGCTATAATTGAAGATTTCGTTTAAAAACATCCTTTTCAAATGTTTTTTTTTTCGAGTGTCTACTTTATTTTTCCCACATTATCCATTCATACATTAAATAGAATATGCAAATTTGCTACACTCCAAAATCTTGCGCAAATGCTGCAAACGAATTTTGGGATCTTATGTTGCTTCAAAAATCTTTGTTTTCATTTTTTGAAGATTTTTCATATTATCATGGTATCGTATTTAATTTTTTTCTTTTATTTTATTGAGAATTATTATAAAAGTGTACGAAAATCTCATCCCTTTTGTTGAATTTTGCTTTTCTTTATTCAACAACAGTTTTTGTTTTTGTTGGTACTAAAAGATGTCATCAGAAAACTTGTTCGCTTTATTGCCAGAAAGTTCAAGCAATTATGCGAAAAAACACGAACCAACAATTAAGACCGCCTCACATAAGTTACCCAAAACGATTACATCGATAGAAGCAAAAAAAGTTTTGAATGGAAGGAGAATTTTCTTTTATTTTTCCATGCGAAAAAGTTCTAATAAATCTCCAGCGATCGTTCAGTTCCCGATAGAATGAAGTTATTCCCCAAAGGAAAGAAATTTCCTACACATTTGTTGCCCTAGAAAATCTCGATGGTAAATTTTTCAAGCGAATGTCACCTCATTAAAAACATTTCTGATAAGAATATTGTCGATATTATGTTACCGTCGGAGGTGATCGTTGCTCGAAACAACGGTATCAATCGATCACAAAATTAGCGAAAATAAAAATTTCGATCAATTTAGAGAGATCCGAAAAAAAAAATGAAAATTTCAATAACTAATGAATTTTACAGATTCCGATTACGATTATTACGGATATTGATAGCAAATTGTGATATTCGAATACGATATAATCAACAAAATGGATGCATTTCGAATGGTATAGCTTATGATAATACGAATGAACTATGATAAGATTGTCGCATTTTTTGTGTTATGACCATGAATAATTCTTAAAAAAAAAGATCGATATATGTGCTGCTAATATCACCACTGTGTTTAAAGATCTATCACACATTCACATAAAGGATTTCATATTACTACAACTGAACGAATATTATGGATAAACATAGTTATTCACAAAATAAATTTGAAATTTTTGCATATAATATTATTCATTAGACCCGATATTCGAGCAAGTTTATGCATCTCTCGCCGCAAAGAATGTTTCTTAAGAATTTTGCTTGATCAACATTGTCGATCATAGAATTTGAAAAACACTATCAGTTATACGGAATTAGCAAT
This sequence comes from Baylisascaris procyonis, assembly GCA_037389465.1. NCBI lineage: Eukaryota > Metazoa > Nematoda > Chromadorea > Rhabditida > Ascarididae > Baylisascaris > Baylisascaris procyonis. The sequence goes on from JAZARR010000197.1 coordinate 9,553,234, forward strand.
ATGAGTATGGAATTGCCAGTATAAGCTTGTAATCATATGCAAATGAGGTGTGGATAGTGTATTGATAAAGTATGTCCAGATATGTGGATATGTGGGATCTCTCATTGATGGATCCGGTGTTTATGCAAAATGTAAGATCCCAGTCAACCATAATACTGTTCTTTTGTAATGGTCTATGGTACTATTCATATGTCTGAAAATGTCTGTTTTCCGAGATTGTCTGTCGTTATTTTCTTCGACTACATTTTACCGCCTTCCAAAGCAGTTTGAAGGTTGTTTCTTTAGTAGGCAAACGCTTGTTAGTCATGAAGTCCCATTTAACGCATATTACATTAAATTCTACGACCCATTTCCAGTTTTTTAGTCGCCCTATTTCACATCATTTTAGTTCTGAGCTAATATTCGAACTAAACTATTCAATGCCTTGAAATTTTTCAGATGTATAAAAAAGATTGCTACTCTTTCAGAAAAGAAGAAGGCGAAAAGTAGAAATTATGCGAGAAGATGTACTCATATCGTTGAAAACCAGTTCTGTTGAAAACGTAACATCACATTTCGATCATACTAATACACAAAATGCATCGCAACACTTTTAACGATGACCTAAAAATTCGAAATATCCGAATAATATAGAATTAAAATTCAAATTCAAGGAAATTAGCATATGTGCCTTTTCCTATTCCATTCCAAAATCTTAATGGATGAGAGTTTTAATCAAAATTCATGCAAGAAATCATCGTTATACCAACCAATAATTGTTCATGAGCTCATAAATTAGTTTCTGCTGAGTGGAGATGAATTCGATTGCCGGAGGGCATTCGTGAATTAGAGACATTATTTGGAAGCGATTGCAAAACAACATAATGCTGATGGAAAACAATATGACGAATATTGAACGCTTATTGAAGCGACTGTGGAATCGAGTGTAAAGGTGTAATTTGCGCACAATTTTACGTTCGTTTCTTTACGTATCTATGTTTTCACCTGCACTGTTCTTGATTTCGTTTCGCATCAGACGACGTCTTATTTTCGAGTTTGACTTTCAAAATATATATCTCACATTTTTATTTGTTAGGAGCTTTTAAATTTGTATTGTAAAAACGCATAAAGGGCGATCTCTCATCTATATGCATTGTAGGTGAGGTGGTCTGCTTGTCTATCTGCTAGTTTTGAGTTGGGAACCAATGAAGGTGGAGTTTGAAAATTTGATGTTGAATATCGCAGATTGATTTTTTGCACCACATTTCACCTGGATTCGTCATCCTTGAAAGCGATTTTTGAAATTTAAAGGGGCTTGAAATTTGCTTCTGATTTGAATGTTGCACAGACTCCTTCGACATACTTCACTATTTATTTTACAAATCGTTTGCAAATTTTAGTTGCAAAATTACTTCATTTCGATGCCATGTCTATATATATATATATATATATATATATATATATATATATATATATATATATATATATATATATATCGAAAGTGTTTAAAAGTGGATAAAAGTCACGAAGAAAGAAATTTTTTTGAGGACAGTTTGTGTGAACGAGGCTTTTCTGTGATGATTATGAATCTTTTAGCCAATGGATCGAATTCCCACCCGGATTATTGAACCGTATAACGAAGCTGTGAATTTGATCGTTATTTTGAAGTGATACAATTGATAAGTTTTTATTATAATTCATTGAGGGTTCAAATTCAAGCCGGTACATTTGATTGGTCCATGAAAATATTTAATTAAAGCAGTTAGCCAAGCGGCTAGCGAATTGTATTTCTTTAACGAACGTCTAATTGCATTCCGCCTTAGAATGTTCATTTTGATTGATCTGATCGCCTATAAATATTGCCTTAGTTTCAACAATATGAATTCATATATTTTTCCAGAAGGAAACAACCAAGGATGGGCTCATCGGATACCAGCATTAAAGCAACACTAGCGATAGCTTGGCTCGTTTTGTTCATTGAACAAGATGTCGTTGCGATGCGATCGTTTGCGGGCAGTGATCAGGAACCTAAAGCAAGACCTGGAATGGGTTCGGCAAGATCATTTGGCGATGAGCAGGACGTTGATTTCGATGAAGATGATCTATTAACCGAGGAACAGAAAAAAAGGTACTTTATTGCGATCCTTTTCAACAATCTTCGATACATCTCAATAGGAAATGGCTAGAAATTTACTTATTATTATCGAACATTTAGCAAATGCATTGTTTCAAATTATAATTTAATGATAATATTTTATTTCCGAAAAGAAAAAGATTCTATGCTGCCACATTCTGATTCATGCCGTTGCGGTTTAACATATCATAGATGATTCATGGAAAGATTCTATGCTGACCGCATTCCGATTCGAGTAATTACAGTTTATCATATGATAGATTATTCCTGAACACTCATTCAGGAGTTGGAATTTGAGGTCTTCAATCATGGAAGAAGAATACACTTCACATGAAATACATTTTAGTAGTATTCTTATAGCGGGGCCCCATGAAATTTGGTCCCTTTTAAGACTTATTCTTAGTCGAATTATGAAGGAAGGAGAAGTTATCCTGCCACACACCAGAGGAGTGCACCAATGCATTCGTCGGATGGTGGCAAGATTTGGGGAAAGGGGGAGGGGAGAAGGAGGAAGAGGAGTATACTTTTCAAAAATTGCATGGAATATTTGCAATTCTTCAGCTGCTGAAGGTGGGTAAATTGGTCAAGTCTCAACTTTTCGATTGGAAACATCTCAAATTACGCTCTGAAATTGGTCTGCTTATTACTCAGACGACATCGATTATGCTAATAACAAAAGAATTGATTAATATGGATTTTATTATGTAAATAATGCAATAAATTAATATTTTAGATTAGATCGTCGTATTGGACCATTAAAACAGCTGAAGGACGAAGATGATGAAGCGTTACAAATCTTAAAGTATGGATTTTAAAATCATTTTGCTTACTTTCATCAATTTTACAATTTTATTTTAGTATCTTTTAGATCGCTAAACAATAAAATAACTAGAAAGCGCTTTTAGAAGTTACAGATCTTGTATTGTTTTTTTTTTTCATTTCAAATTCACCCATAAGGTTCACCCTTGTTCACAGCTAGACCAATAGCCCTATATTCCTGTTCCACCTTCATTGGCATTTCTATTTCACAGGTGGAATTGAGGCAGATAGGCTTTTCCCGTCATTATGCAATTTTCCACTTTTCTATCAAGGCTCACTAAGCGTTAAAACCTAGAGATTTCGTAATTTCGTCAAGAATTCAGAAGCGATGGCATAGAAATAAAAGAATACGATCAGCCGTCTGCCACGATCACGACAGACACCTCTCCAACAACCGAAGCACAGAACCAGTCGCAAATAGCAACGCAATCAACAACCACCGCGTTCACGGACACTTCTAAACCCACTGATCCGGAAGTGACTTCAAAATCTTCATACTCGATGACTGCAGGTGTGATTGGCTGGTGATACCTTTATTTTCCGTGATGAGCCTCATTACCACTGAATTTATGCATGGGATATTTTCATGATTATTGCTGCGCATGTCTTTTTAGCAGGGCTACGTAATCGTTTAATTGAGTGGCCTAGTGTGTTTACCGAATTTTATGCAGTGGAAATCACAATGGAATATATGCAACCTGGCAACTAGAAAGTGACTATGACAATTGCCTATCCCACCTAACCTATATATTAAATTCTGTTCGATGCAGAAAATTTAAGGATTCAAAGAGGCATCTTATTTCAGCTATAGAGGGTCTATTAGAACCGGCTGATGTCAATATTACGGATTACTTAGCCGATAATGCAACGGAAATCGTAATGACAACCCCCGAAGAGAAGGAAATTGATGGGAAAGCGAATCTCACGGTTTATTGGATTGACGCCTCTTATAAGGTAATGCCTGCTAATAATTAGCTGAATGAATTCACTCTTATAGGCAGCATAAGTGCAAATGCGTTTAGACCTTATACATGTAAATTTATAAATTTATTTATTTATTCATCTATTTGTTTCCGTATTATATATATATATGCATATAAGAATAAAGACAAGCGCTTTGTGGGTCTTTTTTTTGTGTGGTCGGTAGATTCCTCATGAAAACGCCTTATAGGAGGTTTGGAGAATTAGTCGAAGTGCTTACGTAGATGCTTTGCTAACCTCCTATCGATCCATCCTTTCTATGCTCATTTTTCTGTCTCCTGCATAATTTAGCATGCAATTAACTATAGATGAATTTGTTATGTGGTTTTGAATTAAGATTTTGAATGAATCTAGTACAGTTCCATTTGAAAGTGACCTAATCTTTTAGGCTTATGATATGGGTCTAAATGTGACAACGATGAAAGAATGCGAACCTTGGATTCAATATTGGGCATCGAGAAACGTATCTGAGTTGGCTGATGGAAATTCAGTTCACTTCTTATTTCTTCTTTGTTTTCATTTACCTCTTGCAAAAGAGAATTCACCTGCCAAGAAATTTGAACTAAAACTGTCATCGACGAAAATTCTAATGAAAGACCATAAGTGAAAATTTTTGTCGGGAATTTTTCGAGAATTCTTTTCGACTTTCCGCTTTTCCATTACATTTTCCATGTTCAACCAAAGGACCTTTATATTTTCCACTCTTATGCTATCGTTGAATAAGGCAGCTCGATCAGGGGAAGACTGGATGGCACTCGATCCTGATCATCCACAAACAAACTACTACTCTTACACTAATTTCACAAATGAAAAATTTGCTTTCACCAATCATCATCAATAAAATTCGCTGATTTGCAAAGATTCGCTTAAATATGATAGTTGTTTATCGCGTTTGGGAAGAAATGTAAAGACTGTGAATAATGATTATTTGAAAATACTCTATCGATATAAACTTTCCGTTGTTTTTGCGATTTAGGAAAGCAGTGAGACTTCATCGGAAGGGATAGACAATGCAGTCGCCCGTGGTCTTATCGAACGAGAATTGGTTGACACTGAAAAACGACTCGAAGAGCTCGGTTTATCGTCCAATCTACTCAACGATTACAAAGTGAGAGATTCTCTTGCCATCTGAAAGTTTTAATTAGGAGGATGTTTTTAGTTTCGCAGAGATGACCGTACAAGTTTTAAATTTCAACACAAATTTTTGATCGGATTTCAGGCCGTTGGTCTATTTTATAAGGAGATTTGTGGTGACCATGACCGTGAATTCTGGTATACGACAACAGACGATGCAAAAAAAATTCGTATTCACGAAGATTCTCTCATCTGTGGACCATTCAAGGTATGCGAATTCTATAAAATAATTAAGAGGCGTTGAAAATTACTCTATTCGTTTTCGAACCTTTGAAACTAAGAAAACGTTAATAAGGTGGAAATATAGGCTACTTTACAGATCCATCGAATACAACATTGTCATATTAGACCAAAATAAAAATTTCTAAAACGCAGTCAGCATAAGGCTTTAACTAGATTTTGTAGTATCTCGTAATATCTCATAATATCTGTTATAAACCGTGCAAAAATCATCATTCTAGTTAGTCTCCTGCTTTTCTATAGCAATGAGTGGTTTCAAGTGAGATTGAATAATAGCGTTGGATCAACAAGAGTGGTCATTGAGAAGTGATAAAATTCGCGATTTTTAAAAAGTCATATTGGCTAAAATTCGTGAAATTCATGGTCAAAGTGCACAGTTCAATGTCCGTTTGCAGCGAAAATATAGAATTGGTTAGCCGAGTTGAAGCAAAATAAGATATTTTTTAAAGATGATTCGCTATTCGGTAGATTGTCAATCGCGATCCACGAAAGAAATTCTGAAAAAATGTCGCAACTACGTATGTTATTTTTACTACCCACGAGTTAACAGAGGAATCTTCAAGTGGCAAAGCCGTAATCTCCGTTCAGAAAAATTTGGATACGAATTATTCCACTCGAAAAATTCTTCTGAAAGTGCGAAAGCGAAAGGAGATTGCTTGAACCTGTGCGGCCAAAACAACCAAGAATTTTGAGCTAACTCTAAACTAGAGCAATCTTGCCGTCGCTTGATAAACAATGACGGTGGAAGCTAGCATGAGAAAGATGAAAGCTAGCACGTCAACTACATGAGACCAAGGTGACTAGGTGGGGAAAAATTCAAGAAAGATTTTTGGCCTCTCTGTTAGATGCTCATAGAATATTCCTACTTCATTTGCTAGGGAAGCTGCAAATTCTGTTGCACTGTTACTAAGACAACGTTTAGGGAAGTTGCCGGTGGACTCAGAACAATGGAGAATTTATTTTTATTATTCAACTGGCTTCGAGTTTTGTTTTTATTCAACCAGATTTTTTTTAAAGGAAGAACTAAATCCAAACGAACAGAATTTAATCGATCTCGCTCGTCAACTCAATGAACGCGTTAATAACGTTACAAATGACGATAAATACTACGACAAGGTTACAGCAACCGAGAATGCGTCTTCAACATCGACCATTCAATCATTCATTGTCACCGGAATGGCAATTCCAGAAATTGGTGAGCTGATATTTATGACATGAAATCTCCTTAAAACTATGTGAAACCTCCTCTAGAGGGGTGAGGGACCAAATTTGAGGAAAGTCGGCGTTGAATCGACGATTTACAGTGCACTGTTTTCTTTTCTGCAGTTTAGCATCCTTAAGTGCAAATAATTCTCGCCTGAAATGACTTTTTTCTGATGTGAGTGTTCTACAAGTGCTTTAGTTTACCGCATAAGCTTGCTTTAATGTGATAAACGTTTATCACAGTGTTGAATTAGACTTGCTTCCACTTGAAAAAGATAAGATAAAATGTAAATAATTAATGTTGGTAAGTTGAAGAAGAAAGACAAAGAGGAAAAGGAATGAAGAATGATTGCGGGATCATAAGACATCGAACTCTGAAGTTGCAACGAAAAATTGTTCGAAGAACTTTCGTCTCTCGCTGGAACAATGCAGAAGCTGGCCTCTTTTAACTCTAATATCAAAGCATTATTTTATTCTTCTTTTTTTTCAAAACTTCTGAATTTTATTCTCGGTGGGTCATAGGTCAAGTTACGTAACTAACAGCTCCAACCGCCCTTTCCCTTATAGCCGTTGATGCGAAGATACTTATTCGAGTTCTATTTAGGACAAAAACTAGACAAGGCAATTATGGAAATAGAGCATATGATTGGTAAAAGGTTTTCTTGAGTTTGAATCGGTCTGAGCTGTGATAATGAGGTCGCATGGATTTGCACGAGGCTACACCAAATTACTTGAGATTAGATCAGATTCCTTGTGGATGCGCTTTAAGATCTCTCGCTTCTTATATAGATCAGTGGTAAGGTTTTTTCAGCGGGTACACCGCGTGCGACAACGGAATGGAAGGCGAATTTCGATGATGCTAATGATCCACAGCAGAACGAAGAGCCATTAGAGTACGTATTTTGATAAATACTTTCCATATCAGTGGAATAGTCATTCATTTGCTCTACTTCATTTTCTAAACAATTTTTTTTTCTTCGAGCAGAAATAACACCGACTTCTTGTTTCCATAGGAAATAATAAAGAACTAATAATTCGTGAAGTAATATTTTTTCTTGCTTGAAAATGAAATATAAGAATTCCGATCTTTTCGTGGGATTTTTTATGTTCTATGAACTATCTCATTTACTGTTCAAGATATTAGCAATTTTCCAAGTTGATACCTTCTTAGGGCATAATATTGTATTCGATTGTTGTAGCGAATAATTCTGCACATTCGGCTTTTTCATCTCAGATTCTAGTCTTCATTTTTGCCTTTTTTTTTGAAAAATTCGCTATTCTCTTCTTGCTTCGCTTGTTTCACTTTCGATAATCTAAAATTACAAAGGAAAATAGAATAACTTTTATCGTTAGTGATTGAATTTTTTGCATTTCTTTTATAAAAGAAGAAGAGTACCGAAAAATTTACAGCTTCATAGAACTCTTGAATGAGCAAGCATCAACTTTACATCATAAAGAGCTGCATAGGAGGCCTTATCATATGAAAGTACTATCCTCAGAACTGAATTAATTGAAATCGTTGATATTATTAATAAAATATTTGTCGCATAAGTTGACAATAAGGTATGACATTTCTTCTGGAATTCTCTAGGGAATGTTGTCAAGTCTCTAGTGAATACTTCAAAAGTTAAAGCAAAAAGGAGTTAACTTGAAGTTGCATCTGCGAGTCGAATTTTTCCTCTAGGGATGAACAAAAATCAAAGAAGTGATTCTTGTTTTTTTCCAATTTTGAAGCTAGCGATGGTCGACCATTGGTTGCGATTGAGTCCTCAGGACTTCAACCATTAAATCAATAATCCACTCTTCAAATATAAGGTGGCCAATTGTTACACGATCACATATAGGAAAAGAACATAAATACGTGCGAAAGGCATCGATCAGAAATAGTGAGACAACAAAAGAAACGAAAACGAAAAATACAGATGCATATCTGAAGGTTAGCGTAAAAAAGCGCAAAGAAATATAAGATAAAAAACGTAAAAATAGAGCACAAATTCAAAAGAACATAAGTAGCGATGATATTTAAAGAGTTAAATTTGCAATAAGGCAAAAAGATCAAAATAGTTATATCATGAATTCTTCAACACTATCTGTGTTGCGGTATTTTCGTGTAACTATCTCAGCAGTGCACAATACTGCTAAATAAGACTATTTGAATCATTGCTTTGATTTGCGTTTTCGTGGTGAGGAAGGTTGCGTTCATGTCTGTGACTTAGCAAACTTTAGGCGATGCTAGTTTCGAGTCTTTCTTGAAAATTCTTAGAATATCTCTAATATCAGTGTTTCCAAACTGCTGTTGAAATATGCTTGGTCTCTTCCATATTTTAATAGTTTATTTTGTTTCGTTTCATATGGAAAAGTCAATAATATTCTCTTGTTTTATTAGATTTCTACATTTTTTTAAAGAAATGGACATACTGTTGTTCTTCGAGTGAAGCGCAAAATGACACAAAATTCAGCGAAAACAACGGCTGACGATGATGATTCCTGGCTTGAGGTATGTAGAACGTTGCTAATTCATTGTATTCGATTTTGCGAATCGCTCATGCAATTATGACTGCAAAAAATCAATTATAATTGAAATACTTCGTCGTTTACGCCATAAAATTTGTTTTATGCGTTTATTGTAAATTTTCGCACAGGCAATTGCGGCCAGTCATAGATATGAGTATATTTTTGTGTCCATGTTCTTTTAACAGCAGAAGCAGCGAGATTTGATGGATATATCAACGGAAGTATCTCCTAACTTCTATTTGTGACGCTTCACTAAGTAATTGACATCTAATTTTGATATAAAATCTGAAAACAGGGTCGGGTTTACTTCGAGAGCATATTTTTGTTTCAGAATTTTTGCAACAAGTCAATCCCTTGGAAAAGTTTACTTGTGGGTTTTAATGATTTTTTTTTTCATATATTTGGGCAGCCGATTGCAAAGGGAATATGCAAACGGGCATGTCTTGGAGACCTTTTCCAGGTATCGGACATTCACCGTTCACTTCTATTTGAAAACTAAGGAATTTCAGGATTTGCTCATTGAATCATCAAAAACGCATCATGCGACAATGGCATTCGTTGCTGAGCGACATAGCACCGCGAAGAATGAAACTACCGATCTCGATCCCTCATTGGTCCTCATCGATGCATCCGATGAAACAAAGCAAGTTCCATAACTCGAATGAATATGTGTTCAACAAGTGTACAACAAGCAAACAGCTTTTCGAGAAAAAAAAATGAAATTTACTAGAAATTTGAAAGACAAAAGCAAAAAAGATAAAATTAGATTTACTATTTTCTTTATGTCCCATTGAAAGTAGATTTTTCTAGTTCATAATTTTTTCTCTAACGAAAGCATGTAATGCGTTATCTTTCCACAAAATCTCATCCATTTATGCAATGCAAATAGAGCATAATTTTGTGTATTCTTTAATAGTGATGTTGATCGATATTGGCTAATCGATGAGAGCCGAAATTATTATTTTCGAAACGCTTTTCCTCAGTGTTTTTGACAAAAAGCGATCGGAAAAATTAGATGGAAAGTATACTTCCAAGCAATATTTCTACCCCCAGTCCTAACAGTATTTGGATATGTTTCAGTCCAACGATGACGATTTCTTCATTTGATGTTGCGAAAGCATTACAACTCGATATTCCTGAATATATGTTCAAACGTTACGAAAAGATTCGATTCTTTCTACCAGGCATATGTGCTGATTTTGTACCAACGGCAGTCGATGAGTTTAATGCAAGCGATTTTGAAGGTAAACAAGAAGAAATTCTATTTCATTATTATTCTCCTACCGGATGCTATGTGATCTTTTTCGGTGCGCGATATAAAAATGCTTGTGATATTTGGAAGATTTTTTTTTTTGATTCATCTATGAAGCTGAAATGTTATTCTTTTATTTATTGCCTTGTTATACTTGAGCGTTAGCAAAATAGTCTGACAAGGCCGTAAGGTATTAGGTTTGATACTGCAATCAACTAACATTCATCCTTGAGTTCTGTAGTATTACTGCAGCATATGCTGTTATCTGTGCTTCGTAGACTTATCAGTGAGATGGCACTGTATGTTTGATTTAAACGGCTATAAGCGCTAGTTAGGTAAATAGCTTTTACTTCTACAGGTATATTAACAATTCAGGAGATAAGTGCACACCGCAAAGCTTTTTTGAGCCTAATATATAACGTTGTATGATATGTTTGAATGTATGATATGTTTGAATCTTCAGGTGTTGAAATAGAGGGTCCAATCGGAGTGAACATAACGGCTCTTGAGATTGCTGGAGTGAACTTGACAGAACTCGCCGAGAAACTCCGTAATGATACCGATGTTGATGAAATATTGACTCGAACTAACGTTTCAACGCGGTAAGACTCGAGTTCTATAAATAATTGCAGCAGTTTGCTTCATCTTGCATTGATAAGATATTCTTTTCAATGAAAAATAAAGAAGAAAACTAAAGCTCTGAATATCAAAGCTGATTCCGAGTCGACATTCATCGTTCGGATTCGTAGATAAGAATGTGAATAAGCAGCGGCTTATGTAAACATATGTGGGCAGAGAAGAGTTGAAACTAATGAAAATAAGTGGAAATTATATAAGAATAAGTAAACTAGATGACAAGTGCAGTCAAGAAGCTCCTGAACAAGTCTCACGCTTATAATATACTGACTTGAGCTTTTAGTGCCCTATCTTGTTGAAAGTATGATCGTTGGCGACCTGAAGTGATGATCTTAAGGTCTTGCCAATATTGGAGCGTCATCTAGAAGATCGCGTTTTCAATGTTTTCAACACACTCCTTGTCCCTTCCAGAATTTTTGCACTGACGTCAAATCCTCGCTCTTTGAGATTTTTCTTACTTCTAAAGACGGGGAAAAAGTTGATGCAGCCTAGAGAATAGAGAGGATGACGGAAAGATCTATGTCGTTTTAGATCAAACCTGCTGCACTCTGGTAGGACATGATCGCTGAGGAGCTGTTGTGACGGATTATCGAATTCCCAGTGGCACATCATGCAGTCTGTGATATAGGTGATTTCGCAAATGCTGCAGACCTCACTTTCGTAATCTTCATTGATCATTCTTCTCTCTTGAATTAATTCGAGGAATTTGTTGATTAATTCGAGGGCTTGAATGAATTAATTTGTCATTTCACAGGTTCCATTTACTGAAGGCCTATCTAGAGGCTGATTGCCATTAAAAATTGATTTGCAGCAACAGAAACCTCGTCGTCGCTTATAGATTGGCGTAATGCCTCAAGGAAGTTTACCAAATGTCTGCTGAAGAAATGTTCTGGTCGTAGCGTACACCGAATCAAATTAGCAGTATGATGCACACACTTGCTGGAGGCGCTAAATCATTTTTGGCCTTGAGAAAATTTTGAAACACTGAGCACGAGAATGGATGATCAATGAATAAATGATCAATGAATGAATGAAGAAGAAGAATGATCAATGATCCAATATCTAATCAGCACAATGCCTTTCGGCACACTTGCCTATCAAGCGACAGCACAACACACTACTCATGTGCGTTCCACTTCTGTGCAGTTGCATGAGTTGGTCTTGGCTGTGTCTGATGTGAAGAATTGTTATTAGTAACGTGAATTTAAATACGACTTTAGGACACTTGGCGGATCATTCATTCTGCCAGTTCTTCACAAGAACAAATACGATCAATTTTCCGCTCCGATTGTCTTCCAAGGGAGTGCCGTTGTAGTGCGCTTCGGAATCTATATTGAATCAATGAGCAATTTTCAAACCTCAACTATGGTATCGCTTTTCACATTTTATTCCTTTATGTACATAAATCCCTTACAGATTCTTTAGACCCATGTGTTGTTAAGGTATGCCTAAGGGCCTGAACGTATTTTATGACCTGCTATCGATGAAGTAAGAGGAGGTCTGATAGCCTGTTACTCGCTTCCCTCCTATGCTTTATTTGATAATTGCCGTCATCTTCCCAAAGAAGAGTTGAAATTTTCATCGAATTTTGTGAAAAGCCTTTTCGCAAACACTGAAATTATTATTTAAATTCATATTGCGCTTGAGGAAAGTATTGTACGCTTTGTTGGTGAAGGACCTTCAGAGGGTTCGCTCAACTAAATTGACCCACTGATTCCAGCTTCAGTTTTTGCAGTACCTATCACTTCTAAATCATTTATTTGATCCTTACCTCCCTCCTCCTTCTCCTTCTCATCCCCTCTAGAGTACAGCTGCACTCCGTCTATGTATTTATATTCGTCAACAAAAATCGAACAGTGGTTCTCTCTACTGGACTTATCCATAAGATAGGTCAGCTCATTAATACAACGTCTTGCGAAATTTTTTCAATAGACAAACGACACGAAGAGTTTTTTAATCAAAATCATAATTCCTTAAAAATGCGGCTCAAAATCCATAATGGGAAATTTCGGGCGCTTTAAAGCCTTATAGAGTTATTTCGGAAGTATTTTTGAAATTCGATTCGATTTATGGCTCCTTTTTGTTTTGTTTTAGTTAATGTTTTCATTCGGCTGATTATCAGCAGATTTCAAGATTTTCATCGAGTGCGATTTTTTGTCTTTTTTTCATCTGAAAAATCCAGTAACCGTCTGAAGTCTGATATATGAAATACGTTTGCAATTATTCGTATTAGAAGCATTGTTTAGCATCTAAGTTTAATTTTAGAATAAATGAAAAAAGAGACATAATTGAGTGATCGAAAATTCTTGTTCATAAAATAAATGATGAATGTTGGCGAAAAATGTGATAAAGATTAAGAAGGTTTTTTTGCTTATGTTTTTTAGGTTGAACAAATCCCAAGACCTACATCCTTAACGCATCAGTGAGGTTAAGGAAAATTTGATAAATGTTATTAGTCGTCCAGTATAGACGTTTTGCGCGTTAGAACTTAGTCGATTTCATTGTACACTCTATTCTGGATATGAAAAGGAAGAATAAATGAACGAGTCAACGCTTGCAAAAAAAGAATGTGATAGGTTTAGTCATATACTCAAAAAACCTGATGTTAGTCGGCAAATTTTATCGTTTTAAACAATGCAAGAATAAAAAATAAAAAATCACACCAGGATTACGATATGGATATCTACTTAATGATGGCATGGCGAGACGCAAGACTTGTGAATCCCTATCAAAAGCCGATCTTAGTGAAAGAAGAGGAGATCCTTGAGAAAATATGGCGTCCAGATCCATTCTTTGCGAACGCAAAAGAAGCTGAATTTCATGAAGTGACGTTTTTGAATTTTCTTATGAGGATATTCCCCGATGGACTCGTTCTCTATGAAACAAGGTAAGATGCCATGTTCTCACTTTGTCCCACATTTCCGCATCCCTTACCGCGATATTTGTGGATCTATAATTGTTAACATTTCGAGCTAAAAATTGTTGCATCATTGTTTCTGTCACTGATTTGCGAGTTCTTTAATTTCAGGATTGCTGATTTTTGGAACACCAAATTCTCCTCAAACGATCGTGGTGAAAATCCACATTTAGGTATTCTAGGTTCTTAAAAAAAAAATATATATATATATATATATATATATATATATCATCAATACGAACATAGCATTCTTTGTTATTGCCGCAAAAACGTTGTAGATAGTGTGCAATTTGATGCTCTATATATTTGCGAAGAATCTCTTTATTACAGAATAAAACTAAAACCAGCATGCAATCTTGTACTATGTAAATATCCACACGATAAGCAAACTTGTGAACTTCGGATAAAATCTTGTAAGTGTTTTATTTTTCATTTCTATTGTATGTTTCGATAGAATTGGAGAAATTTTTTATGAAGTTCTTGTTGATCTCATAGAACAATTGGAAAATATTTTTGATTTGAACTTTAGGCAGAGATTTCCCAATTGTATTTGAATTAAAGGTGTAGTGATCAATGTTTTCCACTAACTATCGTTAATTTCGTTTCCTCTGTGAACTTCGTTTCCTGGTCTAAAGTGAACATCAGTCTAAAACTGCCTCTCCCGGCCCGTTCTTGGACTTTTCACTTTTCACACACCATATTTTCCTTTTTTTGATGTTACATGTACAATAAGCTTTTTTTATCTACAGTTTTTTTGTTTAGTCGCATATCCACTTGAAACTGTTCGCTTCGAATGGTTCACTAGGAAGCACGATGCGATCGACAAAAATCCGGATGTTAAATTGCCCGAATTATATATTGATCGATATGAACCTACCGTATGTGGTCGAAACAGGAAATCAGGTGATCCGTTGATTGGAGTTGTGTAGAAAAAAATGCTGCTGAGCACACATCACATTTCGCGTTTTAAAACTTATTTTTACTGTGAAAGTCCTATATACTAAGGAGCTAGGTCAACTAGATTACGATTCAGAAATTTCAGTAGTTGCCATCTTACCTTGAATAAAGCGCTAGAAGTGATAAATTCTGCAATAGTTTTGAGGTGGTTTATTTTCATTAATGGGTTCCATTTAAGAAAGGTAACACTTTGTTCACGATTTGGCACACTACAGCAGTGATATATATATATATATATATATATATATATATATATATATATATATATATATATATATATATATATATATATATATATATATATATGCTTCTGAGTGTCAAAAAGTTAATGCGAATATGAGGCAGTAGAAATAATCTTGTTGAATGTTTTGCAGGTGATTTTTCATGTTTGCGTGCTGTATTCCGTCTCAAGAGGGATGTCGGTTTTCATATTGCACAAACCTATATTCCAACATCATTGGCTCTAATGTTTTCGTGGGTAATGCACTAATTTCTATTTTCAACAGCTATTTTCATAGGTTCTAACCTGGCATGTAAACCGTACCTATCGTTCAACACAGTCACTTTTACGGTTTAGTTTCTATCATTTCGACCAAATAAAAATCCATTTTAGAACTATTGCTTGCAATCAAATTTTCATGAAAGTCGTAACCATTTGGAGCTTATATGCAAAACGCAGAATGTTAATAGCGAGGGAAGCATAATCTCCAATTAATCGACTCTTTCAGGAGTTTTGTACTATACTAGCTCCATGAATTGCTCGAAGACCGTTTTTCGGTCAATGATTGTCTGCAAACTTATCTCATCTTGCACACTTATCTCACTTTTTCTATAATTTTTCTAGACTTTTCTAAGTTATTGTATTTTTTTGCTACATTCAGACACCTTTAAAGCTGATATAAATGCAGGTTGGTGTATGGTTACCTGAAGAATTTATGGAGGGTCGCATAGGAGTTGCAATAACGGTGTTGCTCACACTCTCCACGGAATCGGCCGGCACTCGCGAACATCTTCCAAGTGTTTCATATCTGAAGGTTAGTCAAGGGAGATGTACGATAAAATGGACTGACTCCTTATTGCATGAACTTAAGATATGTTGCACTGAGACAAAAGTGAGCTGAGCCTCCATTGGGCGATAATAGTTGGAGTTGGAGAAACGTAGCAGTCATGTTGGAGTTAGCACATATTCTTCCAACTAAGCAATTTTAAGTGGTTTTACGAATAAGTGATTGAATGAGAAATGATTGAGTAACAAAACAACATCATGTGGTAATTGAGAGATTTTTATACAATCAAAACATTCTTCGAGTGCTGTTCTTTATTTACTACTTTCTTTAACGATAATTTTGCAATGTTTCCCTTAATCACCTCGGATTATTCATTTATTTGCTGCTCTAGGCAATTTAACGTTTATTTATGACGGAGTTTTTACTTTTGCTTTGCATCATTCCTCACTAAGGAATAGGAAAATAATTCATCCTGTTACTTTTCCTTTCCACTGTACCTGTACAACCAACACTGTTTCTTTCCAAGATCAAGATTTAATTTAATCAGGTAGAAAGTTGATTTTTTTGTTTGCTTAGCGAAACCACATTCCGTATATACAAACATATTCGAATTTCAAGAAAAGACCGTGATACCATCATACTGCCATAAGCATTAGGCGCACGTGATTTTCGTATGTGTGCGCGACGTAATGTGGTCTTGTTTTGTGTAAATTGTGATAGACAAAGAAAATAATGAAAATGCGGAAGTTTGAAACGGTATGGCACCTGTGAAAAATAATTTCAGGCTATTGATTTATGGTTTGGATTTATCACCGGATTTGTATTCTTTACTTTGTTACAAACGCTATTCGTAATTGGTTTCGACAAACGTGCCAGACAGCTGGTAAGAACATTTTCAACGCTGTATCATCTTACATCTACTTCTGCAAACTCCATGGATTGCATCGAAAAATATGCGATTTAGTTTAATGCAATCAAAACGCAACATTTTCCTTTTACATATTTTGAAGAATTCGCATTAAATAACTTCAAAATTTTGAAAATCGATAGAACTTAAACTTTATGGCTTAAGTTTTTTACACTTTTTGAAAATTATTAGATAAACCATAGCGGAAGAAATGTGAAATCGTACTGCAGAGAGCAGGTGGAGGAGGGTTGGCACAGTATGCGCTTTCGCATTTCAAGCCATTAACTTAGCCAGTTGCCTGAAGCGCATGCACGCCTAATAGTGTTTTCCGAGGAAAGCGATCGGCAAATTTTATGAATGCAATAATTCTTGAATAGGGCGATGAATCTCGACAGGATCTTGGCTAGAACCCAGCCATATGGTTTATCCTACACTTACCTAAGTTCATCATCGTAGTTTGTGGGCTTTATGAGCTAAAGTTATCGATCGGGTAGACAAACATACGGACAACCGCATACGCACGGACACGGCATCGTCACAAATATACTTGAATTTCAAAAAAAAGAGACCGTGATATCGTCCAACAAGTGTTGAATTACGATGAAAAATGGCACATAGAGTATGATGCCAACTTGCTAACTTAGCACTCCGCCAGTACAAATTGTGCACTGCTGGAGAAATTTTTTTTTTTCACCTTGCTTTCTGGTTAGAATGTTGGAAATTTTCGTGGATTATAGTTTTATTGCGGTGAAGCAATTAATTGAATCGAATCAAAAAAGTCGGAATTTCCTGCGATACATAACTAAAGCAAAAGTTTGCAATCCAGAGATAGCAATAATGGCAATTGTTTGAGTGGATTTGATATTTCTTCATTCAATAATTCAATTATTTTTGCATATTTTGTTGGAAAAGTTTTATTTTTATTTTTTTTATTCATTGCGTTTTTTGTTTTTCATTCCAGTTTTTTTTTTTTTTTCAAATTTCTAGTTCCTTCAACTTTTTATTTATACCATAAAGTAAAGAATATGTAATGATGTGGCATTTATAGATTAAGCATAGTTGCTGCAAAGCATTTCATCGCCAAATGAAATACGCTTGAAGACAGCACTTTTTGCATCGGGACAGCAGAACCCAATTCCCCTCTCAGTGCAGTTACATTGTTGAATCACCGTTGAGAAATCATGCAATACTTCCAAAAGCAAAGTAAAAAGATCGAGATATGCAATTCGCAATTTTTTCCTGCAACTTTTTCACGCTGAATCTCAGAAGGATTGCACAAGCAAGTGCATCTTACTTGTAGTTTCTATAGGATCACACAGCGATAGTCAATATCAAATTGAAATGAATATTTGTCGCATACATTTAAATGTGTGTCTTTTTTTTTTGCAGAGTAAATGGGCCACAAAAAAGAAATACGAAACAACAGAAGAAGCAAAAGAATCGATGCTTAATAAGGCTATTCGATATCATAAAACTGGAAGGTAATAAATTATGTATATGAAAATTATGAATTTAGCATTAAATAGTAACTAATAAGAAATATTTAAAATTGCAACTGACCAAAAGTATTTTCGAAATCAAACTGCCAAACAAGTGGGAGAAATAACAAAAAAAAATGGTAATTTTATGACCTCCTTATGATTACGATAACTGCATCTATTCAAGAAGTTTATTCAGTTATAAAAAAAGCTCTTTTCATTCTTATTAATTTCTCTTCACTCTGCCATAAAGTCTGGTGAATTGTTCCGAGGGAATAAATGTGCTGCCAAATTAAAAAAAAATCCGTTTTTAGAGGTTTTCACTATGTTTTAAGTGTATATATTTCCAATTTTTACGAAAGGAAACAGTGACAGCAGCAAACTTATTCGGATTTTGAATTTAAAAACGAATCAGTTGTTTATAGGCAACCGGCTGTCATGGCAGATAACTGGCAGCCGGCTATCATGGTAGGGTAGCTAAAAACTGGCTGTCATAACAGGTTGCTTGCTATTTCTTCGTTTATTATTCATCAATGTGAAATATTTTTGGAAAAAAAAAAATTCAACTAATTTCTTATAGGAATCTGATGATAAAACATTTTTCAGGTATCTCGACAATTTTTGCCGTGTATTCTATCCATTAGTGTTTGTGATGTTTTTAATTATGTATTATTTTGTTTTCACTGAAGGCCGTCAGGATGATTGTATTTCTACGCGATAAACGAATATGAAAATATTTTTTTTATAAGTTGTAAAAAGAGTAATAAAAAGTAAATTAAAGCTTTCTTTTGGCCGTAATCAAATAGTTCGCATTAGATGACTAACAGCTGCAGCTGTTATACTTTTACTTACTTTATTTATTTACTTTAATCAACAAAGCATTCACTACAATTAAATGTCTCTTCATATCGCTTGCACTTCTGGTTGGGTGAAATTATAAGGTTGCATGAAGGCTAGGATTTAGACTCCTTTCCTCTCTATCGGATTCTGATGAGCCAATTCACCGTTTTTCCACTTAAGATGAGAGTGTGTACTTACTAGACCTCGTTGGGATGAGATTGCTATTCAGAGTGGCTCAGTGGGACGAAGCCAAAGAGTCTGGTGGGGCCCATTTAAAACCAACCGCGCACTAACCAATACAAAAAAATGAGTTCAGTTGTTATTAGCAAAGTATTACTAACTTCATAACCTGTGATTCACTTTACAACATGAGAAATAGCGAATATTCGGCTTACAATGACTAAATTCATAATGACGAATTCTTTCAGTGCAAACCTACTAAAGAGCATATTAAAAAATAGATTTCAAAAAAAGTTTGCAAAAATCGGAGAGAAATTTTTAAGCGATCGTTGGTTATTGCAATCGTTTTTTAAAAGGGCATTAAAAAACGATTCATCGCTTCAGCCTTCCGGTTTTTTGTTTTGTTTTCGTTACGCTAACCTTAGACTTCAAACATGGAATAGTCATTTCTCTCACATGTGTAAGTCATTTCATTATTTTTCATTTATTACTGCAATTAATGACGTTTTATGTGCGTAAGCAAATTTTTATTCCTAGATAAGTGCCCTTTAGTATCCTTTTTAAAGAATATTATTGTCTTATGTGCCATAAATGAACTCATTGCTGATAAATATTATAAATTTTATGCATTAAATCATATAAAGAAATATTTTTAATATGTGCTTACCGTAATTATAGATGTGTTTGAATTTCTATATACAAGTAAATACGCGATTCTTCATTTGTAACAGCATATTTTGTGCTTGTTTTATTTGCCTTCTTCATTAAAAAAATGATTCTTTGATTATTCTAATATATCGCATTTCACTAAAAGTCATTCAACTTTTCTATGCGAAATTATTTGAATTCCTTTGAATGAGGAGAAAAAAATTTGCATGTTTGGAGTACTTGTATTGTTAAAATATAAAGCACTTCATAAAAATCATTTTTTGATGATGGACGGAAAATATTTAGCGCTATTGCAGAGAACTATGGTACCTCGCTTGTGAACCGCGAACGCAGCTGCGCTCGTGCTCTACGCCGCGTACGCACCGCTACCGTACTTTGCACTTTGCAAGCTAATATTAACGCGCATCACAGAAAATCGAAAACTTGCATTAGAAACGTGTGGTTTTTTCTCAACCGTTCAATTCAGGAAATTCCTGCGCATCAATTGAGCTGAAATTTTGCAGAGGAACATTATTTGGCGTTCTGAATTGAACGGTTGAAAAAAAAATCGCACGTCTCTAATACAAGTTTTCGAATTTCTGTGACGCGCGTTAATATTAGCTTGCAAAGTGCAAAGTACGGTAGCGGTGCGTACGCGACGTGAAGCACGAGCGCAGCTGCGTTCGCCGTTCGCAAGCGCGGTATCATCGTGCTCCGCAACGGCGCCAAATATTTTTTGATGATTTTTATTTTCTTCGATGATACACGACGTGAAGTAAGCTCTTTTTCATTCAGTTTAGCTCCTCTTTTTGATTTATTGTCTATTTATGCGCCTTTTGCAAATTTTTTGCAAAAAAAAAACACATTATGCTATACTTGTTCACGTATATGTCTATCTGTGTTTGTCTGTCCGCTAATCGCATGGCTAAAACTCTCGAATTTTAAATTCTTTTATAAAACTTGGCAACTATGGTGTATATCATGGAAAGCATGTCTACAAATATGAAAAAAAAATTTCACAATTAAATACTCTATGAATATGAGTCATATTTTACAGCTGAGAAGATATGGATTTTTCGTAGAGAATTTATATTAGCGGTCGGATTGCTTCAAATAAGAACGCACAATTGAGCATATTGAATTAACTATTGATAATTTATGAAAGCGGTCGGTTTCTTGAATATGATGCTAGAGTTTGTTTCATACGTATCTTGTTTATTCTCTCCATTTGTTTATTTAATGTTTCTCCCCCTTTTGAATTTCTTTTTCTTGTTTATTTGATGTTTCTCTCCCTTTTGAATTTCTTTTTCTTGTGAAATTCAATAAACATTTCTCGTTCCTTTGTACTTTAGCTATCGATTTCTTTTTTTGTCTTTCCTGGAATGACATCATTTCATCGGCCTCTACAAGAAATCCTGCAAGCCAATTTTGTTGTGTAATCAATGCAAAGACCAAATCGGCTCAATGCTTATGACTGTGCTTTCCGTGCAATTATTCTGCACTGTGTGATCCCTCAGTGAGTCAAAATTTACCGAAAATCACTGAATGAAATCTATTCAAATGGTGCTTAAGTTGCTGCATATATGCCTTAAATATATGGCAACATGTATCCTGTATCGCTCGAACTTAGTCGGTCTTTGATTTTGAATTTAGTGCGCATAATATGATGGCTTAAATTTTCGTTTTTTTTCCACTGGAATCTCTAGAACTTGAAGATTGTGAGACTGGAATGGGAAAAGTGAAAAATTTTACCCAATTTTTAGGGATTTATTTTCACTTATATAGGTCGAGCAACACAAGAGACGATTGATCTTAGATATCGACTCATCGAAGTTTAAAGTAATGAGTTTTGCATAAGTCCATAAAAAACAGCTCGAATTAAAAAAAAAAAAAAACAACTTTCAACAAAGCAGCGCATCTCCTTCCAAGGGGTGTGCTTTTATTAAATAAGAGAATATTATTACATCAGTATTTTAAATAACTTGCCCGCTTCTCTAATATTAATCTGTTTACTTGCCAGGTAGAAATTGCTCGATTTCAACAGCAATCCATCGCATGAAATCGCATATTATATAATTAAATGGCATATTATATAATCATATTAATGTGAGCGGCGAAACTGTAGCGTGAACTCCTCTTCAAATAACCGATAATTTTCTGATATAGAGGCATTCTAAAAAAGTAAGAATTGGGAGGGAAGAGAGATGGCGATGATGCACAATGATCTTTCGTTGATCTTCCTCAATGAATGCTACTACCCTTAGAGCCTGTTTACGTCATTCACTTGCACAATCAGTGACGATTGTAGTAAACAACACCACTGTTAGCAGTATAAATCGATTGCACACCACTTATTTCGCTCTGTGATCGTTTTTGATTTGTTGCTTTGCGTTGTCCCCATCCCTTATAGAAGCAACAACGCGTGCGTCACTACTATATTTGAACGTTGTAACATTGTGAAGTGTAAATTTTTGTTCTCGTCATTTATAGATAAAATTTCTAATTTTTCGTTACTTTTTTTAGTATGCAACCAATAGTGATACAAGTTCGAAGCTTGTCCACAAAACACACCTATCCAATTGGCCAATTCTTGCGTGTCTATGCTGCAGCACCACCATCGTTGAACGTGCAAAATAATCCCATTGGTGTTGACGTGGAACAAGATGCATTGCATATTGCACGGTTATGGAAAAAGTGAGTTTATGCCTTGCACTGTGTGAATTAACATAATTCAGATATTGGATAATTTTTGAAATATACTTTAAGTTGCCGTATTTTTACATTAGTATGTTTATTTTTGTATATGTTACGTTATTTTATTAATATTGATGAGAATCCCCTAATGTGGCGACAAATTAATTGAACGATGGTTTGTGTTGTAGGCATATAACGAAATATACAATTTTATTTGTTGCTCAGATACGTTAATCATTGAACGTTGCTGCAAACACATGCTTATCTAACAAGCAAATTTGCATATTTTGAACAAGAGGATTTATTTGCTGATCGTATAAGTGCCTTCAATATGCAAATTTCTTCAGCAACTTAGTTGAAGACATTTAGACCTAGATTGACAGAACTTAGGATTAGAATTATTTTGAACCACGGAAAATAGTCTGACTTTGCTTAACGATCTTCTGTAGAGCTTGCTGATAGTTAAGTAGTCCCTCAATATAAGTGCAAGTTTTTTTTAATATAGACATTTTTTTTGTTCACTATAGACCATTAGTTTTCTAATGTAATTCTGAACTTATAACAGGTGAAGCTCGGTAACTACTATTTCAAACTTTCTCAGGGAAACACAAAATTTCACCCGAATACGTTTCCTTGTGTCTCATATGCTCTTCTTATGGGGATCATGAACGTTTTCGAGTACAATAATCAACTTTTTCTTGTGACTACACCCGCTTCATCTACCAGCAACCCTTCGCTAATTGTGTTATTATTATTTTATAGGGAAGGGAAGCGAAAAGATGAAAAAAATGAAATCGTGATAGACGAAGAACGAAAGCTGAAACGATCACGTTATCGGCAAATGTTTGCAACATACGACGTTTTCAATAATCGTCGTGGTAAGTGTATATATCTAATTTTTGTACATTTTCACTTGCTAGAAAATGAGTCGACCTTATATAAGTTTTCATTTCTTATAATCACCGTTTTATCACTGCATCTCGTAGGAAATTAACTGTAGCTGTTATCAACTTCTCTTTTGTGTTGTTTGTTCGTCAGCGCAAAGGTGTGCCATAATAGATCTGATGGTATAATTTCTAATATAAAATCAGGTTTTCAAGCAGATAGAATTCTAAACGATCTTTGAAACTAAAAATATTGGTTGAACTGATAAGGGATGGACCATCGTGACGTTCTAATCAAAATTCACCTGTCAGTGCAGAAAAGTATTTTTTCTTTTGCTGGGATTTATGTGGCTAAGATAAGAGTTTATGCTCATAAGCTTAAAGTGTCGTCAATTTCCTTCGGAGGAAGTATAAGCGGTTTAGCAAATAATTTCTCTTTTATGCGGGATTTAAATTGAAACGTGTACGCCAACGTGGGCGGAAAACAAAATGTGCACTCACCCTATAATGACCTTAAAATTACATACATTGTGGATTTGATTTATCGATGATCTGAGTGTTTTATGTTTGTTTCTTTTTTTTTTTTTCTGCTCCACTAAATAAACCTGGAGCATTTTTCAACTTTTATTTCAGTATTATTTTGTGCAAATTTGTCTTGCAAGAGTGCATTATTGCTATAACGTAACTATTTGTTTATATTTATGTGCGCATTCTTATCTTTGGTGGAATCATTGAAACTAAAATTTGTTCACTATTGATATACACTATGGATGACCAAATATCATTTTGATTCATTAATTTTGGAAGTAGCTGTAGGCATTTAGAAGGCGAAATATTTCATGCATCGTAATTTTTGCATTTCGTCGGCTGAGTTAAAAATGATTTTTTTTGGGGGGAGGGAGGGTGGCTGAAGGAATTCAGGTTTATATGGCCAATAGGACATCTAAAATATGAAGGCATCACTCTATATATTTTATCTTTTACTGGATACTTAAAAAATTGATTGTTCAGGGAATCGAACTGCTTTGATGAGATTCTCCACTTATTATTACTTCCCTTTTGGTATATTCCAATATCTTCTTAATTTTATTCATTTTTTCCTATCTTTTTACATAACTATTTATATATTCATATTCTTTTTTGCATAATTATAACACATATTTTTGCAAAATTATACCTGTCAAACGCATTATGGCGATATCATTTATGTATATATATGTGTAGGTGATAGTTTCAACTCAAGAAGCCTTAAAATTAGAGTAATGAAATTTTTTCGGCACAATGCATCACATAGATTAGCGTTCAATATTTTCATGACAATTTGTCGATTTCCAGACGTATAATAGATATTTAAAAGCGACTAAAATTGATGTGGATTCTATCCCTAATCGGCCTGCATTGTGCAGTCGCTGGTTAGAACTGGTAGATTGATAGGAATGTTTTATAGGAAACCTGAGAAATCGAACTGGTAGAAAAAATCCCTCGTAGATGTTTTTTTACGGCGACAGGAAACTATTCTTGACAGCTTATTACAGTACTTTTGTTGACAGCTTGTAACAGTGGCTGTACGAATGAGCGTGATTTTAAGGCGCTTATTATATTGGCCTTTCTAGCACATTTACCTCTTTTTTAAGTAATATTTTTTTGTTTTGTCGATTGCCGCATGCAGTGTTCTTCACTTGTTATGAGTAGTAAATTTATTGTGCAATAAAATAGAGGGCGCTTTTCTAAATGTTTTAGGTTTATTTGAAGACAAAATACACGCCGCATTTTGAGTATAAATAAGGCAATCTATTGTTCTCTTCACCATCATTTCATTCTCACAACGCCATTTTACGTTCTTTCTTCAAAGAATAGCTGAAACTTTAGTTCATGATTATCCTCTTTATATTTCTAAATAGAGGTTTTTTATGGCCAGTTTATGCCTGCAATATTTGGCGTTCGTTATTTAGGTATGCTTTGAATGAACATCCCACTGACAGTCGTTCCACCCCTGAGGTTAGTCTCGAGACCACTCTTTGATTGGCTGCTATACTCTGCTCCTTCCAAAGCTCATTAGTGGGGGCTTTCTGCGAGCTTAGAAAGATCCAAAAGTCCGATCGATAGATACGTTAGTGATGAAGAATAATCAATCCGATGAGACCAACATCTGCCTGTATATTTCGATCGGATTGATCATATTATCACGAGAGAGAACGGTGTCCGTATTTGAATTCTGCAATGATGCATGGGTGGTTATAAGCAGGATGATGAGCCGCAGCCACTTGGAGAAAAAAAGCGTCTGCGTAGGGAAAATATGGTGCTGTGTATTTGGAGGAAGTTCCTGAACTTCAGCACCACAAGTACTCCAAGGTAATAATACTGCGTCAGTGGCACTATGCTGCCAAAAACTGAAGCGCCTAGCTCGGGAAGTCGCAGAATTGCGTCCTCAGCTGCTTTTCTCTTGCGTGACAATGGAAGGTCACGTGTTGTCGCATAGACCTAGTTTGTCTGCTAAACCTTGGTTGCAAAATTTTAACATTCGGCATACAGCTTGAGTTCCGCTTCTACGGAGATCATCTCTTCAAATCTTCCAATATTTATTAGCAGAGAAAAAGTTGAACGACCTTCAGGAATCCGAAAAAAGAATTCTACTTTTTTGCTGCGGGCCAGGGGATTTCTGGTTTCATTTCCCTTCCTAACGTTAGTAAGAACTAGTCAATAGTTATGGTCAACACATCCTGGGGTGGAAATATTTTAGTTTTGATATAAAGCTATTTCAACTTTTTCTTTTGAAAAATACTGAAGATGTTTTCCACAACGCAATACTATGATCACTGGATAAACCAAAGAAGTCTTATGGGAGCTATTTAAAATTGAAGCGATAATAAGTGATTTGAGTTGCTTAAATTAATAAAATTTCATTGTTAGGAGAAGCGTTTTTCGCTGATGCTAATTTTGCATAATCGGATCACAATAGGTGATATCATATAAATGACGTCTATGAAAAATCGGAGAAAATACGTTGAGAAATTTCCACTTTTATGGCTTATACGGTTTGCGGTTAGAGTTTTCCCTAAAAAAATATATGATCTTATTTGGTCTGTTGGAAGCAGTTGGCTGTATAGGAAACTAATTACCTAAGGTGCTTACGTGTCGCCTATATAGTTCTTAGTTATACCTCGTCCCCCAACTGCAGTTTCGAGGAATGCTAATTAACAAGAAAACATCTTTTACTCACCTTTCGCGTTGAGTGTTTTTGTTGAAAGATGGCAATTTTTATTGTTTGATTCTTTGAAGTTGTTCGACTACCAAATATCGGGCAAGATGTTCAAACACAGCAATAAATAAAACGTCGTCGCTTTTTCTGCATTTCTACTATATGATCCGGTGTTCGTTTTCTAAATTTTTAGGGTAGGATGGAAACTTCACTAAATTTAGGTTGTTTGTTTGCACGGCAAATTTAGTATATTTGGCTGATGCAATAGTAGCGATTACCTTGAAACGTAGTAAATGTTTATTTTATGCATAATAAAATCGAATATGTATTTAAATATTAGGTTTTATATAGTTTTGTATTGCTGCGTAAAAGCGCAAACAGTTCGTAAGTCATTATCTTCGGCGGTATTTATACTCGCCTTATAAAGGTGAATGTAGGCAATAGAATGTCATGCTCTTATTAAGATCTCTATCTACCGACTTGCAAACGACACACTTTTACCATTGCGTTGAATGAACTATGTAGATTGCTACTGCATGGCACATAAATTGAAATGTTCAGGTTTAATTTACATATTCAAAATTTTATAGAGCATGTGTGATTTAGAATCTTTCTAGAATAGTCTTTTCAACATTGATGATAACAAGCGTTGTTATTTTAAATAGCAATTGATGCAATAAATATTATTATTTATAGACGCAAATGTTCACTTTGAAAGCGGTTCGCGATTGCTTCCATTTGTTTCTTTATTTATTTTGTTCATTTATTGCATTACAAATTAAATTGCACCGTTTCATTGCAAAAATTGCAAACGTCATTTATTTATTTCTATATTCAAGATTAATAAATAAATAAAGAAGTTATTTTTGCAATTTTTGCAACGAAACGATTTAATTCGATATGTTTATATACATCTATTTAAAAAATTCATATTATGCAATTTTTTGAATATTATGACTTCTTTTGGTGTGCAAAGAAAAAAAAAACAATCTATGAGTCGAGAGGGCAGTTTGAGAAGCCTAAAATGAGCGATGGAAAAAATTAAAATGAATTTGATTCCAGTAGTTTAGATCTATTTTTATCGTTTCCTCTATCTGTTTATGCTTCGTTAATTGCATGCTTATCTTCCACATATTCCTTCTATGAGTGAAAAGAAAATATGCAAAATGAAGAATATTCGCTCATAGAAAATACAAAAGATTGTGGCTTGTGAAATATCACTGAGTTAATGAAATGAATGAAATATTCTATTACTGTTAAATTTTTGAAGTTTAATTCATTTTTTTAATTTTAATTTTAATTTTTTTTTTCAGTTCCACTGGAAGGCTTTACAGATTTGCTTTCTGAAGGCACGTCGATGCTTTTTGATCGTGTGCCGAGAGTTTGGGAGAACGTGCAGGTATCATTTTAAAAGGTCATTATGGTTAACGTTCAAAAATCGAAAACCGTAGATTATTGTATACGTAGGAGTCCAACAAACATTTGCTCATCTTTATATGCGTTAGCAAATTGAAAGAGATTGTGATTGGACAGATGACCATTATTTAAAAACTCAGTAATTAAATCATTTTTTTTTTTGGATTTTTTCTTTTATTTCGAAAAATTGAGCCATATTCCCTTCAACCGATAGAGGAATATTAAAGTGAGCTTTAGCTTCACATTCACTCCTTTGCTATAGTTTTTGATGCAGAAGTTGCGGTCATCTTTCTTAATCTTCATTTCTGCCTCAACAATAACTATATTGCAATGACGAAGTTCTTACTAATTTCTTCAACCTCAAAACTTAGGCGTTATAGTGGATCATCATTTCTTAGTTCATATAACTGGTGAAAGCTCATTGAAATTGTCAATTTTTTTCTTGGAGTGGGGAAGATTTCTTGGTGATGAGGATCTATGCTGAAACTAAGTTTGTATGGGGTTTTCTGGTTGATAATGTAAGGACACAGGTAAACCATCTCAGTAATCTTATGAAAATATTTGATAGGTGCAATAAGTATATTAAACGAGTCAAGCAGAGAAATATTTCGATCGAACTGTGTAACAGTTATTTGTACACATTTTCAGAAGCCTTATTTCGATGGTCAACCTCTACGGATTTGCAGCTATAATGTTCTCTGTCAGAAACAAATAGCAAGAACTACATTTCTTTATCAGCATCTATTAAGGTTTGTTATCATTGTTATCATTATGTTTTCATATATGTTGTTATAATTTCGTGTCTCTATTTAAATGGAATAAGTGAGAAATGTACTGAAGGAAACACGTGTTTTTTTTGAGTTCTTGCAGTTGAATAGTATAAGTTTATATGGACTTCCAGCAAAAACAGGTTTTTGTGGCTTCTCATTCCAGAAGTTTTTGGCGACTTGCACGTGATATTGTTTGGAAATATAGCAAAATACTATTCGACGGTTTGTACAAATATTGATGCAGTAGATGGACAAACGCGTATCTCTTTACATGAAGGCATGGTGCTTTATGATACCCATCAGCAAAAGTCTGCATAATGCCCAGAAGGCTATTCGAAAAATAGGTGATATCTTTTAGAAAAGGATATTCTGATGGGTGGAAGTCTTGCGAACTAGTTATTACCTATAAGATCTAGGAAACCTAAGATTCGACCTACGGAAACCACTCCAAAGTCTTTACTGTAGGTGAAAATGGTCGGCCTGCTGGCATGCGCATACTCAACAGTAGTAGCAAACCAATAAAAATTTCTAATTTAATTTCCTGTGCATATGGGAATCAGTTTTCAGTTCATTTGGACGGGAGTACCAGCTTACATGGGAGTATCGTTCGGCACTCCTCGCTCGCGAGTTTTCAATGATTGATGCGGATGTGCTCTGTCTTCAAGAGGTGCAATACGACCACTACGCACAATTCTATGAGCCCACACTTAAAGCCGGTTAGTGGCCCGTTTCGTGCTTTCTCGAACATATGAACACTAAATACATCGGTATATTTCGTTATTTCAAACACACTCATTACAATATAACAAATACTCAGCACATTGGTATAATTCGCTATTTCAAACACTCATTGCAATATAACGAACACTTAACATTTTGGTATAGTTCGCTATTTCAAACAATCGTAATATAACAAACACTCAGCATATCCCTACTCTAATTATCCGCTCTTTCATTTCATAACGTTTTCATTTCAATGTGTTGTAATAGATAAAATGACCGTTGAAGCTTCCATTGCCAAATTGTGCCTTTATGCTGATACACGCTTACACCGGTTGTGTTGCTGAGTAATGTTTATTTTGTTTCCAAGGAAAGTTATAATAATTCATCTTTTGCTTAGAAGAAACTCTTCCACTCCTCAAATCGAGAAGCAACACGACAGTTTTAGTCCTATAAGCATACGACGACAACCTAATTGCATGTAGGTTGCGATATTCATATATTCCAAAAAACTAGAACTGATATGTTCGGAGATATTGGAATCAAATGGTCCTCACGATGCTGAGGACATTTGAACATTTTGAAAAAGGCGCAACCGCAATTGCTAAAATGGCATCAAGTGCTTGAAGCTTCTTGCAGAATCATGCTGTGGTTATATCTCTGCCTATCCTATTCCGCTGTCTGGCAGCTACCTTTTAGATGAGCTCATCGGGATAGTTTTTATTCGTACATATTTGATCCTTCTCTTCATTTGCAATTCAAATGACCGTTTCAGACGTCTTCGATACAATTATATCAACTATGATTATTGACGATAAATTATTCGAATATATTTTGAAAAGCAAACAAGCAAGGCTTCTCTTAGATATCCGATTTCGATCACATGAGAATGACTTTAGGTTGTAAACAGTAATAAGTGGCGTCTTTGAACGAAAACATTTTTCAACATAGACATTAAGGCAATCAACTGTCATCTGTTAGTTTTTTCGCGTAAACTTCCCTTTACAATGGAAAAGGGATGGAAATTTTTTCTCCTATTTTCGGTGTTTACAGTTTCTTTTCGTCACTCAAAAAAAAAACGAGTTATTAGCTCCTTAGAAACCTTCAAATAAAATCTGGCTGAAAGATGTTTAGAGTGAAGGGGAAGGAGGGAAGAATCTATTGAAGATTTTACTATATATAAGGTACACTTCTATATGTAAATGTATATTTCGGCATATATTTAATCCATTTTATAAATATATAATCGATATGTTTAATGTATACGTTGTATGAGTGAATAATTGTTTCAAAATTTAGCTGGATATTCGGGTGTATACAGCAAGAGAACGGGTAATATGATCGATGGTTGCGCGATTTTCTTCAAATCAAATATGGAACTTATTGCTTATCGTTCATTCGAATATAAATTTGATGAGTGCACTCATCTCAATAAAGATAACATCGGTAGGTGGTTCTCCTTCTGGTCATTGTCCATTCAGTTAATGTCCATTCTAGTGGTATTCTAGCACAGAACCTGTGAAAATTTGCGCAACACTTTGAGAGAATGTGATGATTATGCGATTTCAACCAAATCTCTTATTTGAAAAAGCGCTCTTCTTACAATAGTTCTCCAAAGTATTTTTTGCAGCAGGTGTGTTTACTTGTGACTAGTATATTGTATTAATCATAATTGAAATTGATTTTTGGAAGATTTTGTGACGCATTATTTTTTTAATTAAATTTCTGCTCGCTAATGGGCCTAGAGATTAGCTCTCACACTGTGAAATTGCAATTTGAGAGGTGACTTCCGTGAACAATGGTTTTGATTTCCGCTAAATGCAAATGATAAGATTTCATGAATATTTTCTGCTTCAATATTTCAAATAAGCATTTTGCATTCATGTTGTTTGTTTCAACGGATTTGAAAAAAAATTTTTAATTTATACTTGAAAATTGATATATGCTTCGCAAGCATTTTTTATTGCCAACCGTTTGGAACAATTCGCTCACATTATCTTCTAATATTCACTTTATTAGAATAATATTCTTCTTTCGCATGGCATTATCTTTTTCCTTAGACTGAAACAATTTTGCATTTCTTCCTGCTTTTCAGGCTTGCTTTTCGTTCCCGCTCAACTACTGAGGTTTTAATTTATTCACCAAATTTAGGATTGATATACGTCGCAATTGAGTTAATTTTTTCACTTTTCAGGTCAATTAGCACGCTTCAGGCTTAAAGATAACAATGCGGAACTATGTGTTTTCAATACACATCTTGTTTTCAATAAGAGGCTTGGTGGTGTTAAACTTGCACAACTTGCTGTACTTTTGGCTAATCTTGAAAAGGTGAGTATATGCAAATTTATTTGTTTATTTACTCTATAACATAACTCCGATGCCAACGTCTATAACATTTTCGAAAAGTCTAAGGAAGTATAGAAATTTCTTATGAAGAAAATATGATGTTTTCCGTGAGACATTTGGACGCAAAGAATAAAGTTATACTCACAACATTTCGGAGGATGTTTTTTCAGAAAATTGCTAGCAAATTCTAAAGTTGCAAAATTTTGGGAATTGCCATTCTTGGAGAGTCGTAGTGGAAAATTTTCGGATTTAAAGTTTGGGTTTTTGCAAAAAACAGTCTTATTATTTTCACAGCCAATTAATTGCTCTTAAATGGGGATTATGGAATGTTATATCATTTCTAGTTGTGAAATTTAGTGATCTTAGTATCTCATGGCGAAGAATGCAGATCCTTAACGCTTTGTCATTTGCTTTATCCCTTAATTTATTGATACGGTAGTTTGTTGGTAGGAGTTGGTATTAAAAATGGCGTCTCAAATCGGAACCGAACCAACATGTGATCATTCCATTATATTAACTATTTTTTCCCATTTCAAACTTTGAAAGTGCTGTTTCAATAAGGTGATCTCACTGATCTGCTTAGTATATCAAGACAAGCTTCAATAATCCATGAAGTTTCTGACGTCGCGAACCAATATGAAAATATGCAACGCCATCATTAAGCTCTTACTACTGTCTTAATTACCGATCAAGCGTCGGTGTAGTTTTGAAACAATTGCCTTTCACTTTCTTTAACGAAAAATGCAAAGGAACGGTCGATACTCATTTCTGATCTAGTATCTCCTTTAATAAGACCAAAAATAATCCACAAAATCTGTGATTGGAAGAGGAACGGTCGAATAATCCATAAAAGATCCGGTCAGTCGATTTTGGGCTATCGTCCTCCACCAATAAATGATTAGATCAACTGATCAGTAAAAATTGAGACGATTGAATTGCTTGAACAGGTCGATTTTTACGAGATAAAAGCAGAAGGCAGTTTTTCAAAGATAATCATATTTAGGAATGTGGCATTTCAAGCAAATACGAATGTCCGTACATCGTTTGTGGAGATTTTAATATGGAACCGTATAGTGCAATGTATAACTTCTTCACTGGTGGGCAACTCTTTTTCGAGAACCTCAAAGAGTTTGAGGTATCAGGTCAAGGAGAAATTGGTGGTCTAAAGCTTGAGCCGGACATTCTTCCAATCAGCTCCAATATCGGCTACAATTGTTGCTTCAATGGTAATCATACAAATAAGTGGCCAAAATGTTTAGCTTTTATGTTGTATTCATGATGTAACATATAAACGTAATTTATACCCAACTACCTTGAGCTTCAACTCTTAACCTAATTAGCTCTACTAGTACTTAACTTCAAACAGTAGCAACTCAATCTTTTTTCCTCGATCCTTTCAGGAAACTCCTTTATCACGGCTGCTAGTGTGATGAAATCAAAGACGAATCTTACCTCCAGCCTCAATCTTTTTGGACCACTTCATTTTATTGATTTAGCTGTTAAATACCTCAATCTTTTGGACATTTATTGATTTAGTTTATTTGTCAATTACATTTTATTATGATTTTATCGGCGGTGCTAGTGATTATTGATTTATAGCGTTACTGATAAGACAGCCAAACAGAATCTTATCATAATAGATTTCCGCTCATTACCTTTGCATTTTTTGAGAATAGCTCATAGAACTTCCCTAATGGCCCGGTATTCTAGGATGGTATAAGTCGTTTTTTCTTCAGATATCTCTGTCACAGGGAATCATGCTAACAAAAAATCTTTTCAACTCTCTTTTTCTATAATGTTAAATTACTTTCGTTAAGTTATGGTCTTTTTCGTAATTCATTATGGCCGTGAATAGAAAATTGATGAAGCGTCTAAGGTGGAGATTACAACTTAATTTATGCAATTTATGCAATTTATAAAAATTAAAAAAAAATTGTTGTATCTATATTTTGTTTTTTTCATAAAAACTTCAAAAAATTAAACAGCTTCATATAGATAAGATCCATTATGTTTTCCAGTCATAATGAGAATTCATTCGATATTGCAATAAGTACTTCAAAATTGCTCAAATTTAAAGAAAATCCAATTTCGATATAATTGCGTATGAAACAACGGAACGTTTAATATATCGATTTTTCAGATAAAGAGGAACAATTTGAATACGATCAACAAAAATGGACGCATAATTTAAAAATGGCTAGTGTCTATTCACATGTTACAAGAAATTGCGCGGTAAGTAAACAATTGCTTTACATCTAAATTTTATATTTTAATATACAGCCATAGTTTAATTTTTTAAAGTTTATATGAAAGCGGCATCATTAAGCAGCTTATTCTGATAGTTCAACATTTATCGTTTGGGCTTACGCTTATCTTTAGAATGCCGTGCAAGATACAAAATTTCATGAAATAGCTGTTATTATTACACTAGTTATATGGGAATATTCTCAAATGAAGTTTACTATGCAGATCTTTACTATTTTCTTGTGGAAATAGTGAACGATTTGCAAATTTAATTAGGAGAACGGGTATCATAATCTCGATTACCACAGTTGGGAGGGTCGATAAATAGGCATTTTATTATCGATGGAATTACAGTTATCGCCTCCCTTCCATACAATCCTCCCCTTCCCCGTCCCCCCCACACACAATGTTTGAAGCGTTCGAGGAGGTTTTTCGGGATTATTTGGCGCATATGATAATCGAGCACTTCCGCTTTCCATATTCTAATATCAACAGGCTCTCATCGCCATAGGTACGAATGATTGATGCACAAAATAACTTAACCAGCAATTGTATTCATTCGTAAATAATCAAGTAAAGATGTCTCCAGTCACCTTGATCCGAGGATGAAAAACAAATTTTTTTAGCCTGAAGTGTCAACATTTCAAAGCGAAGATGCCTCAAATCCGGATTTTATCTTCTATTCAGTCAAACAAAGAGATATTCAGGTAAGCATGATTCATTCGTTGGAATTTCATATTGCAGGTTAGTTATGAGTGACTCTCTGAGTGATCAGGTAGAACAAAAATTCGAATAAAGTCTTGCATGAGAGACAACTTGGATGCATTTGGATCGATCATGTGTTCGAGTAAGCAGCTGTTCGAGTAAGCAGCTCATCAGTTACTGTTACACAAAACCACGTTGCATCCTGTAATTGAATATGAATTGATCGGAGTGCGTAATGCCGCTGATTTGACATATGAATGCTTAGCGAACGTTGGAATTAACAAATATCACGTTATAACTTATTACATTGCTCCGGACAAACCAAGAAGTGAGAGATAACAGTGTAACATGTTATGACAACGCGCTCTCATATTAGACATATCATAGTCTATTGGTGCAGTCCCCCACTCAGAGTTCGAACGTTTCGTAGCTTTGATAGTCTCTCGTGCAGTTCGAACATGTTTCTAATTATTTATTCTCAGTATTTCATATACTTAAGAAGAGTTGCGGGATGACCATAACTATGAGATTTTTGGAGATTTTTCATCGAAATGTGTTTGGTAAATTTTGATAAATTGTTTAGAAATTGGATAGCAAAGGAGAGCAAGATGCGATTCTGCTCACCGAAGGTCGACTTCATTTTATCCGGCGACTTACACTACCTG
The DNA here is from genome assembly GCA_037389465.1 of Baylisascaris procyonis. Classification (NCBI taxonomy): domain Eukaryota; kingdom Metazoa; phylum Nematoda; class Chromadorea; order Rhabditida; family Ascarididae; genus Baylisascaris; species Baylisascaris procyonis. The sequence goes on from JAZARR010000197.1 coordinate 9,588,703, forward strand.
ACGAAATGGTTCTACGGGCCACGCTCGGTCCCTGGCCAAACTCGGCAACTCCTTCCGACCATATACCGCTAGTCGCTGATTTTATTTTAGAATAACCACTGCAGCTTTGAAATGACCACTGCCATCCACTCGATAAGGCCGATAAATTCGGCAAGAAACCACTGGAAACCCCTCAGGCTGAATGCAGAAAGTCCATATTATTGCCAGTCAGACTATGACTGTCTCGAAGCGACATATCGATCACTCACTGTATTTATCTTCCGTTGATAGTGGATTAATTGTTGACCATCTTGAAAAATCACTTTGAATTTAATTGCTGTGATTTCAGTGAGTGAGTGGTCACTGACCTCGCTGTGTATATAATGAATTATGGTAACATAAATCTTCAAAAAAATTCCTCGAAGATGTCACGATATCTTCCAGAGAATTTTATCGATATAAAGTAGTCACATTTAATAATATCAATCCTGGGAAACATAACAAATATGAGGATATGGACAATAATTCCGATGAAATCGATTAATCTTCCTGACTTTTATACCTCTTTCACCATACCTTAGACCCGGTGAGGATGACAAGTTGATACAGGTAAGCACTGCATATACTACAGATAGCATTAATGAAAAAATCCACAGTAACATAAGGTCGTACGAACAAATTTTTCGAAATTTTTTTGCTAGACTAGCAGGGGCTCCACGTTAAGCAACATTAAATAACAATTTTCCTCGTCTTGTATGTGAACATTAGCAAGAAAGTACCAAAATTCGCGTAATTGGGGTCGAGGTGTGACCTCGATAGCTCGGAGTATGTGTGTGTACCACGTAAATGTGTGCATGTATATATCTCGTGTGTGTGTGTGTGTGTGTGTGTGTGTGTGTGTGTGTGTGTGTGTGTGTGTGTGTGTGTGTGTGTGTGTGTGTGTGTGTGTGTGTGTGTGTGTGTGTGTGTGTGTGTGTGTGTGTGTGTGTGTGTGTGTGTGTGTGTGTGTGTGTGTGTGTGTGTGTGTGTGTGTGTGTGTGTGTGTGTGTGTGTGTGTGTGTGTGTGTGTGTGTGTGTGTGTGTGTGTGTGTGTGTGTGTGTGTGTGTGTGTGTGTGTGTGTGTGTGTGTGTGTGTGTGTGTGTGTGTGTGTGTGTGTGTGTGTGTGTGTGTGTGTGTGTGTGTGTGTGTGTGTGTGTGTGTGTGTGTGTGTGTGTGTGTGTGTGTGTGTGTGTGTGTGTGTGTGTGTGTGTGTGTGTGTGTGTGTGTGTGTGTGTGTGTGTGTGTGTGTGTGTGTGTGTGTGTGTGTGTGTGTGTGTGT